>CM018507.1:9080454-9240454 GCA_008932095.1 Pyrus ussuriensis x Pyrus communis
GATGATACCAGATGCCTGGAGTACAGATGACCCAGGAGGAAACAGGCAGATGGAAGCATGTGCTGATTCATTCACCGCTTCTTCAAAAGCAAAGGTATCTCATATCATCAAGGTCAAAAGCAAAAGTATCTCATATCATGCTCTTTCCCTGTCCTTTCTTTGTCCTTGTTCTTACTCGCATGGCAAAGTGAAAGAAGCAATCAGCCGGCACTGGAGTCAGTCTTCCGATCTGGAACCAACTGCCTGGAATCCCTTCCCTGATTGCTTACCTAGCGTTGCTCTCGAGTAGTCATCTTCAACGGTGTACACTTCCAGAGAAGGGACCACTTCTGCAAAGGGGAGCAAGTAAGGCAAGTGAAAATGATACATTGAAGCATGGTGGACACAAGACAGCTAACTGCGTATGCTGAGCTATCCTCTAACCCTCTTCAATACGAATTGGAGAGATTGAACAAAGAAACAGAAAAAAAGGAGGAAGCTCAGACCTTCGGGGGAGACCAAAGGAAGCCTGCTGCCAGTTCAAGAGTAGCACAAAGGAAAATCAACGAGTGGAGCAGCGCAGTTCAAGAGTAAGCCTGTGGAATCACCAAAGATCAAGCCTCAATGCAATTACCAAGGAGAAGATGGAATTTTACACTCTATAACCAGATTTGCGTCTCTAAACTCTTCTCTTTGTTAATACATTCTGCCATGTTTAGTATGTTTAGTTGCTTTTTGGTGTTTACTTATGTTTTATGTGAATCTATGCTTAAAACATTGAGGACAATGTTTGATTTAAGTGTGGGGGGGTAACTAAGTATATTTGATGCAAATTCGTGGGATTTTATCACCCATAACTTCAAATGTTGTTCCTTGCTGTTTTAAGGTGTTTTTAAGATGTTTTAGAGTGTTTTAGTATGTTTTGTTTTTATAACTCCGAAAATCACATAAAAATTTGAAAAAACATGTTTGAAAAGCCTAAAAAGAGTGTTTTGAGTCGTTTTTGTGTGTTTGTGTCTTAGGATACCTTCCAACACAATGATAAGGATTTGGTTTGTAATTGCATGACTGTTAAAAAGAGTTATAAACATAGAGAAAAGTTTGATTTACTCTTGGTATATGCTTGGTTATGGTTATAATGTATGACTTCACATGCAATCATAAAAGAAAAATTCGTTTTTGTAACATGCTTGAAGGAAGGAACTCAAACAAACGCTACAACCCTGTGAGACTCGAGCCATTACCTTCTTTGAGAGAGAGTTATAATCTGTGATTCTTTGTTTTCTAAAGTTGTTGCATGATCTCATTATTCCTTGCTTGGTTGCTACTTAGAATGCAATTATATCATGATAGAACTAAATGCTAGAACTTATATCCGTTTCATTCAAAGCATGACATTGAATTGCATAACATATATCAAGATGAAGTTGTGTAACCACCACCATAGCCAAATAGCCTTACTTCCCATATTTCGTATATGTTGTAAGTTTTAACCCCGTTGAGCCTTGTTTAGCCTTTATTCTTTGTTTACCTAGAGTAGGACTTTCCTATACCCTTGTTCTTAAAGTATAGTGAGCATGACTTAAATGAATTCCTTTTGAGTTACATTATGCAAGAAAATGAGTGTGGGGGAGTAAAAGTTTGTTCTTACGTTTATATGTATGTTTTGAGATTCAAAAAAAGAAAAGAAGAAGAAAAGAAAAAGAAAAAAAAAAAAAAAAAAAAGAGTGAAAATAAGTAAGAATGAACTCACGAGCGTTGATGGTTGAAGAAAGGGTCCAAAAAGTTGAATATGGCCCTAAGTTTTGTGTGACTTTCCCTTGGGTGTTCAAAGTTGACTTCTGCGTTCTTAAGGGAATTCTAAGTGCCTAATTCAATACTTTGCTCACTATTGCTTTAAGAATGTTTGTTTATCCTTCACCTTTCATTGTTAGCCAATACCCTAGCCCCGTTACAACCCTTTGACTTCTATCTTGAGTGTTATGTGTTTCAAAATGTGGAGTTTGGAATTGATATGAGCTTATGGAATCACTGGTTCTCATTCTAAGTAGTAGCATTCCATTCATGAGATCATATTCATGTCATTATCGTAAATCCAGAAAATGCTTTCTTTGTTATAACATATGTGAGGTACTAGTCTTTCATGTTTACATCAATCTCTCACATATAACTAGTGTAGGGTGTGTAGTCAGAAAATCTGTGTGAAAATAGAGTGCATTCTAGTAAGGAATTGAGGAAATTCTCTAAGGCATGTTACTACATTCAAATCATGGTTTTAAATGCTTAATTGTGAACTAGTATGTGGTGACTATGATTAAAAATGTACTTAAGTGTAAAGATGGCTAAAATCTGTGGGAATAATGATTTTTAACTTGTCATGTACATTGGAAATCCCTGAGACGATTGTTGGAAGGTTTAGGTTGTGTTTTTCTTGTTCAGTGTCGTTTTGTTTTTGGTTTCTTTTGTTTTGTTTTGCTCGAGGACTAGCAAAAGCTAAGTGTGGGGGTATTTGATAGGAGCATATTCATGCGACTTAAATGGCTTGTTCTCGTGCATTTACGTTATGTTTCTTTAGTTATTTTAGTACTTTAAGCTATTTTCGTGTGTTTGTAGGTCCAAAGGGCTAAAGGAGCAAAAAGATGCATTTTGGAGACTTTTGGAGCACTTTTGGGCTAAGGATGGATAGCCTATGCTTGGAGCCAAAGTGTTGGACGAAATTGAAGACCTAATTGAAGACCAAAGTGTTGGAACCTTGTTCCCTTTAGTTTTAGGACATTTAAACCTTTCCTATATCCTTAGCCGTGCATAACATTCCAACATTCCACTCCTTCATTTCAGCCACACTCCCACATATCATTACTTATCATCACCACTTATCACTTATCATAATCACATATCATTACTTATCATCACCACTTATCACTTATCATAAATCATTACTTATCATCACCACTTATCACTTATCATAATCACATATCATACACTTATCATCACCAGTTATCACTTATCATAATCACATATCATACACTTATCATCACCACTTATCACTTATCATAATCACCCATAATCATTCACATAAATCAGCCACATGCATTCACTTTTCATAATTCAACCTAGCTGTCATGTTTCCCCTTTCATCATTCCCTCACATTCTTTAATTCAGCCAACACATGCTTACACATGCATTTTCAGCACCAAAGAATCATTGCACATGCATTTCCAAGCCACATGCATCATTTAATCATTCAAACATGCAGCCACATTCACTTTACCTAGCTGTCATGTTCCCTCTCCCATCCATTTTCAGATTTCCACCAACCAATCTAGTTGTCATTACACATGCATTCCCTTCTTTAATCATTCCTAGCTGCCATTCACATGTTCTCCCATCCCTTCTCTCCCTATAAAACCATGCATTGCATTCATTCAATTCATTCCCATTCATACACAATTCATTCACCATTCACGCCAGAAATTCATCCCCTCTCTATAACACATCCATACTTCACCATTCTTCATATTTTCTGCCCAAAAAGAAGCCTTGAGGTCCCTACATCCATCCCTATCCTAAACACATCATTCTACACCATCCATAACTCCCCATCCCTCCAAACCTATCCTTAGACCTTGTGCTACAACGAAGAGGAAGATAAGAGGGCCTAAACGTTCATACAATTCAAGTTTGAGTTGTTGGAATGTTTAGGTGTTTCTTTGATTTCAATGTTTAATTTCAATACCCTTTGTTTTGTACGAATGAGGAATGGAAGAGAAGAGGGCCTAAACGTTCATACAATTCAAGTTTGAGTTGTTGGAATGTTTAGGTGTTTCTTTGATTCTCTTTGTTTTGTATCATGAGGAACTAAACCCCCCCTGGTTAGGGGGGGATTCGAAATATATGTTTATGCTTGCATTTTGATTTGATTACTTCTAATTGCGTTTCATAAGTTGTGGATTCAATTTGTTTAACTATTTTGATTGATAACTTATTTATGTATGTTTATTGAGAGTGCACACTTAATTTTCATGCATGAATATGACGCTAGAATATAAGTGAGTTTCACGTAATAGTTATGAACTTATATTCACAAGTAGTGGAGGTTGCTTATAAACAATCGCGTTAAACAAATTCTTGGCATAAGTTTCATGCAATCATAGTAACGAATGCCTCGTCAACACTTATAGTTTTCATGATGCTTAATGATTCTTGCTTGTATCTCTATTATGCAATTCATGTAGGAAACTTGTGAGGAATGCTTTGGGTTGTCGTATGCAATCATCCAACTCATTAACTTAAGGAAAACTTGACGGTTAATTTAAGCGGACCTAATTAACCCGGGGCGTTGAGAATTCATGGTTTATTGAAATGCAATTGGAAATCTTTTTATTATGCAAGTGTAACATGTGTGGAGATGAACCCCTTAGCTAATCCATCCATCATCTTGTTTTCAAGGAATTCGTTTTACAATCTGCCTAGTTTGTTACTTTGTTTTGTTATTTCAATTTTCGTCAAAACAAAACCCCCCTTTACTTTCTTGTTCTATAGTGTTTAGAATCTGTTTAATTTGTGTTTTAAAGTGTTTTGAATCAACCTATAATCTTAAGGTCAGAAAATGCCTAGTTAGTGTTTTTAGGCAGTTTTGAGTCTTTTGAACTTGTTTTGAGTTCTTTGAGTCTTTGTATTGTCCAAATTAGTTAGAAAGTGTCTTAGTTTGTGTTTATAAGTGTTTTGATTCAATTTGTTACACAAATTCGTCCAAATTCACCAAAGTGCTCAAAACTGCCCAGAAAGTGATTTTAAGGCAGTTTTGAGTGTTTTGGGTGATGTTTGAGTCTTTTGGTTTGTTTTAGTGTTTTAAGCGTTTAGTTTCGCATTCTTTGAGTTTAGTTTAGTGTTTTAAACTTTATTTTACATTTTTGAGTCAGTTTCCAAGTAATTTGCAATCCCTCCTAATCCCCGGTTAAGAACGATCCCTACTTATATCTATACTACAATTGTCAAAAAGAGGGTTTAATTTGTGTGCGTATAATTCTCGCATCACAACGCAATTCAAAACATTCTCCAAAAGTCCTTTACGTGAAAAGCACAATAAAGATACAATTACAGATCATTAAGCATCATGAAAACTATAAGTGTTGACGAGGCATTCGTTACTATGATGAGCATGAAACTAGTGCTAAGAATTCAGTTAACACGATTGTTTATAAGCAACCTCCACTACTTGTGAATATAAGTTCATAACTATTAGGTGAAACTCACTTATATTCTAGCGTCAAATTCATGCATGAACATTGATAGGAGCATATTTAGGCGACTTAGTTGGCTTGTTCTTGTGCATTTACGTTGTTATTTCTTAGTTCTTTAAGTCTTTTAAGTCATTTTCGTGTGTTTTCAGGTTCTAAGGGCTAAAGGAGCAAAGAAGTGCATTTTGGAGCCTTTTGGAGCATTTTTGGGCTAGAGATGGATAGCTTATGCTTGGAGTCAAAGTGTTGGACGAAATTGAAGACCAAGTGAGCCTAGAATCGAAGGAAGAAGGAGGAATCAAGAATTGGAAACTAGTTTCCATTATTGGGAGTTTCCATTTGTGAAGGTTTCCAATTGTGCAAGTTTCCAAATAATGTGGTTGCCTAAAACACATGTTCTAGAAGCCCTAGACATGTCCTAAATTGTGCCTTGAGTTACCTTCCTTTTCTCTCCTAAAATCTGACCTAAAAACCTTTCCCCTTCTCCTTGCCGTGGGTTTAATGCCTTGTCTCACCCAAAATCTGCAAGTTTTGTATTTCCCTTTTCTTGTTCCCCTTGTGCCGCAAGACTTAGCCTTTTTCTCCCTAATTCCTGATTTCAATTACCTATTCTAGAGGGATTTAACTTAATTCCTGATTCTTAGAATTGATTTAGGAAATTAAACACTTACCTATTTCTGAAAATCCTTGCCGTGCACTTCCTTGGACCATTCCTCTTCCTTGCCGTGCAAGGGGGAGGATTCTTTCGATGTTTACTTGTTATTATCTCTAAGGTTGCTGTAATCATGAGTGGCTAAACCCCTAATTAGTTAGGGGAAAGTTTGAAGCCATGGACATGTTTGAAATATGAATTGATTTCTTCCAATTGTGATTTGTTAAGTTGTGATTGCAATTCAATTATCTGTTTTATTCATAACTTGTTCTTGTATGTTGATTAAGGATGCATACTTAGTTTTCATGCATGAACTTGATGCTAGTTTATAAACGAGTTTCACCTAATCGTCACAAGTTTATAAACATGAGTAGTGAAGGTTGTTAGTCACAACCGAGTTAATTGAATTCTTGGCAAGAGTATCATGCATTCATAGTTACAATTGCCTCGTCAACACTTATAATTTTCATAGAGCATAATGATCTCTCACTGTATCTCTTCTATGCATTCATGTTGAGGACCGTTGGAGAATACTTTGAATTGTAGCATGCATCATCCAATTCATTAACATAAGGAAAATTTGAAGGTTAATTAGTGCATCACGGTTAACTTGGGGTGTTGAGCATCATAGTTAGTGAAAAGCAATTGGAGAATCGATTCATATATAAATGTGTCATGTGTGGAGAATGGACCTCTAACTAATCCATCCATCATCTTGTTTTTAATTCGTTTTACAATCTGCCTAGTTTGATTACTTGCTTTGTTATTTCAATTTTCGTCAAAACAAAACCCCCCCTTTACTTTCTTGTTCTAAAGTGTTTAGAATCTGTTTAGTTTGTGTTTTAAAGTGTTTTGAATCAACTTATAATCTTAAATTCGTCCAAAAGTGTGTTTAAGGTCAGAAACTGCCTAGTTAGTGTTTTTAGGCAGTTTTGAGTCTTTTGAACCTGTTTTGAGTCCTTTGAGTATTTGTGAACGTTTTTAACTTTGTTTTTATGTTTTTGAGTTAGTTTAGAGGTTTTAGCAAGCCCTCCTAATCCCCGGTCTAGAACGATCCCTACTTGCATCCTTACTACAATTTGACAACAAGAGGGTTAATTTGTGTGCTTAACTATTTTCGCATCAAACATTAAGCGTGCACTCTCAATAAACATACACAAATAAGTTATCAATCAAACAGTTAAACGAATTGAATCCACCATTCATGAAATTCCAACCAAAAGTAATCAATTCATATTGCAAGCATAAACATGGTTTCGAATCACCCCCTAGCTAACTAGGGGGATTTAGCCTCTCATATTCGCAAAAAGAGAAATACAATTGAATTTAAACATAAAGCACAAAGGATTGATTACACCTAGAACGCCCAACGAATCCACGTGAATTGGTGCACGTCGAAGCTCCTCTTTCCTCTTCTCCTTGCTGCGGCAGATTGGTTGTGGGTGGTTTTTGGATGTGTTTCTGGTTGAGGGATGGTTTAATGGTGGTTTAATGGTGCGGCAAGGTTGTGGGGTGGTGTAGGAAGGTTTGTATGGTGGCTGGTATGGTGGGGATTGCTGCGGACAGGTTGGGAAGTATGTGGAAGATGGCTGCAATGGAGGCTATAGGTTGCGGTTGATGGTTTTTGGGTGATGGAATGCACGGGTTCTAGGGTGAATGGGAGAACTTCTGTGATGGTGGCTGCGGGTTGTAGGGTAAATTAGGTTATGGTGGCTACGGCTTTTGGAGAGAATTTTTGTGTTAGGGTGATGGAGTGCACGGATTATGGAGAGAATGGGAAGATGGGAGTGCACGGATTGAAGGAGGGGATTAGAGAGAATGGTGGCTGATGAAAAATATGAATTAGGGTGAATATTAGGTGCGGCTGCAAGGTTGTAGAACTAGGGTTATTAGGGTCAATGGCTGAGATGGTTTGGTGAATGAATGGATTAAATGGATGGCTACGGATTAAGGGAATTAGGGTGATGGAATGGATTGGCTGGTTACGGTTTAGAGAGGAATAGAATAAAATGGCTGATTCTATTATGTGTATGACGGCTTGGGGAGTGAATTAGGGTGAGAATGATGCACGGCTTAGGGTTGAATAGATGGGGACTTCGGCTAATATGGATTTTGTGGCTGAAAATTGAAAGAATTAATGAGAGGTGAATAGGGTGCGGCTGCATGTAATTAGGGTGATTAGGGTTTAGGGTTTAATGCATGAAATGGGCCTAAAATGCCCCCCTTGCACGGCAAGGGAAGGGAAATGGGCTAAAGGCACGGCTAAGGGTTTTAAGGGCCCTAGGGCCTTCGTTTTGTGTCCTAAAGCGCCTACAAAGACTTCAAAGTGGATAGAAAATACGGACGTTTAAGATTAGGAAAGGTTACCAAAACGGGAAACTTAGGGTTGACTTTCCTAAAATAGGAAACCTTGTTTGAGTAGGATTCCTCATTTTGGTAAGAATTCATCGTTGGATTAGGAATTCGTCGTTTCTTCAAGTCTTCAACTCATTCATTCCTCTTTCGCTCCAAAAGACTCCAATTTGCATCTTCTTGCACACTTTGGCCTTATAATCTGAAAATACACAAAAGTGGCCTTAAACACTGAAATAGATAAGTAAACACAACATAAATGCACGAGAACAAGCTAATTAAGTCGCATGAATATGCTCCTATCAAGAAAAACAAAACAACTAAAGAAAACAAGACGAAACAACAAACAAAACATAACCTAAACCTTCCAACATTTGCCTCAGGGATTTCCAATGAAACATGACATGTCAAAAATCATTACTCACATAGCTTTTAGTTTTACTTCCCCTTAAGCACATCCTTAATCATAGTCACCATTCACTAGTTCGCATTTAATCAATTAAAACACATTTGAATGTAGTAACATGCCTTAGAGAATTCCCTCAATTCCTCACTAGTTATGCACTCAATTTTCACTCAGATTTTCTGACTACACACCCTACACTAGTTATATGTGAGAAGATTGATGTAAACATGAAAGACTAGTACTCACATATGTTATCACAAAGAACGCAATTTCTGGAGTAATTAAACGTGTTTAGATATGATCTCATGAATGGAATGCTACTACTTAGATGCGAGAACCAGTGACACCATATGCTCATACCAAATTCAAAACTCCACAATTGAAATGCACAACACTCAAGATAGAAGTCAAGGGTTGTAACGGGGCTTGGGGTGTTGGCTAACAAAGAAAGATAGGGATAAACAAAAGTTCCTTAAGCAATAGCAAGCAAAGTAATGAAATTGAGACTTAGAATCCACTTAGGATGCATAAATCAACTGTTAGACAAATAGGGGAGATTCAAACAACTCTTAGGGCCTAATTCATTGTTTTGGGCCCTTACTTCAACAACCAATACTTTTCAACTATTTTCAACTCTTTTTTCACTTTTTTTCTTTTCTTTTCTTTTCTTTTTTTTCTTTTCTTTTCATATCAATAATCCTTCCCCCACACTTATTTTCTGCAACACATTAATCAAAGGGAATTCATTCATGCTTACTATGCTTCAAGAACAAGGGTACGGATGGTCCTAATCTAGGCTAGGTGAGGATAATGTGGGTTAACAAAGAACATGGGCTAACACGGCTCAATGGGGTTAAACTTAAACACAAAATGAGTGAAGGGCACATGGCCGTTTGGCTTTGCTGGTGGTCACTACACAACTTCATCTTGAATATGTGTTATGCAAATCAATGACATGCTTTGAATGAAATGGGCATGAGTTCTAGCATTTGGAACTAAGTGATGAAACGCCTTCTAAGTAGTAACCAAGCAAAGAATAATGAGATCATGCAACGACTTTAGAAAACATTAATGCACAGATTTTAACTCTCCAAATAACGTTTAGGCTCAAGTCTCACAGGGATGTAGCGTTTGTTTAAGTTCATTCCTTCAAGCATGTTACAAAAACTAATTTTTTTTTTCTTTGTGATTACATGTGAATTTCGTAAACTATAACTACAACTAAGCATAAACCAAAGAGTATATCAAACATCCATCCATGTTTGTAACTTTCTTTAACCATCATGCAATTAAAAACCAAATCCTCATCATTGTGTTGGAAGGTACCCTACGACACAAACAAACACACAAAAACAACTCTTTTTGGGGTTTTCAAAATAATTTTTTCAAATTTTTATGGTATTTTCGGATTTTTAAGTCAACATACTCTAAAACACTCTAAAATAGCTTAAAAACACTTAAAAACAGTGGGAAACAAGTTTAGACATGTTAGGTGGTAATACCCTACGAATTTCATGCAAAAATATCTCAAAACAGAATGTTACCCCCCCACACTTAAACTAAACATTGTCCTCAATGTTTAAGACACAATTGAAAACATTACCCAAAACATAAAGTAAGCAACAAAGGAAAGGGTTTAGGGACGCAAATCTGAGTGTGGAGCGATTCCCAAGTTTTTCCTTTGTTGATTGCATGGGTTGCCTCCCAAGTAGCGCTTTCTTTTACGTCTTAAGCCGGACGAACATGCTTCTTAACCTTACTTAAAGCCCACGGCATGCAATGAACTCTCCTCCACAACATGCCCTTCAACACTTCCATAGTACGGCTCGATGAATGGGAGGGGATAGTGATCCTCCCTGATTTTGGTGCTTGGGTTCCTAAAGTCCATGTACATGCTCCCACCACCTTTAAATTGATTGGATACCTGCACCAAAGAAGGTAACAACCTATTAGTTGAAATGGGAATTGGAATTGGGCTTGGCGACTTACAAACATATTGTAGTGAAGGCTCAAAATCGGCAGCCCTATCAACAATGTCCCCATTTGAAGTTTCGGCCATATTGGGTGGTTGTAGGGCAATCACTCCAAGTTCTTCTCCAATGGTGGTGCTTGATACATGATAGGAGCATATTCATGCGACTTAAATGGCTTGTTCTCGTGCATTTACGTTATGTTTCATTAGTTATTTTAGTCCTTTATGCTTCTTTTGTGTGTTTTCAGGTTCTAAGGGCAAAGTATGCAAAATGGTGCATTTTGGTGCATTTTGGAGTAGTTTGGGGCGTTAAATGGATTGGATATACTTGAAGCCAAGTAGATGGACGAAATTGAAGACCAAAGGAGGCCCTTTGTACCAGAAATTCACACCAACACATCCCATTTCAGATTGCATTCCAATCATTCCAGCCAAGCCACATGCACTCCCTTTAATTTATTCAACCTAGCTGTCAAAGCACATGCACATTCACCCTAATCATTCACATACACAATCTGCCATCATTCACACATTCATTCCACATGCATTCCCTTCACAAATCAGCCACATGCACTTTGCCTTTCATCATTGCACCATAAATCAGCCACATGCACCCATAATCATTCATCCAACTTTGCACATGCATTCATCATCATAACCTAGCTGTCATATTCCCTCCTTTTCACCTATAAATAAGCATCCATTGCAGCCACAATTCATTCATTCCCATTCATACACAATTCATTCACCATTCACGCCAGAAATTCATCCCCTCTCTATAACACATCCATACTTCACCATTCTTCATATTTTCTGCCCAAAAAGAAGCCTTGAGGTCCCCTACATCCATCCCTATCCTAAACACATCATTCTACACCATCCATAACTCCCCATCCCTCCAAACCTATCCTTAGACCTTGTGCTACAACGAAGAGGAGGAGAAGAGTGCCTAAACGTTCATACAATTCAAGTTTGAGTTGTTGGAATGTTTAGGTGTTTCTTTTCCTCGATTCCAATGTTTAATTTCAATTCTCTTTGTTTTGTACGTATGAGGAACTAAACCCCCCCTTGGCTAGGGGGGGATTCGAAATATATGTTTATGCTTGCATTTTGATTTGATTACTTCTAATTGCGTTTCATAAGTTGTGGATTCAATTTGTTTAACTGTTTGATTGATAACTTATTTATGTATGTTTATTGAGAGTATACGCTTAATTTTCATGCATGAATATGACGCTAGAATATAAGTGAGTTTCACCTAATAGTTACGAACTTATATTCACAAGTAGTGGAGGTTGCTTATAAACAATCGCGTTAAACGAATTCTTGGCATAAGTTTCATGCAATCATAGTAACGAATGCCTCGTCAACACTTATAGTTTTCATGATGCTTAATGATTCTTGCTTGTATCTCTATTATGCAATTCATGTAGGGAACTTGTGAGGAATGCTTTGGGTTGTCGTATGCAATCATCCAATTCATTAACTTAAGGAAAATTTGACGGTTAATTTAAGCGGACCTAATTAACCCGGGGTGTTGAGAATTCATGGTTTATTGAAAGCAATTGGAAATCGTTTTATATGCAAGTGTAACATGTGTGGAGATGAACCCCTTGGCTAGCATTCATTCATTCAATTCCATCACATTCATCTTTACAATCTGTTTTTAAATACAATCTGTGCATTTTAGTTAATTTCGTCAAAAACTCAATCCCCCTTTACTTTAATGTCCAAATTAGTTAGAAAGTGTTTTAGTTGTGTTTATAAGTGTTTTGATTCAATTTGTTATACAAATTCGTCCAAATTCACCAAAGTGCTCAAAACTGCCCAGAAAGTGTTTTTAAGGCAGTTTTGAGTGTTTTGGGTGATGTTTGAGTCTTTTGGTTTGTTTTAGTGTTTTAAAGTTTAGTTTTGCATTCTTTGAGTCTAGTTTAGTGTTAAAGTGTCTTAGTTTGTGTTTCTAAGTGTTTTGATTCAAGTTATTACCCAAATTCGTCCAAAGTACTCAAAGTGCTCAAAACTGCCCAGAAAGTGTTTTTAAGGCAGTTTTGAGTGTTTTGGTGCTGTTTTGAGTCTTTTGGTTTGTTTTGGTGTTTTAAAGTTTAGTTTTGCATTCTTTGAGTCTAGTATAGTGTTTTATATTGTGTTTTTACGTTTTTGAGTCAAATCCAAGTGATTAACAATCCCTCCTAATCCCCGGTCCTGAACGATCCCTACTTACATTCTATACTACAATTGTCAAAAAGAGGGTTTAATTTGTGTGCGTATAATTCTCGCATCAAATTTTGGCGCCGTTGCCGGGGATTAGCAACTTTGCTAATCTCTTGGATTGTTTTATTTTCGTTTGTGTGTATATATTTTTAGTTTTATTTTGTTGATTTTAGAAGCACAACATGGCACTTGATAATGCTTATCTTTTGTCACAGCTCATGGAAAGGTCCCAAATGCAAAACGTTGATATAGTTGATCTTCAATCAAGGAATAACGTGTTTTCCAATACTTACAATTCGGATTGGAGTGATCATTCAACTTCTATGTGGTGGGAACCTCAAAATATTCAACAAGAAAGATATTGGGAGCCACCTCATATTCAATATGCCCAACCAAACTCAAATTCGTCAATAGATTATAATCAAATTCTTAATGAATTAAACTCTTTGGTGCAGGGTTCACAAAATCAAGCTAAGGAGACTCACCAAGAAACATATTGGCAACCATATGAGGATTCATATGCACCACCACAGCCTTCCCCTCAATCTTCACATCCAAATTCAGGTATATCAAATTATTATAAGGAAGTTATTCAACAACTGAATTCTGTGGAGCAGGGCAGGGAAGCTCAACCATTTCAACAAGACGCATTTTGGCGACCAATTGAGGATTTCTATCAAGCAAAAAAGTTGGCTGAGTGGAACAGTCAATTTAGGCAGAATGCAGAATGCATGGAACAAATTCAAGAACAAATGGTTGAAGATGAGCCCATGGATGAATTGCTACTGCTCGAAGAGGAGGAGGATGCACAAGGCACGGCAAGGGAAGAACAACCCTTGCCGCAACCTCCCAATATTCCTACACCACCCCATTCAAGTAAGGTTGTTCCAAATTTAATTATTTCTAACTTTGTTCCCCCAAATGCACCCTTCCCTGGCAGGTTCATGCAATCCATGAAAGATGAGGGGAAGAAAGACATCTTGGACACCTTTCCAACAATTCACGAGGAAAAAGTGGTTGAGGAGCATCTTGAATTCATCAAGGAGGAAATTGGAGTGGATCACACAGCCACAACCTTCAGAATGTCCAATCTGAATGAAAACATCCCTTGTGCATTTGTTGAATGTGCTGCGACTTTAGAGCCAATATTGCAGCCCATAGGTAAGCCACCAACTCAAATTCCAATTCCCACTTCAATTAATCGTGTGTTACATTCTTCATTGCAGGCACCTACTCAAATCCAATTTGGTGAAAGAGTTTACATGGATCTTAGGACAGATCTCTATTCCACTCCATACAAAGATCCAATTCTTGAATGTTTTGAGAAGCATTTCGTGGAGGATGTACTTAAGTTCTTATTGGAGCATGTAGGTAAGCCACCAACTCAAAATCCAAAGTCGTTTTTGACTAATATGTTGTTGATGTCAATGATTAGAGCACCCACTCTTGAAATTCAACCATTGCCGGAACATTTCAAGTATCATCATCCATTCAATGATCAACTCCATGCCGTGGGTTCCATTAAGGCATGATTGTGTTCTTCGTCCGGCTGCAAGACGTTAAAGAAAGCGCTACTTGGGAGGCAACCCAATACAGTGAATAAAACAAAGCTTTTTCATTAATTTTCGAGAAATTACAAATGTATCTAACAAATGGAGCTTCACAAAGGTTGTTTTTGTTTTTGTTTGCGTGAAGACCCACCACGAGGCAAAACTCTAGAAGCGGAAGTCATCGAAGCAGGAGGCATCGAAGTAGGAGGCATCGGAGCAAGAGGCATCGGAGCGAGAGGCATAGGAGCGGGAGGCATCGGATATAGAGCATTCCAGGCCCCAATACTTGGCGGAACGCTGGATGACCCAGGAAAAAGGTGCCCCTGGAAGAAAGACGCAAGCCGTTGACGGTCACTTTGCATCCGACCTTGAGATTCTTGCATCTCATCAAGCTTCCTCTTCATGCCCGACGAATAGTTATTGGCAAGCACATGCAAAGTTCTATTCTCGTACTTAAGTTGTTTGATCTCTTGTTTCAGGTTCTCCACCTCCGCCATCAAAGATTCAACCTGACGGGAGCGAGCAAGGAGGCGTTGGCCCATGTTGGACACAGAGCCTGCGCACTGAACGCTGAGAGCCAGGGACTCTTGAACGGCCAACTCATCGGACCGTCCTGAAAGCAGCTGACTATCTCTGGGAGTGAGGAGGTTCCGAGCTACTATCGTAGCTGTTGTGGCGTCCTGCATCACGGAGTCTTCACCTGTAAGAGGACCGTTAGAAGATAAGAAAGAAGGGCGCCATACGTTACCTTGACGCGGCACGCCCGTATCACTGCGGAGACTCAATTCTAAGCTAAGGTTCGATGGGTTTGCCATTTTTCAAAAGTGTTCAAAGAGAAGGGGTGGACGGAGTAAATTTTCAAAAGGGCCGGAGACGAGTATCAAGAATGGGAAATCTTCAGAGTGTGTAAGTTGGCAGTGATCGATAGCTCTATAAAAAGCCAAGGCAACGCGTCCACCGATTCAAAAAGCCGGAATTTGAGGCGTAAAGTTCGGCGACGCTCCCTCGGCTTTTTCAGAAAACGCGTTCGACACGTGGAGGCCACCATCACAACTACACGTCTTTAGCCGACAAGCGCAAAGTTCGGCGACGCTTTCTCTGCTTTTCAGAAAGCGCCTGCTCAGAAATCGAAGAGGCGTCTTCAAAGATCGAAGAGTCGTCACTATTTCAAAAAGCTGGATTTGCGGGATCAAAACGTTTGTCGACAAGGGTAAAAGAACAGTACCACCACTTGCTATTGGGAAATCCCTATATTTGTCGACTTTCATCTTTTATGGCAAGGCAAACCTGAAGAAAATGCCCGACTCTTCCTCACCTCTGAGGGCGCACTCCCAGCAAAGCCTTTCGAAACACTCAATTCTTTCTTCTTCCCCAAAGATGATACCAGATGCCTGGAGTACAGATGACCCAGGAGGAAGCAGCACAACAAATACATGTGCTGATTCATTCACCGCTTCTTCAAAAGCAAAGGTATCTCATATCATCAAGGTCAAAAGCAAAGGTATCTCATATCATGCTCTTTCCCTGTCTTTTCCTTTGTCTTTGTTATTACTTGCATGGCAAAGTGAAAGAAGCAATCAGCCGGCACTTGGAGTCTATCTAGACTCTATTCCCTGGTTGCTTACCTAGCTTTGCTGAGCTATCCTCTAACCCTCTTCAATACGAATTGGAGAGATTGAACAAAGAAACAGATAAGAGAATGAAGCTCAGACCTTCGGGGGAGACCAAAGGAAGCCTGCTGCCCAGTTCAAGAGTAGCACAAAGGAAAATCAACGATGGGAGCAGCGCAGTTCAAGAGTAAGCCTGTGGAATCACAAAGATCCAAGCCTCAATGCAATTACCAAGGAGAAGATGGAATTTACACTATATAACCAGATTTGCGTCTCTAAACTCTTCTCTTTGTTAACTACATTCTGCCATGTTTAGTATGTTTAGTTGCTTTTTGTGTGTTTACTTATGTTTTGTGTGAATCTATGCTTAAAACATTGAGGACAATGTTTGATTTAAGTGTGGGGGGGTAACTAAGTATATTTGATGCAAATTCGTGGGATTTTATCACCCATAACTTCAAATGTTGTTCCTTGCTGTTTTAAGGTGTTTTTAAGATGTTTTAGAGTGTTTTAGTATGTTTTGTTTTATAACTCCGAAAATCACATAAAAATTTGAAAAACATGTTTTGAAAAGCCTAAAAAGAGTGTTTTAAGTCGTTTTTGTGTGTTTGTGTCTTAGGATACCTTCCAACACAATGATAAGGATTTGGTTTGTAATTGCATGACTGTTAAAAAGAGTTATAAACATAGAGAAAAGTTTGATTTACTCTTGGTATATGCTTGGTTATGGTTATAATGTATGACTTCACATGCAATCATAAAAGAAAAATTCGTTTTTGTAACATGCTTGAAGGAAGGAACTCAAACAAACGCTACAACCCTGTGAGACTCGAGCCATTACCTTCTTTGGAGAGTTATAATCTGTGATTCTTTGTTTTCTAAAGTTGTTGCATGATCTCATTATTCCTTGCTTGGTTGCTACTTAGAATGCAATTATATCATGATAGAACTAAATGCTAGAACTTATATCCGTTTCATTCAAAGCATGACATTGAATTGCATAACACATATCAAGATGAAGTTGTGTAACCACCACCATAGCCAAATAGCCTTACTTCCCATATTTCATATATGTTGTAAGTTTTAACCCCGTTGAGCCTTGTTTAGCCTTTATTCTTTGTTTACCCACATTTTCCTCACCTAGCCTAGAGTAGGACTTTCCTATACCCTTGTTCTTAAAGTATAGTGAGCATGACTTAAATGAATTCCTTTTGAGTTACATTATGCAAGAAAATGAGTGTGGGGGAGTAAAAGTTTGTTCTTACGTTTATATGTATGTTTTGAGATTCAAAAAAAAAAAAAAAAAAAAAAAAAAAAAAAAAAAAAAAAAAAAAAAAAAAAGAGTGAAAATAAGTAAGAATGAACTCACGAGCGTTGATGGTTGAAGAAAGGGTCCAAAAAGTTGAATATGGCCCTAAGTTTTGTGTGATTTTCCCTTGGGTGTTCAAAGTTGACTTCTGCGTTCTTAAGGGAATTCTAAGTGCCTAATTCAATACTTTGCTCACTATTGCTTTAAGAATGTTTGTTTATCCTTCACCTTTCATTGTTAGCCAATACCCTAGCCCCGTTACAACCCTTTGACTTCTATCTTGAGTGTTATGTGTTTCAAAATGTGGAGTTTGGAATTGATATGAGCTTATGGAGTCACTGGTTCTCGCGTCTAAGTAGTAGCATTCCATTCATGAGATCATATCTAAACATGCTTATTAACTCCAGAAATTGCTCTCTTTGTGATATATATATATGTGAGTGTTCGTTTTCATTAATCTTCTCACAAATGACTAGATTAGGGTGTGTAGTTAGAAAATCTGAGTGAAAATCGAGTGCATATCTTGTAAGGAATTGAGCAAATTCTCTAAGGCATGTTACTACATTCAAAACATGGTTTTAAATGCTTAATTGTGAAATAGTATGTGGTGACTATGATTAAGAATGTACTTAAGTGTGAAGATGACTAAAATCTGTGAGAATGATGATTTTTAACATGTCATGTGCATTGGAAATCCCTAAGACGATTGTTGGAAGGTTTAGGTTGTGTTTTACTTGTTTTGTTTCGTTTCGTTTTGTTTTGTTTTTCTTTCTGTTTTGCTCGAGGACTAGCAAAAGATAAGTGTGGGGGTATTTGATAGGAGCATATTCATGCGACTTAAATGGCTTGTTCTCGTGCATTTACGTTATGTTTCATTAGTTATTTTAGTCCTTTATGCTTCTTTTGTGTGTTTTCAGGTTCTAAGGGCAAAGTATGCAAAATGGTGCATTTTGGTGCATTTTGGAGTAGTTTGGGGCGTTAAATGGATTGGATATACTTGAAGCCAAGTAGATGGACGAAATTGAAGACCAAAGGAGGCCCTTTGTACCAGAAATTCACACCAACACATCCCATTTCAGATTGCATTCCAATCATTCCAGCCAAGCCACATGCACTCCCTTTAATTTATTCAACCTAGCTGTCAAAGCACATGCACATTCACCCTAATCATTCACATACACAATCTGCCATCATTCACACATTCATTCCACATGCATTCCCTTCACAAATCAGCCACATGCACTTTGCCTTTCATCATTGCACCATAAATCAGCCACATGCACCCATAATCATTCATCCAACTTTGCACATGCATTCATCATCATAACCTAGCTGTCATATTCCCTCCTTTTCACCTATAAATAAGCATCCATTGCAGCCACAATTCATTCATTCCCATTCATACACAATTCATTCACCATTCACGCCAGAAATTCATCCCCTCTCTATAACACATCCATACTTCACCATTCTTCATATTTTCTGCCCAAAAAGAAGCCTTGAGGTCCCCTACATCCATCCCTATCCTAAACACATCATTCTACACCATCCATAACTCCCCATCCCTCCAAACCTATCCTTAGACCTTGTGCTACAACGAAGAGGAGGAGAAGAGTGCCTAAACGTTCATACAATTCAAGTTTGAGTTGTTGGAATGTTTAGGTGTTTCTTTTCCTCGATTCCAATGTTTAATTTCAATTCTCTTTGTTTTGTACGTATGAGGAACTAAACCCCCCCTTGGCTAGGGGGGGATTCGAAATATATGTTTATGCTTGCATTTTGATTTGATTACTTCTAATTGCGTTTCATAAGTTGTGGATTCAATTTGTTTAACTGTTTGATTGATAACTTATTTATGTATGTTTATTGAGAGTATACGCTTAATTTTCATGCATGAATATGACGCTAGAATATAAGTGAGTTTCACCTAATAGTTACGAACTTATATTCACAAGTAGTGGAGGTTGCTTATAAACAATCGCGTTAAACGAATTCTTGGCATAAGTTTCATGCAATCATAGTAACGAATGCCTCGTCAACACTTATAGTTTTCATGATGCTTAATGATTCTTGCTTGTATCTCTATTATGCAATTCATGTAGGGAACTTGTGAGGAATGCTTTGGGTTGTCGTATGCAATCATCCAATTCATTAACTTAAGGAAAATTTGACGGTTAATTTAAGCGGACCTAATTAACCCGGGGTGTTGAGAATTCATGGTTTATTGAGAAGCAATTAGATTCGTTTTATATGCAAGTATAACATGTATGGAGATGAACCCCTTGGCTAGCATTCATTCATTCAATTCCATCACATTCATCTTTACAATCTGTTTTTAAATACAATCTGTGCATTTTAGTTAATTTCGTCAAAAACTCAATCCCCCTTTACTTTAATGTCCAAATTAGTTAGAAAGTGTTTTAGGTTGTGTTTATAAGTGTTTTGATTCAATTTGTTATACAAATTCGTCCAAATTCACCAAAGTGCTCAAAACTGCCCAGAAAGTGTTTTTAAGGCTGTTTTGAGTGTTTTGGGTGATGTTTGAGTCTTTTGGTTTGTTTTAGTGTTTTAAAGTTTAGTTTTGCATTCTTTGAGTCTAGTTTAGTGTTAAAGTGTCTTAGTTTGTGTTTCTAAGTGTTTTGATTCAAGTTATTACCCAAATTCGTCCAAAGTACTCAAAGTGCTCAAAACTGCCCAGAAAGTGTTTTTAAGGCAGTTTTGAGTGTTTTGGTGCTGTTTTGAGTCTTTTGGTTTGTTTTGGTGTTTTAAAGTTTAGTTTTGCATTCTTTGAGTCTAGTATAGTGTTTTATATTGTGTTTTTACGTTTTTGAGTCAAATCCAAGTGATTAACAATCCCTCCTAATCCCCGGTCCTGAACGATCCCTACTTACATTCTATACTACAATTGTCAAAAAGAGGGTTTAATTTGTGCGCGTATAATTCTCGCATCAATACATCCTTCGTGGTAAGTGTGGATCCTTCCGGCCCTATGTCCTTATGCACATCTATGACAAAACAAGAATGACTATCGTTAGAATTCTTACTAGAGTCATAAACATTGAATTTAATTATGTCACCACCAAACTCCATTGTTAGTGCTCCCTTGGCCACATCAATCTTTGTTTGAGTTGTTTTCATAAACAGACGACCTAGCAAAAGTGGCAATGATGGAGCATGGCTCGAATCCTCCATTTCTAAGACATAAAAATCTGCAGGAAAAATGAGATGATTGACCTGCACTAAAACATCCTCAAGGACTCCCTTGGGATAAACATTAGAACGGTCGGCCAATTGAATTATAACACCATCTTGTTTTAACTCACCAAGGTTCATAGATGCATAAATGGAATATGGCATGACATTAATAGAAGCACCTAAGTCTAACATGCATTGTTCAAATTTATTGTTTCCAATTGTGCATGGGATAGTAAAGCTCCCTGGATCCTTACATTTTGGAGGTAACTTTCGTTGCAAAACCGCAGATACATTTTCACTTACTTTCACAACTTCTTTGTTTGAAATTCTTTTCCTAGTTGTGCATAACTCTTTTAAAAACTTTGCATACCTGGGCACTTGCTTAATGGCATCAAGTAAAGGAATGTTTAGTTGGACTTTCCGAAACGTCTCCAGAATGTCTTTTTCCTGCTCCTCCTTCTTCGTTTGCATAAACCTGCTAGGAAAAGGAACATTGGGTGGAACAAAGTTAGAATTAATCAATTTTGAACCCAACTTACCTTTGGTGGCCGAGTGGGATGAGTAGGGTGCATTAATGTCCCTAGGTAGTTGCGGCAAGGGTGTTTGTACCCTTGCCGTGGGCTTGCTTGCATCCTCCTCTTCGCTTGATTTTGGAGGTGGTGGGGTGGTTCCAACTTCCTTACCACTTCTCAAGGTAATTGCGTTGGCGGTTTCAAAGCCTCCGGATTTGGAATGGTTGAGCTAGGGAGCTTGCCTTGGTCTCGGAATTGCCCTACAAATTCCGCAATCTGCCCAATTTGCTTCTCCAATTGATCCACCCTCTTTTCTTGATTTTGCATTGCTTTGGCTTGATTCTCTTGCCCCTGAGACAAATTCGTTAGTAACTTAAGAAGTGTATCATTGTCTAAAGTGTTACATGAACTTGTTTGGGCAGATTGTGGAGGTGCTTGTGTGGGGACGTATGGCTTGGTGAAGAACCCCGGGGGTTGTTGCCTAAAGCCTCCTTGTTGTGGTGGTTGTTGGGGCTCCCTCCATTTGAAGTTCGGCTGGTCTCTCCAACCCGGATTGTAAGTGTTCGAGTACGGGTCGTTCCTTGGTTGGTTTTGACCCAGAAATCCAATCGCGTTGGCGCTTTCCCATCCACCATTTTCGATGAGTTGTGGGCACTTCTCAGAAGCATGTCCTTGGATCGAACACACCCCGCATACAATTGGTCCTTGCATCCTCATGCCTTCGGCCATCTGAGACACAATGGAGGTAAGATTAGCTAATTGTGAATGAATATCGGGTGTGGAACTTACCTCATGCACTTGCTGCCGTGGGGGTCCTCTTTGTCCTACTCTTTCGTATTGTTGAGCGTTCAACGCTCGGTTAGCGATCAAGACCTTGGCCGCCATGGGTGTCTTGTCTACCAATGCTCCACCCGCCGAGGCATCGAGCATTTGTCGTTCAATTGGTAGGAGCCCCTCGTAGAAGTATTGTAGAAGCAACTCCTCCTTCATCTGATGCTGTGGACAAGAAGCAACAAGAGATTTAAAACGTTCATAATACGTAGGAAAAAACTCACCTTCATCTTGTTGAATTCCACTTATCCTTTTACGCAAAAGGATGATTCGAGAAGTTGGGAAAAACTTCTCCAGAAAAGCCCTCTTCATGCTCTCCCACGATGTAACGGTTCCGGGAGCTAAGTCATACAACCAATCCTTGGCTTTGTCCATTAAAGAGAATGGAAAAGCCTTCATCTTCAGAATACTTCCGTCGACGTTGACGGGAGTCATGCTTGAACACACCACCTCAAATTCCTTTAGGTGCTTGTTCGGATCCTCCATGGACAACCCATGGTACTTCGGAATATGGTGGAGCAAGCTTGACTTCAACTCAAACTCCTCGGTCTTGCCTTCGGCCGGTGGGGGATATTGGATACACAAGGGTGCGGCATTATCCAATCCCGAAGCGGAAAGCTCCTTGAGTGTCCTGGTGTCTACGGCCATGCCTTGTGGTTCTTCAACTACCCTTGTGATAGGAGCATATTTATGCACCTTAGTTTAGCTTGTTCTTGTGCATTTATAGTGTTTTTCCTTAGTAAAGTAGTATTTTAAGCTAGTTTTATGTATTTTCAGGTTTTAAGGGCAAAGTATGCAAAAAGATGCATTTCGGAGACTTTTGGAGCAAATTAGAGCTTGGAATGGACATCATATGGTTGGAGCCAAGAGGATGGACGAAATTGAAGATTTGAAGATGATGTTTCCTACTTCAACAAGGTTTCCTAGTTGAAGTAGGAAAGTCCCTAATGGAAATGGGTTTCCTAGTTGAATTAGGATTCCTAGAAGACAAAGATTCCTACTCAAATAAGGTTTCCTACTTGAAGAAGGAAAGTCAAAATCCAAATGGTTTCAAGAGAAGCAACAAAGAAGTTTTCCAAGTCCAAGAAGGAAAAGGAGTCCAAGATGAAGAAGGAATGATGAAGACAAGGTTTCCTAATCCTAATAGGCAAAGTTTCCAAGTACAATGAGGAGTCCTTGTCCATTTAGGGCACCTTATCCATTTAGGATACCTTATCCTTGTTCTAGACACCTTATCCTAATCCTATAGGGATGCCATGCACTTTACCTTATCTTGGAGGGTTTCTAGAAGCCTTAGATGCCCTATCCTATCCTTGCCGTGGGTTTTATCCAATTCCCCTTAGTTTTAGGCTTTCTAGAAGCCCTAAACATTATCCCTAAGAAGGTGCCGCACCCTTATCTCTTTTTCCCTACAAATTTGGCACTTAAATCATGATTCTAGGAACCTTATCTTATCTCCTACAAAGGTGGCGCCCAAACCCTTCTAGAAATCTGATTTCCCTTGCCTTGCAAGGCATTCTAGAAGCCTTATCACCTTATCCCTTACCTGCCGCACCTAGGAAGCATTATCCCTCTCTATTTCTGATTTCTAAGCCTATTTCCTAGTGGATTTGGGTTATTCAAGTCTATATCTGATTACCCTAGGGTTTTAAGTGCCTATATATACTCATATTAACCCCTAGATCAAATGACCACCTCTCATACACATTCATTCATTCCAGAAATTCGTCCAAACCTCTCCACACCCTTGCCGCAGCCACCAAACACCTTTCTCCTTAGTTTTAAGCCTTGCCGCACCATCCCCTTCCCCTAAACACTACTACATCCCTCCATAAGCATCCATCCATACACCTAAGGCCCAAAAACCTGTCCCTAGACCTTTGCCGCACCAAGGAGGAGGAGAAGGAAGCTCGGAAGTTCATGCAATTCAAGTTCGCGTTGCTGGAATTTCTAGGTGTTTCTTTTCCTTTGATTTCAATGTTTAATTTCAATTCTCTTTGTTTTGTGCGTATGAGGAACTAAACCCCCCCTTGGCTAGGGGGGGATTCGAAATACATGTTTATGCTTGCAATATAATTTGATTACTTCTAATTGCGTTTCATAAGTTGTGAATTCAATTTACTTATCTATGTGAATTACATTGATTTGTGTGTGTTGGTTAAGAGTGCACGCTTAATTTTCATGCATAAATTGGATGCTAGGATATAAGGAAATTTCACCTAATCGTTATGGAATTATATTCACAAGTAGTAAAGGTTGATGATCTCAATCGCGTTAAGTAAATTCTTGGCATAAGTTTCATGCAATCATAGTAACAAGTGCTTCGTCAACGCTTATGGTTTTCATAGAACTTAATGATTCTTGCTTGTATCTCTATTATGCAATCATGTAGGGGACTTGTGGGGAATGTTTTGGGTTGTCGTATGCAATCATCCAATTCAATAACGTTAGGAAAATCTGAGGGTTAATTAGTGCAATTCACGGTTAATCTGGGGCGTTGAGAATTCATGGTTTATTGAAAAGCAATTAGAAATCGTTTTGTGTGCAAGTATAACATGTGTGGAGATGAACCCCTTAGCTAGCTTCCCATCCATTCAATTCCATCAAATTCGTTTTTACAATCTGTTCTAATTCAAAAAGTTTGTTTTGTTTTTAATTTCGTCCAAAACCAATCCCCCTTTACTTTGTTGAGTCATAGTAGTTAGAAATCACTTTAGTTTGTGTTTTTAAGTGTCTTAGGTCAAGTTAAAACCAATTTTCGTCCAAAGTTGTGTCTAGTGTTCAAAACTGCCCAGATTGTGTTTTTAAGGCAGTTTTGAGTGTTTTGGTGCTGTTTTGAGTCTTTTGGTTTATTTTGGTGTTTTAAAGTTTAGTTTTGCATTCTTTGAGTCTAGTATAGTGGTTTAAACTTGTTTTTATGTATTTGAGTCAGTTTCCAAGTGATTAACAATCCCTCCTAATCCCCGGTCCAGAACGATCCCTACTTACATTCTTCACTACAATTGATAAAAAAAGGGTTTAATTTGTGTGCGTATAATTCTCACATCACCTTTCCGTGGGTTCCTCAAAGATCCCTGCCGTGGGTTCCTCCTCCTCTTCTAGGACTTGTTCTTCAAGCTCGGGTTCCAGGCTTGGTGGATTTGACTCGTGGTGCTTCTTCCTTCGTCTCAAAGTCCTCTCAAAATCGCTGTCAAAGTCCAAAATATCCTCACGAATCGGTTGAGAGCTCCGAGTCATACACTAGTACCTAAAACAAGAAGAACAAAATTAGGTCAGAAACTTAATGATGCGAGAATTATACGCACACAAATTAAACCCTCTTTTTGACAATTGTAGTATAGATATAAGTAGGGATCGTTCTTAACCGGGGATTAGGAGGGATTGCTAAACACTTGGAAACTGACTTAAAAACTCAAAAACAAAGTTTAAAACACTAAACTTGACTCAAAGAATGCAAAACTAAAAGTTAAAACACTTAAACAAACCTAAAACCCAAAACAGCAACTAGAAGACTCAAAACTGCCTAAAAACCACTTTCTGGGCAGTTTTGAGCACCTACACTAATTTGGACGAAATTGGATGAAAACTTGAATCAAAATACTTAGAAACACAAATCAAAACACTTTCTAACTAATTTGGACAATACAAAGACTCAAAGGACTCAAAACAAGTTCAAAAGACTCAAAACTGCCTAAAAACACTAACTAGGCAGTTTCTGACCTTAAACACAAATTTGGACGAATTTAAGATTATAGGTGGATTCAAAACACTTTAAAACACAAATTAAACAAATTCTAAACACTATAGAACAAGAAAGTAAAGGGGGTTTTGTTTTGACGAAAATTGAAATAACAAAACAAAGTAACAAACTAGACAGAATGTAAATATGAAATTGATGAAATGGAATGAATGGATGCTAGCCAAGGGGTTCATCTCCACACATGTTACACTTGCATAATAAAAAGATTTCCAATTGCATTTCAATAAATTATGAAACTCATCACCCCGGGTTAATTAGGTCCGCTTAAATTAACCTTCAAATCTTCCTAACGTTATTGAATTGGATGATTGCATACGACAACCCAAAACATTTCCCACAAGTCCCCTACATGATTGCATAATAGAGATACAAGCAAGAATCATTACTATGATTGCATGAAACTTATGCCAAGAATTCGTTTAACGTGATTGTTTATAAGCAACCTCCACTACTTGTGAATATAAGTTCGTAACTATTAGGTGAAACTCACTTATATTCTAGCATCATATTCATGCATGAAAATTAAGCGTGCACTCTCAATAAACATACATAAATAAGTTATCAATCAAACAGTTAAACAAATTGAATCCACGACTTATGAAATGCAATTAGAAGTAATCAAATCAAAACGCAAGCATAAACATATATTTCGAATCCCCCCCTAGCCAAGGGGGGTTTAGTTCCTCATGATACAAAACAAAGAGAATCAAAGAAACACCTAAACATTCCAACAACTCAAACTTGAATTGTATGAACGTTTAGGCCCTCTTCTCTTCCATTCCTCATTCGTACAAAACAAAGAGTATTGAAATTAAACATTGAAATCAAAGAAACACCTAAACATTCCAACAACTCAAACTTGAATTGTATGAACGTTTAGGCCCTCTTATCTTCCTCTTCGTTGTAGCACAAGGTCTAAGGATAGTTTGATGGTGTGAATGGTTTGGGGAGTGGTGAAAATGGATGAGGAATGGTATTTGGATTCTAAGGGAGAATAACTCACGGCAAAGAGAAGGAATGGAAGTGTTTGTGGTGTGTTGTGTTGTGAATGGAATGAGATCATGTTGGGGCTGAAATGGATGCTTATTTATAGGTAAATAAGAGGGAACATGACAGCTAGGAAGTGGGTGGAAATGTGGCTGCAATGATGGTGAATGATTATGAGTGAATGCATGTGGATGTGGCTAGGTTGGAAAGCTGAAATTGAATGTGAAAGCATGTGCAATGACTATGTGGCTGCATGTGTGGTGCAATGATGAATGAATAATCTGAAAATGCAAGGTGAAATGAAGTGGAATGACAATGGCATGTGGAATGGCTGGAAAGAGTATGAAACTCACGGCAATGATGGTGATTTTCTGGTGGTGAATGGTAATGCAATGTGTTTGCATGTGAATTAAAGCTATGTGAATGATTAGGGTGAATGTGCATGTGCTTTGATAGCTAGGATGAATTAATTAAAGGGAGTGCATGTGGCTTGGCTGGAATGAATGGAATGAAATCTGAAATGGGAGATGGAATGGGATGCACGGCAATGATGGTGTTTGTGTGAATGATGGCAGATTGTGTGGGTGAGTGATTAGGTTGGAAATGCATGTGAATGCAAGGTGTGAATGATTATGAGTGCATGTGGGTGAATTAAAGGATGGAATGCATGTGAATTAGGTTGGCAATCTGATGGGAACTCACGGCATTAAGTGGAGTGAGATGATTGAATGTTTAATGGTTGCATGTGGCTGAAATGAAGTGTGTATGCATGTGCACGGCACAAAGGGAAATGGTTTTGGTGAATGGCTGATTAGAATCTAGGGTGAATGGTGTGTACGGTTTTTGGGAGAGAAAGTGTGTTGGATGATTTATGGAGATGCATGTGGATTAAAGGAATGCATGTGCAATGGATATAGGAAAGGTTTAAATGTCCTAGAACTAAAGGGAACAAGGTTCCAACACTTTGGTCTTCAATTAGGTCTTCAATTTCGTCCAACACTTTGGCTCCAAGCATAAGCTATCCATCCTTAGCCCAAAAGTGCTCCAAAAGTCTCCAAAATGCATCTTTTTGCTCCTTTAGCCCTTTGGACCTACAAACACACGAAAATAGCTTAAAGTACTAAAATAACTAAAGAAACATAACGTAAATGCACGAGAACAGGCCATTTAAGTCGCATGAATATGCTCCTATCACTTAACAAAAATAAAGTAAACAGAAAATACAATCCAAGGGATTAGCAAAGTTGCTAATCCCCGGCAACGGCGCCACAAATTTGATGCAAACTAAGTAAGCACACAAATTAAAACCCTCTTGTGACAATTGTAGTATATGTATAAGTAGGGATCGTTCTTAACCGGGGATTAGGAGGGATTGCAAAATCACTTGGAAACTGACTCAAAAACGTAAAATAAAGTTTAAAACACTAAACTAGACTCAAAGAATGCAAAACTACACACTTAAAGCACTAAACAAATCAAAAGACTCAAGACAGCCCCAAAACACTCAAAACTGCCTTAAAAACACTTTCTGGGCAGTTTTGAGCACTTTGGTGAATTTGGACGAATTTATGTAATCAAATGAATCAAAACACTTATAAACACAAACTAAGACACTTTCTAACTAAATTGGACACTAAAGTAAAGGGGGATTGAGGTTTTGACGAAATTAAAATAAATGCACAGATTGTGATTTAAAGGCAGAATGTAAATATGAATGTGATGAAAATATGGATGAATGCTAGCTAGAAGGTTCTTCTCCACACATGTCACACTTGCATACACTTTGATTTTCAGTTGGTCTTTCGATAAATTATGAAACTCAACACCCCGGGTTAATTAGGTCCGCTTAAATTAACCGTCAAGTTCTCCTTAAGTTAATGAATTGGATGGGTTAGCGCAACGCAATTCAACACATTCTCCAAAAGTCCTTTACGTGAAAAGCACAATAAAGATACAATCAAAGATCATTAAGCATCATGAAAACTGTAAGTGTTGACGAGGCATTTGTTACTATGATGAGCATGAAACTAGTGCCAAGAATTCATTTAACGCGATTGTTTATAAGCAACCTCCACTACTTGTGAATATAAGTTCATAACTATTAGGTGAAACTCACTTATATTCTAGCGTCATATTCATGCATGAAAATTAAGCGTGCACTCTCAATAAACATACATAAATAAGTTATCAATCAAACAGTTAAACAAATTGAATCCACAACTCATGAAATTCCAACCAAATGTAATCAATTCATATTGCAAGCATAAACATGGTTTCGAATCACCCCCTAGCTAACTAGGGATTTAGCCTCTCATGTTCACAGAAAGATAAATACAATTGAATTTAAACATAAAGCACAAAGGATTGATTACACCTAGAACGCCCAACGAATCCACTTGAATTCCTGCGCGTCGAAGCTCCTCTTTCCTCTTCTCCTTGCTGTGGCAGAGATGGTTTTGGATGATTTGGGATGAGTTTCTGGGTTATAGATGGGTTTAGGGTGGTTTTAGTGGTGCAGCAATGGTGGAAGAAGGTGTGGAATGGTGTGGAATGGTGTGGGGAGTGGTGGAGAGGTTGCGGCAAGGCTTGGAAGTGGCTGGAATGGAGGGGGGAGATGGAGAGGTGGCTGCGAATTAGAGAGAATTTAGGGTTATGGTGGCCACGGCTGATAGGGAGAGAATGGATGGAATGGCCATGGCTTAGGGTTGAATAATGAGTGAGTGTGTAGAATGAATGGGAATCAATGTGGCTGGTTGAGAGGAGTGACGGCTAATAGGAGAATTAGGGTGTATGGATGCACGGTTTTGGGGGGAATGGGGGAGTATGTGGCTGCGGATTGAATGTGAATTAGGGTGTGAATGGCTGAATGAAAATGGGAGTGACGGCTAGGGCTTTTTGTGTGTGAAGGTGGCTGATTAAGAGAATAGATGGATGAGATTCTAGGTTGAATTAAAGGGTGCGGCTGAGATGGATTTAAAAGGCTTAGGGTTAAATGTGAATGATGGTGACTTGCGGCTGAGAGGGAATTAGAGTGAATGTGGCTGAATTAGGTCGGCTAGGGTAACAATTAAAGGGAACGGCTGAGATTAGAACTAGAAGGCTTAGGGTTTAATTACATAACATTAGACAAAAATGCCCCCCCCCTTGCACGGCAAGGCAAGGGGAGAAGGGAAAAGTCACGGCTAAGGCTATGTAATTGGGCTAGGGCCTTGCTTTTGTGTCCTAAAGTGCATACAAGGCCTACAAAGTGGCTAGAAAATACAGACGTTTAGATTAGGAAAGGTTACCAAAACGGGAAACTTAGGGTTAACTTTCCTACTTCAAGTAGGAATCCTTGTTTGAGTAGGATTCCTCGTTTTGGTAGGAATTCATCGTTGGAGTAGGAATTCGTCGTTTCATCAAGTCTTCAACTCATTTATTCCTCTTTCGCTCCAAAAGACTCCAATTTGCATCTTCTTGCACACTTTGGCCTTATAATCTGAAAATACACAAAAGTAGCCTTAAACACTAAAATAGCTAAGTAAACACAACATAAATGCACGAGAACAAGCTAATTAAGTCGCATGAATATGCTCCTAGCAAATTCCCCCACACTTAACTTTTGCTAGTCCTTGAGCAAAACAAAACAACTAAAGAAAACAAGACGAAACAACAAACAAAACATAACCTAAACCTTCCAACATTTGCCTCAGGGATTTCCAATGAAACATGACATGTCAAAAATCATTACTCACATAGCTTTTAGTCTTACTTCCCCTTAAGCACATCCTTAATCATAGTCACCATTCACTAGTTCGCATTTAATCAATTAAAACACATTTTGAATGTAGTAACATGCCTTAGAGAATTCCCTCAATTCCTCACTAGTTATGCACTCAATTTTCACTCAGATTTTCTGACTACACACCCTACACTAGTTATATGTGAGAAGATTGATGTAAACATGAAAGAGAACACTCACATATATGTATCACAAAGAAAGCAATTTCTGGAGTTAATAAGCATGTTTAGATATGATCTCATGAATGGAATGCTACTACTTAGACGCGAGAACCAGTGACACCATATGCTCATACCAAATTCAAACTCCACAAATTGAAACACATAACACTCAAGATTGAAGTCAAGGGTTGTAATGGGGCTTGGGGTATTGGTTAACAATGGAAAGATAGGGATAACAAACATTCTTAAAGCAATAGCAAGCAAAGTAATGAAATTGAGACTTAGAATTCACTTTAAAACACAGAAATCAACTTTTAACACAAGGGGAAGATTGATAGGAGCATATTTATGCGCCTTAGTTAGCTAGTTCTTATGCATTTTTGTTATGTTTTATTCGTTAAAGTAGTCTTTTAAGCTACTTTCATGTGTTTTCAGGTTTAAAGGACATATTACATGAAATGATGCAATTTGGAGCTTTTGGAGCAAAACTGAGCTGGAATGTGGTGTATGCAAATGGAGCACGAGGAATGGACGTGGTTGAAGGTCAAAGGCGCTTAAGAAATGAAGAAATGAAAGTGAAGAGCAAAGAAGTCGGAATTGGCAACCAAAGTTTCTAAAGTTGGAAGTTTCTATCCTTGGAGGTTTCCATTGTCGTGAGTTTCTATTCTTGGCTTTGGGCTTTTAGATGACCTAAACCCGACTTGTCTTTGGCAAGGCGTGCCATCTTCCTGTTGAATTGGAGCACAAAGCACTTTGGGCCATCAAGAAGTTTAACATGAACCTCGAGGAAGCAGTAAGTCAAAGGAGATTGCAATTGAATGAGCTTGATGAGATACGGCATGAGGCGTACGATAATGCAAGCATTTACAAGCAAAAGACCAAAGCTTTCCATGACAACATGATCCGTGGGAAATCATTCTCAATTGGGCAGAAAGTGCTATTGTTCAATTCCCGTTTACGTTTGTTTCCCGGTAAGTTACGTTCTAAGTGGATTGGATCGTTTGTTATTACTAACGTATCTTCTTATGGTGCCATCCAGATTCAAAGTCTCAAAACAGGTCATGAATTCCAAGTGAACGGACACCATTTGAAGCCATATTATGAGAACTTTGTTGAACAAACCGTGGAGGATATTTCTTTGGGTGCCGTGGGCACAAATGGAGAGTGAATGGGCTTTTCGTCCGGCTGTACGACGTTAAAGAAAGCGCTACTTGGGAGGCAACCCATGCAATTCAACAAAGGAAGCCCAAGGAATCACTCCAATTCCAGATTTGCGTTCCTAAACCCTTCTCTTTGTTGTGTATTTCGTTTCTGCCATGTTTAGTATGTTAGTTGCTGTTTGTTTGTTTGTTTGTTATTTGTGTGAGTTATGCCTTAAAACATTGAGGACAATGTTTGAGTTAAGTGTGGGGGTAACCAAAGTGTTTTCTTGCAAATTCGTTGGGTTTTGTCACCCATAATTTCAAATGTTGTTTCTTGCTGTTTTTAAGTGTTTTTGAGCAGTTTTGGTGTGTTTTAGTGTGTTTTGATGCAAAAATCCGAAAATCACATAACAATTTGAAAAATTTGTTTTAAAAACCCAAAAAGAGTTGTTTTTGTGTGTTTGTTTGTGTCTTAGGGTACCTTCCAACACAATGATGAGGATTCGGTTTGTAATTACATGGCTGTTAAAGAGAGTGATTAACATGGATGAAAGTTTGATCTACTCTTTGTTTATGCTTAGTTGTGGTTATAACTTATGAATTCACATGCAATCATAAAGAAAAAAAAAATCAGTTTTTGTAACATGCTTGAAGGAAGGAACTCAAACTGACGCTACAACCTTGTGAGACTTGAGCCTAAACGTTTATTTGGAGAGTTAAAATCTGTGCATTCTTTGTTTTCTAACGTCGTTGCATGATCTCATTATTCTTTGCTTGGTTGCTACTTAGAAGGCGTTTCATCATTTAGTTCCAAATGCTAGAACTCATGCCCATTTCATTCAAAGCATGTTATTGATTTGCATAACACACATTCAAGATGAAGTTGTGTAGTGACCACCACCTTAGCCAAAAAGCCGTGTGCCCTATGTCATTATGTTTTGTAGGTTTTTAACCCCATTGAGCCTTGTTAGCCTTCATTATTTGTTAACTCATGTTCTCCTCACCTAGCCTAGATTAGGACTATCCATACCCTTGTTCTTGAAGCATAGCAAAGCAAGATTCAAATTGAAGTCCTTTTGATTTATGTTGGCAGAAAACAAGTGTGGGGGAAGTGTTTTTCATGAGGAATTGTGTGCTATAGGCACGAAAAAAAAAGGGAAAAAAAAAAAAGAAAAAGAAAAAAAAAATGAAGAAAAAGTTGAAAAGTTGAGAAAAAGAGTTCCAAAGTATTGTTTGTTGAAGTAAGGGTCCAAAACAATGAATTCGGCCCTAAGGAGTTGTCTAAATCTTTCCCTTGTGTTTTAAAGTTAATTTCTGCAATCTAAGTGAATTCTAAGTCTCAATTTCATTGCTTTGCTTACTATTGCGTGAAGAACGTTTGTTTTCCCTATCCTTTCCTTGTTAACCAACACCCCAAGCCCCATTACAACCCTTAACTTCTATCTTGAGTGTTATGTGTTTCAATTTGTGGAGTTTGAATTTGGTATGAGCATATGGTGTCACTGGTTCTCGCATCTAAGTAGTAGCATTCCATTCATGAGATCATATCTAAACATGCTTCTTAACTCTAGAAATTGCATTCGTTGTGAAACATATATGTGAGCATTCGTTTTCATATCTACATCAATCTTCTCACATATGACTAGTATAGGGTGTGGAGTTAGAAAATCTGAGTGAAAATAGAGTGTATATCTTGTAAGGAATTGAGGGAATTCTCTAAGGCATGTTACTACATTCAAAGCATTGTTTTAATTGATTACTTGTGAACAAGTGAGTAGTGGCTTTCATTAAGTATGTGCTTGTGTAAAGAGGACTCAAATCTGTGGGGATAACGATCTTTAACATGTCATGTGCATTGGAAATCCCTGAGGCAAACGTTGGAAGGTTTAGGTTTTGTTTTGGTTAGTTTGTTTCGTTTTGTTTTCTTTCTTTTGTTTGTTTTGCTCGAGGACTAGCAAAAGCTAAGTGTGGGGGAATTTGATAGGAGCATATTTATGCGCCTTAGTTAGCTAGTTCTTATGCATTTTTGTTATGTTTTATTCGTTAAAGTAGTCTTTTAAGCTACTTTCATGTGTTTTCAGGTTTAAAAGACATATTACATGAAATGATGCAATTTGGAGCTTTTGGAGCAAAACTGAGCTGGAATGTGGTGTATGCAAATGGAGCACGAGGAATGGACGTGGTTGAAGGTCAAAGGAGCTTAAGAAATGAAGAAATGAAAGTGAAGAGCAAAGAAGTCGGAATTGGCAACCAAAGTTTCTAAAGTTGGAAGTTTCTATCCTTGGAGGTTTCCATTGTCGTGAGTTTCTATTCTTGGCTTTGGGCTTTTAGATGACCTAAACCCTAACTCCTTGTGGACCCTAAGCCTATGCCGCACCTAAACCCTAATCTTAGCCCACTTAATCAGCCGCACCCTAGGGCCTAATCATTTAATTTCTGCCAAGTTAAACTCTAATCCATCTACCCTAAGCCCATGCCGCACCTAATGTTCTAGTTTTAATCTCAGCCATTCACCCTAAAAACCCTAGATTTACAACCTAGCCGCACCCTATTCTACATATATTCAGAAATTCAGCCATTCAACCTAATTCACATTCAATCCGCAGCCTCCATTCCCTTCCCCTTTAATCCGTAGCCATCCATTCATACTAATCAGCCACTTTCACACCAAAAACTACCCTAGCCGTCACACCCCATTCATTCTCCCAATCCGTGCATTTTCCATCCACCCTAAAAACCCTAATCCCCTCTAATCCGTGCACTACCATAACCCTAAATTCATTCACACAATTCGCAGCCACCCTCTATCACAGATTCTCTCCCATTTTCCTCCAAAAACCGTGCAGCCACCATCAACCAAAACCTTTGCCGTGCATATCCCCTTCCATTCCAGCCATCTCCACCACTTTCCACCACCTTACACACCTCCCTACACCATCCCATAACCTTGCCGCAGCCTTCCTCCACCAATCTGCCATATTTTCACACTTTGCCGCAACCCCCATGTCCCCTAAACACTACCATATCATTCCTTACCTACTCATCCATCTAAATAACCCCTAGAACCTGTCCTAGTTCTTGTGCCGCAGACAAGAGGAGGAGAAAAAGCTTGGGACGTTCATGCCATTCAATTGAGGATTGCTGGAACGTTTTAGGTGTTGTCTTTCCGTTGAATTCCATGTTTAATTTTGATAGTCTTTGTGTTGTGAGTATGAGGAACTAAACCCCCTTGGTTAGGAGGGAATTCGAAACCATGTACATGCTTGCAATATGATTTGATTACATTCAGTTGTTATTTCATAAGTTGTGGATTCAATTCGTTCATCTATTTGATTGATAACTTATTTGTGTATGTTGATTGAGAGTGCACGCTTAGTTTTCATGCATAAATATGATGCTAGATTATGAGGGAGTTTCACCTAATAGTTACAATCTTATAATCACAAGTAGTGAAGGTCGCTTGAAAACGATTGCGGTGAATGAATTCTTAGCATAAGTTTCATGCAATTCATAGTAACGAATGCTTCGTCAATGCTTATGTTTTTCATAGAACTTAATGATTCTTGCTTGTATCTCTATTATGCAATTCATGTAGGGAACTTGGAGGGAATGTTTTGGGTTGTCGTATGCAATCATCCAACTTAATAACTTGTGGAAAAACTGAGGGTTAATTAGTGCAATTCACGGTTAATTTGGGGCGTTGAGTATTTATAATTTATTGGAAGAACAACTGAAAATCGTTTTGTTTGCAAGTGTGACATGTGTGGAGAAGAACCTCCTAACTAGCCTTTTATCCATCCTTTTTATCCAAAAACATTCTACAATCTGTTTAGTTTAAAGTTTCTGTTTTATGTTAAATTTTCGTCCAAAACAAATCCCCCTTTAATTTGAAGTCTTAGATTAGTTAGAAAGTGTTTTGATTTGTGTTTCTAAGTCTTTTGATTCAAGTTTTCATCCAATTTCGTCCAAATTAGTGTAGGTGCTCAAAACTGCCCAGAAAGTGGTTTTTAGGCAGTTTTGAGTCTTCTAGTTGCTGTTTTGGGTTTTAGGTTTGTTTAAGTGTTTTAACTTTTAGTTTTGCATTCTTTGAGTCGAGTTTAGTGTTTTAAACTTTGTTTTTGAGTTTTTAAGTCAGTTTCCAAGTGTTTAGCAATCCCTCCTAATCCCCGGTCTAGAACGATCCCTACTTATTCATATACTATAATTGTCAAAAGAGGGTTTTAATTTGTGTGCTTATCTATTTCGCACCAAAGATCTAAGCAACACTCAGGGCCATATTCAACATTTTGGACCCTTTCTTCAACTACCACAAACATGTGAACTTATTTTCATTTATTTCATACTCTTTTTTCTTTCTTTTCACAACTTTTTCTTTTCTTTTTCTTTTTCCACGAATTTTTTTTTTTTTTCTTTTCCACCCGTGCCTATGGCACACTAACTCACATGAGAAATGCTTCCCCCACACTTGTTTTCTGCCATACATTAATCAAAAGGAGTTCAATAAAAACACTAAAACAAATCAAAAGACTCAAAACAGCCCCAAAACACTCAAAACTGCCTTAAAAACACTTTCTGGGCAGTTTTGAGCACTTTGACAACTTTGGACGAATTTGGGTAATAAAATGAATCAAAACACTTATAAACACAAACTAAGACACTTTCTAACTAAATTGGACACAAAAGTAAGGGGGGATTGAGTTTTTGACGAAATTAATTAAAATGCACAGATTGTAAATTAGGGCAGATTCTAAATATGAATGTAATGAAAATATGGATGAATGCTAGCTAGAAGGTTCTTCTCCACACATGTCACACTTGCATACACTTTGATTTTCAATTGGTCTTTCGATGAATTATGAAACTCAACACTCCGGGTTAATTAGGTCCGCTTAAATTAACCGTCAAGTTCTCCTTAAGTTAATGAATTGGATGGGTTAGTGCAACGCAATTCAAAACATTCTCCAAAAGTCCTTTACGTGAAAAGCACAATAAAGATACAATCACAGATCATTAAGCATCATGAAAACTATAAGTGTTGACGAGGCATTCGTTACTATGATGAGCATGAAACTAGTGCCAAGAATTCATTTAACGCGATTGTTTATAAGCAACCTCCACTACTTGTGAATATAAGTTCATAACTATTAGGTGAAACTCACTTATATTCTAGCATCATATTCATGCATGAAAATTAAGCGTGCACTCTCAATAAACATACACAAATAAGTTATCAATCAAACAGTTAAACGAATTGAATCCACCATTCATGAAATTCCAACCAAGAGTAATCAATTCATATTGCAAGCAATAACATGGTTTCGAATCACCCCCTAGCTAAATAGGGGTTTAGCCTCTCATGTTCACAAAAAGAGAAATACAATTGAATTTAAACATAAAGCACAAAGGATTGATTACACCTAGGACGCCCAATGAATCCACTTGAATTTCTGCGCGTCCAAGCTCCTCTTTCTCCTTTCCTTATTGCGGCAGAGATGGTCTAGGGAATTTCTGGATGGTTTTCTGGGTTAGGGATGGATTTAGAGAGGTTGGGTGGTGCGGCAAGGTTGGTAGATGGTGTGTGAAGGTGTGGAAGGTGGCTGGGAAGGTGGAGGAAGGCACGGCAATAATGGGAATTGGCTGCAATTGCTGGGGAAAGGCACGGCAGAGAAGGGAGGTTAAATGGTTGCATGCAGCTAAAGGACAAAGAATGGGATAATGGGCAGAGTGACGGCTTAGAAGAATAATAATATATGGTGAATGGGAGTTTTTGCGGCTAGGTTGAAATTAGGGTGATAATTAAATGGGGGGCCACGGCTTGTAAAGGAATAAATGGGATGGTGGCTGCCTGTTTTTGTGGCTGAAAGGAATCCATTAAAACCCCCCCTAGGGTGCGGCTAAATGGTAGATTACTTAGGGTTTTCTGAAATTTAAAATCTAATTTATTTTTTTGTTAATTAAAATTAAGTTAAAAACTTCTAGAATTAGGAAATAAAATCAGAAATTAAAAGGGATTAATTAAAGGGTGCGGCTGCAACTTATTGTAGAACTAGGGTTATTAGGGTTAGGGTTTAAATGCATAAAAGGGGACAAAATTGCCCCCCCTTGCACGGCAAGGGAAGGAAAATGGGCTAAAGGCACGGCTAAGGCTATGTAATTGGGCTAGGGCCTTGCTTTTGTGTCCTAAAGTGCATACAAGGCCTACAAAGTGGCTAGAAAATACGGACGTTTAGATTAGGAAAGGTTACCAAAACGGGAAACTTAGGGTTAACTTTCCTACTTGAAGTAGGAAACCTTGTTTGAGTAGGATTCCTCGTTTTGGTAAGAATTCATCGTTGGAGTAGGAATTCGTCGTTTCTTCAAGTCTTCAACTCATTCATTCCTCTTTCGCTCCAAAAGACTCCAATTGCATCTTCTTGCACACTTTGGCCTTATAATCTGAAAATACACAAAAGTGGCCTTAAACACTAAAACAACTAAGTAAACACAACATAAATGCACGAGAACAAGCTAATTAAGTCGCATGAATATGCTCCTATCAACGGCAAGGAAGAGGAAAGGTCCAGGGAGATGCGGATGTGATATAGGAAAGGTTTAAATGTTTTAAAACTAAAGGAAACAAGGTTCCCTTGCACGGCAAGGGATGATGATAAAGGGGAAGTTGACATGGTGCACGGCAAGGGAAGGAAAAAATGCAAGAGACCTTTGTTTTGTGTCCTAGAATGCATATGAAGTCTTCCAAGTGTTTGGGACATAAGGACAATTAGAATTTAGGAAATGTCAAACCAAGATAGGAAACCCTGGGCTTAACTTTCCTACTTCAAATAGGAATCCTTGTCGACTTCAAGTCTTCAATTATGTCCAATCCTTGTGCTCCAAGCATGTGATGAACATTCCAAGCCCAATTTTGCTCCAAAAGGCACCAAAATGCATCTTTTCACCAACTCCATCATATGAACCTGAAAACACACAAAAGAAGCATAAAGGACTAAAATAACTAAGCAAACACAACGTAAATGCACGAGAACAAGCCAATTAAGTCGCATAAATATGCTCCTATCACCTTCATCTTCAAAATACTGCTATCCACATTAATTGGAGTCATGCTTGAACACACCACCTCGAACTCCTTTAAATGCTTGTTGGGATCTTCCATGGACAGTCCATGGAACTTTGGAATGTGGTGCAATAAACTTGACTTCTATTCAAATTCGTCGGTTTTATCTTGAGCCGCCCTTAGGTATTGGATGCATAATGGTGCGGCATTGTCCATTCCCGAGGCGGAAAGCTCCTTGATTGTATAGTTGTCCACTGCCATGGCTTGGACCTCTTCTTCCTCTCTTGCCGTGGGTTCCTCTTCCTCCTCAAAATTAGAAGCCGAACTAGAACTTCATGGGTGAAGTTCTAGGTCCTTCTTCTTTCTTCTCAAAGTGCGCTCAAAATCGTAGTCAAAATCCAAGATGTTTCCACGAATAGGTTGAGAACTACGAGTCATAAACTAGTACCTACAAACAAGAAAAGAAATAAGGTCAGTCACTACAACAAAGATATATGAAAAAGAAACAAAAAGAAACAACGGGGGATTAGCAAAGTTGCTAATCCCCGGCAACGGCGCCAAAAATTTGATGTGATAAATAATAGCACCCAAATTAAACCCTCTTTTTGACAATTGTAGTATAGATATAAGTAGGGATCGTTCTAGGCCGGGGATTAGGAGGGATTGCTAATCTAATGAAAGCAAACTCAAAGACTCTTAACTAAACTTATATGACTCAAAACAAACTTAAAAGACTCAAATCAACACAAAACAATCCAAAAGACTCAATTTAGACTCTAGGACTTAATTTGGACGAAAATAGAATTGGTTTTGACATACACCCCATTTGAGCTATGTATGAGAAGTTATTTCGAAAGTTTGGTTATGTGCTTTAAAATTAACATTTTTATAGTTATTTCGCATATAGGTGAGACATATCCCGAGGACGAGCGTGGTCACTCGAGGCAGGGGGGCTACGACCCTTCCACTTATCAGTGAGTTGGCTTTTGGTTTTCCGTATATACCTATATACTTATATTTTCCCAGAAATTGATTTAATTGTTTATTAGTTATATGCTGATAGGAGCATATTCATGCGACTTAAATGGCTTGTTCTCGTGCATTTACGTTATGTTTCTCTAGTTATTTTAGTCCTTTATGCTTCTTTTGTGTGTTTTCAGGTTCTAAGGGCTTAGGGAGCAAGAAAGTGCATTTTGAGGCTATTTGGGGCACTTTTGGGCATGAATTGGATAGCTTAATCATGGAGCAAAGAGGATGGACGAAATTAAAGCCTTGTATGCTCTTTGGGGACATAAAACAAAGGGCCTAGCCCAATCAAACAAATCCCTTGAGCCATGGAAAACCCCTAGCCCAATCAAACATTCTATGCCATGCAAACCAACCTATTTTAGGCCCATTCTATGTACTTAAACCCTAGCCCTTTAAACTTGCAGCCCTATTATGATTTATACACCCCACATGTCCCTTGAATTCAACCACATTCCAATTCAACACATGCATACATACACCATCTTCCCCTTTACAAAACCCTTTGCCATGCATCACATGCATTTCCAACACTTCCCATTTTGGTGCCGTGCCTTCCCTTCACTTTCCAGCCACATTCTTCCACCCCCTTTAATCATTTAACTCACCTACATTCCACCTAATCCACATGCCTTCCCAACAATACAAAACAGCCAACACATGCACCAAAACACTCTTTGCCGTGCCTTTGAAAGCAATTCCAGCATCTTCACATGTTTTCCAGCTTTCCACCTTGCATTTCCAGATTATTCCTTCATCATTGCATCCATTCCTCATGCATTCTTCATCATTGCACCACAATTCAATTCATCCCACACTCCATGCCGTGGCTTACTCACAATTCCAGCACCTTCACATGCCATTTCCAGCTTTCCACCTAGCTTTCCACCTCACAACCACCAGAATTCAACCATGCCGTGCATTCCCTTTCAAATCTGTCAACATGATAGGAGCATATTCATGCGACTTAATTAGCTTGTTCTCGTGCATTTATGTTGTGTTTACTTAGTTGTTTTAGTGTTTAAGGCCACTTTTGTGTATTTTCAGAATATAAGGCCAAAGTGTGCAAGAAGATGCAAATTGGAGTCTTTTGGAGCAAAAGAGGAATGAATGAGTTGAAGACTTGAAGAAACGACGAATTCCTACGCCAACGATGAATTCTTACCAAAACGAAGAATCCTACTCAAACAAGGCTTCTTATTTTAGGAAAGTTAACCCTAAGTTTCCCGTTTTGGTAACCTTTCCTAAACTTAAACGTCCGTATTTTCTAGCCACTTTGATGGCCTTATAGGCACTTTAGGACACAAAACCAAGACCCTAATCACCCTAATTATCCTAGCCGCATCTTTATATTTATGTTTTAATTTCCTATTTTCGTAAGCCTTTGATTTAATTTTAAATAAGCTAGGATTAGTTTTCTGAAATCATACATTTTCCTAACCCCAACCGCAAAACCCCATCCTTTTTCTCACATCATGCAGCCACTTTATACCTTTTCTCCCATCTCTGCCCGTGGCCCCCCCCATCAACCATTCACCCTAATTCAATCCGCATCCATCCATTCCAAATGAGCCGCTAATATCCCATTCATTCATATTTTTTTTTATGCAGCCATTATCCCATTTTTTGGCCTTTAGCCGCATGCACTCTCTCCCATTATTCATTCCAAAACCGTGCATTCCACTAACCCTAAATAAAATATTCAGCCATTCTCCCATTCATTCAACCTGTCCGCAGCCACCATCACATAACCCTTCCATTCTCTCCAACAGCCGCAACACATCTACCATATTCATTCCAGCGCAGCCACCATTCCAACACAGCCGCAGCCTTCCTCCACCCTTCCAGCCACCATACCATCCTTCCTCCATCACTCCACCACCTTGCCGCACCACCCAACCTCCATAAATCCATCCCTAAACCCGCAAATCATCCACCAACACCATTTAAACCCAATCTGCCGCAGCAAAGAGAAGAGGAAAGATGAGCTTCGACGCACACCAATTCACGTGGATTCGTTGGGCGTTTTAGGTGTAATCATTCCTTTGTGCTTTATGTTTAAATTCAATTGTATTTCTCTTTTTGCGAATATGAGAGGCTAAATCCCCCTAGTTAGCTAGGGGGTGATTCGAAACCATGGTTATATTTGCAATATGAATTGATTACTTTTGGTTGGAATTTCATGAATGTTGGATTCAATTCATTTAACTGTTTGATTGATAACTTGTTTGTGTATGTTTATTGAGAGTGCACGCTTAATGTTCATGCATGAATTTGACGCTAGAATATAAGTGAGTTTCACCTAATAGTTATGAACTTATATTCACAAGTAGTGGAGGTTGCTTATAAACAATCGCGTTAATTGAATTCCTGGCAAGAGTATCATGCTTTTCATAGTTACAAATGCCTTGTCGATGCTTATAATTTCCAAAGAACGTAATGATTCTAACTTGTATCTTTATCATGCTGTTCATATAGAGAACTTGTTAGGAATAATTTGTTTGCGATGCATATTCATCCAATTCAATGATTCTAGGGAAATTTGAAGGTTAATTTAAGCGGACCTAATTAACTTGGAGTGTCGAGTTCCATAATTTATCGAAAGACCAACTGAAAATCAAAGTGTATGCAAGTGTGACATGTGTGGAGAAGAACCTTCTAGCTAGCATTCATTCCATATTTCATCACATTCATATTTAAATTCTGCCTTTAAATTACAATTTGTGCATTTAATTTATTTTCGTCAAAACCTCAATCCCCCTTTACCTTAGTGTCTAATTTATTTAGAAAGTGTCTTAATTTGTGTTTATAAGTGTTTTGTATTCTTTGAGTCTAGTTTAGTGTTTTTAACGTTTGTTTTACGTTTTTGAGTCGGTGTCCAAGTGATTTAGTAATCCCTCCTAATCCCCGGTCTAGAACGATCCCTACTTGCATCTTTACTACAATTGTCACAAGAGGGTTTTAATTTGTGTGCTTACTTAGTTCGCATCAAATTTTTGGCGCCGTTGCCGGGGATTAGCAACTTTGCTAATCCCTTGGATTGTTTACTTTCTGTTTGTTTAGTTATTTTGTTAAAGAATCTGACCTTGTTTTGTTTTTCTTGTTTTAGGTACTAGTGCATGACTCGGAGTTCTCAACCGATTTGTGAGCATATCTTAGACTTTGACAGCGATTTTGAGAGGACTTTGAGACGGACGAAGAAGCATCACGAATCAAATCCGCCAAGCCCGGAACCTGAGCTTGAAGAAAACGTCCTAGAGGAGGAGGAGGAAGCCACGGCAGGGATATTTGAAGAAGTCCAAGGCATGGCGGTGGACAACCGTACACTCAAGGAGCTTTCCGCCTCAGGTTTGGATAATGCCGCACCCTTGTGCATTCAATACCCCACGGCTGCCCAAGGTAAGACGGATGAGTTTGAATTAAAGTCAAGTTTGCTTCATCATATTCCTAAATACCATGGCTTGTCCATGGAAGATCCTAACAAACATTTGAAAGAATTTGAAGTAGTTTGTTCTAGTATGACTCCCGTCACTGTTGACGGGAATATCTTGAAGATGAAGGCTTTTCCATTCTCTTTGATGGATAAAGCCAAAGATTGGTTATATGAGTTAGCTCCCGGAACCGTTACATCGTGGAAGAGCATGAAGAGGGCCTTTCTGGAGAAGTTTTTCCCAACTTCTCGAATCATCCCTTTACGAAAAAGGATAAGTGGAATCCAACAAGAAGATGGTGAGTCTTTTCCTACGTACTATGAACGTTTTAAATCTCTTGTTGCTTCTTGTCCACAGCACCAGATGAAGGAGGAGTTGCTTCTGCAATACTTCTACGAGGGGCTCCTGCCAATTGAACGACAAATGCTTGACGCATCGGCGGGTGGAGCATTGGTGGACAAGACGCCCAGGGATGCCAAGGTCTTGATCGCGAACCGAGCGTTGAACGCTCAACAGTATGAGGGAGTAGGCCAAAGAGGACCCCCACGGCACCAAGTACATGAGGTAAGTTCAACGTCCGATCTTCATTCACAATTGGCTAATCTTACTTCTATTGTTTCACAGATGGCCGAGGGAATGAAGATGCAAGGACCTGTGGTATGTGGTGTATGTTCTATCCAAGGACATGCCTCCGAAAAGTGTCCTCAACTCATCGAGAATGGCGGATGGGAGAGTGCGAATGCCATTGGGTTTCAAAGCCAAAATCAGTCAAGACATGATCCATACTCCAACACGTATAATCCGGGGTGGCGAGACCACCCAAATTTCAAGTGGAGGGATTCCCAGCAACCTCAGAACCAAGGAGGCTTTAGGCAACAACCCCCGGGGTTCTTTCCCAAACCCTACGGCCCACCCCAAAATCAAGCCCAATCCGGCCCAAGTGCCTCAGGTACGTCTCTTGACAATGATGCACTTCTTAAAATACTAACTAAGTTGTCTAATGGGCAGGAAGATCAAGCGAAGGCTATGCAAAACCAAGATAAGAGGGTGGATCAACTTGAGAAACAAATTGGGCAGATTGCCGAATTTGTAGGTAAGTTTCGAGATCCCGGACAACTCCCTAGTTCCACCATTCCAAATCCGAAGGGAGGCTTCGAAAGCGCAAAGGCCATACTTTTGAGAAGTGGAAAAGAAGTCGGGGCAGGTCCTACACCATCACCATCAAGCCCCGAAGAGGATGAAAAACGAAGAATCGAAGAGGAAGAAACAAGGGTGCCCACGGCAAAGGTGATTCCACCTTTGCCGCAAGTCCCTATGGTCCCAAATCTGCCCAATTCGGCCAATAAAGGTAAAAATGTGTTAAATTCAGTTCCTACTAATGTTTTCCCTTCGAATGTTCCTTTTCCTAGTAGGTTCAGGCAAACGAAGAAAGAAGAAGCTGAAAAGGACATCCTTGAGACGTTTCGGAAAGTGCAAGTAAACATACCCCTTTTGGATGCAATAAAGCAAGTCCCGAGGTATGCTAAGTTCTTGAAGGAGTTGTGTACCACTAGGAAGAGGATGTCGACTAAGGAAGTGGTAAAGGTAGGTGAGAATGTGTCCGCCATCTTGCAACGCAAACTACCTCCCAAATGCAAGGATCCAGGTAGCTTTACCATTCCTTGTGTCATTGGGAATACTAGATTTGAATCTGCCATGCTTGATTTAGGTGCTTCTATAAATGTTATGCCATATTCCATTTATGCATCTATGAACTTAGGAGCATTGAAAAATGATGGGGTAATAATACAATTGGCCGATAGATCTAACGCCTATCCAAAGGGAGTTTTGGAAGATGTTCTTGTGCAGGTTAATCATTTGGTCTTCCCGGCGGATTTCTATGTCCTCGAAATGGATGAATCGGACCATGCTCCTTCGCTGCCCATTCTACTTGGAAGGCCATTCATGAAGACGGCCCAGACGAAGATTGACGTGTATAGTGGAACTTTGTCCATGGAATTCGATGGGGAAGTTGTTAATTTTAATCTTTCTGATTCCATTAAATACCCTAGTGAGGACCCTTCATGTTTTTCTATTGATATAATTGACTCTTTGGCGCAGGGATATCTTGACGATTTGAATGACGATGCGCTTGAAAAAGTCATTACACGAGGCATGGAACTCAAAACAAAGGGGGCAGATTGCATGCATGCCCACGGCATACAAGAGTCCTCCCATGCCGTGCCCCCTAGTGAGGAATGTATGGAGTTGGTTGCTGCCCTAGAGTCACTTCCTAGGTACGAGGGTAAGTTTTCTAAAATTGAGTCGATTCCCATTTCGACTAACAAGTTGTTACCATCCATAGTTCAGGCACCCACACTTGATCTCAAACCACTACCGGGCCATTTGAAGTACATTTTCTTGGGGGAAGAGGAGACATTACCGGCCATCATTTCTTCATCACTCACGGCACAAGAAGAGGACAAACTAGTGCGTGTTTTGAAGGAGTTCAAATCTGCCATAGGTTGGACGTTGGCCGATATCAAAGGTATTAGTCCCGCTACATGCATGCATCACATATTTCTTGAGGAGGGGGCCAAACCAACTAGAGAGGCTCAACGCCGTCTTAACCCTCCGATGATGGAAGTTGTGAAGAAGGAGATAATCAAGCTTTTAGATTGTGGAGTTATTTATCCTATCTCGGATAGTAAGTGGGTTTCGCCTATCCAATGCGTGCCGAAGAAATCTGGAGTGACGGTTGTGGAGAACGCGGAGAATGAGCTAGTGCCCACTAGAATCCAAACCGGTTGGCGTGTATGCACGGATTATAGGAAGATAAACGCCACCACGAGGAAGGACCACTTCCCATTGCCGTTCCTAGATCAAATGTTGGAAAGGTTAGCGGGTCATTCATTTTATTGTTTTCTTGATGGATATTCTGGGTATAATCAAATTGTTATTGCACCGGATGATCAAGAAAAGACTACCTTTACATGTCCCTTTGGTACATTTGCTTATCGTCGCATGCCATTTGGTTTATGCAATGCACCTGCTACATTTCAAAGATGCATGATGAGCATATTTTCAGATTATGTTGAGAAAATTATTGAGGTTTTTATGGATGATTTCAGTGTGTTTGGTAATTCATTTGATGGTTGTTTGAGTAATCTTAGTTTGATTTTGAACCGTTGTGTTGAAACAAATCTTGTGCTTAATTGGGAAAAATGTCACTTCATGGTTAAACAAGGTATTGTTTTAGGACATATTATTTCTGAAAAAGGCATTGAAGTAGATAAATCTAAGGTAGACCTTGTTCGTCACTTACCCGCTCCAACTTCGGTTAGAGAGGTTCGTTCGTTTCTTGGTCATGCAGGTTTTTATAGGCGGTTCATAAAGGATTTCTCAAAGATTGCACAGCCACTATGCCGATTGCTGCAAAAAGAGGTGGCGTTTGAGTTTGATGATGCATGCTCCACGGCATTCAAGCACCTCAAGGAGGCTCTCACTTCGGCTCCCATTATCACACCTCCAGATTGGAGCCTTCCATTCGAGTTGATGTGCGATGCTTCGGACTATGCGATTGGTGCTGTTTTGGGGCAGCGAAAGGACAAACAACCTCATGTTATTTATTATGCGTCTAGAACATTAAATGATGCTCAATTAAATTACTCAACCACTGAAAAAGAATTACTTGCTGTGGTATTTGCATTAGATAAGTTTCGGTCGTACTTACTTGGGACTAAAGTTATTATTTTTACTGATCATGCAGCTCTCAAGTATTTGCTCACGAAGAAGGAGGCCAAGCCTAGACTAATTCGATGGCTTTTGCTCTTACAAGAGTTTGACATTGAGATTCGGGATAAGAAGGGCGTGGAGAATGTGGTGGCTGACCACCTAAGTCGGATGATACATGAGGAAGCAACGCCAATTTCTGAAACCTTTCCCGATGAGCAATTAATGTCTATCCAGGTAAGTGAGCCTTGGTATGCAGATTTGGTGAACTTTTTGGTGACTAAACATACCCCTAGCACATTTAATAGGAATCAATGTGATAAGCTTAAAAAGGATGCTAAGTTTTATGTTTGGGATGACCCATATCTCTGGAAATTTTGTCCCGATCAGATTGTACGACGTTGTGTGAATGAATCTGAGTTTCAATCTATTTTAACATTCTGTCATTCATATGCATGTGGGGGACATTTTGGCACCCAACGTACTGCCCGTAAAGTCTTAGAATGTGGGTTTTATTGGCCAACCATTTTTAGGGATGCTAGGACATTTTGCCTTACATGTGATCGTTGTCAACGAATGGGTAATATAAGTGTTAAGGATCAAATGCCACAAAACCCTATACTTTCTGTTGAAATATTTGATGTGTGGGGAATTGATTTTATGGGTCCTTTTCCTTCATCACATGGTTTTCTTTATATTTTGTTGGCGGTGGATTATGTTTCCAAATGGGTGGAAGCAAAAGCCACCCGGACTAACGATTCAAAAGTGGTTGCAGATTTTGTGAAGTCTAACATTTTTGCTAGGTTTGGAATGCCTCGAGTCCTTATAAGTGATGGAGGTTCTCATTTTTGCAATCGCACAATCGAGGCACTGCTCAAGAAGTATAACGTGACACATAGGGTTTCTACACCCTATCATCCTCAAACAAGCGGGCAAGCCGAGGTGTCGAATCGGGAGGTAAAACAGATTCTTGAGAAGACGGTTGGGCCAAGAAGAAAAGATTGGAGCTTGAGGTTAGAGGATGCATTGTGGGCTTATAGGACCGCCTACAAAACACCCATAGGAATGTCCCCCTTTCGGCTTGTGTATGGCAAACCATGTCACTTACCTGTGGAGTTGGAGCACAAGGCTCATTGGGCCGTGAGGAAGTTCAACATGGATTTAGACGAGGCGGGAATTCATCGTAAGCTTCAATTGAATGAACTTGAGGAAATACGGAATGACGCTTACGAGAATGCTCGACTTTACAAGGAAAAGACGAAGGCCTTTCATGACAAGATGATTCGCACCAAGTCCTTCTCTGTTGGACAAAAAGTGTTGTTGTTTAATTCTCGTCTTCGTTTATTTCCGGGTAAGCTACGTTCACGTTGGTTTGGACCCTTTGTTATTACTAATGTTTTTCCTCATGGTGCAGTCCAAGTTCGTAGTTTCAAAACAGGTCAAGAGTTCAAGGTGAATGGGCATCGCTTGAAGCCTTACTACGAGAGCTTTGTAGAACATGATGTGGAGGAGACAACCCACTATGCCGTGGGTTCCCATGAAGGTTGAGCAATGTGGCATCGTCCGGCTGGAAGACGTTAAAGCAAGCGCTACTTGGGAGGCAACCCATGCAATCAACAAAGGAAGAACTTGGGAATCGCTCCACACTCAGATTTGCGTCCCTAAACCCTTCCCTTTGTTGCTTACTTTATGCTTTGTGTAATGTTTTTAATTGTGTCTAAAACATTGAGGACAATGTTTAGTTTAAGTGTGGGGGGGTAACATTCTGTTTTGATATAGTTTTGCATGAAATTCGTAGGGTTTTACCACCTAACATGTCTAAACTTGTTTCCCACTGTTTTTAAGTGTTTTTAAGCTATTTTAGAGTGTTTTAGAGTGTGTTGACTTAAAAATCCGAAAATCCATAAAAATTTGAAAAATTGTTTTGAAAAACCCAAAAAGAGTTGTTTTTGTGTGTTTGTTTGTGTCGTAGGTCACCTTCCAAACAATGATGAGGATTTGGTTTTTAATTGCATGATGGTTAAAGAAAGTTACAAACATGGATGGACGTTTGATATACTCTTTGGTTTATGCTTGGTTGTAGTTATAGTTTACGAATTCACATGTAATCACAAATGATAAAAATTAGTTTTTGTAACATGCTTGAAGGAAGAACTCGAAACAAACGCTACATCCCTGTGAGACTTGAGCCTAAACGTTATTTGGAGAGTTAAAATCTGTGCGTCATTGTTTTCTAAAGTTGTTGCATGATCTCATTATTCTTTGCTTGGTTACTACTTAGAAGGCGTTTCATCACTTAGTTCCAAATGCTAGAACTCATGCCCATTTCATTCAAAGCATGTCATTGATTTGCATACCACATATTCAAGATGAAGTTGTGTAGTGACCACCATCAAAGCCAAACAGCCATGTGCCCTTCATTCATTTTGTGTTTAAGTTTAACCCCGTTGAGCCTTGTGTAGCCTACTTTCTTTGTTAACCCACATTATCCTCACCTAGCCTAGATTAGGACCATCCTTACCCTTGTTCTTGAAGCATAGTAAGCAATGAATTCCTTTTGATTAATGTGTTGCAGAAAATAAGTGTGGGGGAAGGATTATGGATGTGAGTTTTTGTGCCATAGGCACGGTTAGAAAAAAAAAAAAAAAAAAAAAAAAAAAAAAAAGTGGAAAAAGAGTTGAAAATAGTTGAAAAGTATTGGTTGTTGAAGTAAGGGCCCAAAACAATGAATTAGGCCCTAAGAGTTGTTTAAATCTCCCCTATTTGTTTAAAAGTTGATTTCTGCATTCTAAGGGAATTCTAGGTCTTAATTTCATTACTTTACTTGCTATTGCTTAAAGAACTTTTGTTTATCCCTACCTTTCCTTGTTAGCCAATACCCCAAGCCCCGTTACAACCCTTGACTTCTATCTTGAGTGGTGTGCATTTCAATTGTGGAGTTTGAATTTGGTATGAGCATATGGTGTCACTGGTTCTCGCATCTAAGTAGTAGCATTCCATTCATGAGATCATATCCAAACACGTTTAATTACTCTAGAAATTGCTTTCTTGGTTATAACATATGTGAGTACTAGTCTTTCATGTTTACATCAATCTTCTCACATATAACTAGTGTAGGGTGTGTAGTCAGAAAATCTGAGTGAAAATTGAGTGCATAACTAGTGAGGAATTGAGGGAATTCTCTAAGGCATGTTACTACATTCAAAATGTGTTTTAATTGATTAAATGCGAACTAGTGAATGGTGACTATGATTAAGGATGTGCTTAAAGGGAAGTAAGACTAAAAGCTATGTGAGTAATGATCTTTGACATGTCATGTTTCATTGGAAATCCCTGAGGCAAACGTTGGAAGGTTTAAGTTATGTTTTGTTTGTTTTGTTTCGTCTTGTTTAATTTAGTTGTTTTGTTTTGCTCGAGGACTAGCAAAAGTTAAGTGTGGGGGAATTTGATAGGAGCATATTCATGCGACTTAATTAGCTTGTTCTCGTGCATTTATGTTGTGTTTACTTAGTTGTTTTAGTGTTTAAGGCCACTTTTGTGTATTTTCAGATTATAAGGCCAAAGTGTGCAAGAAGATGCAAATTGGAGTCTTTTGGAGCGAAAGAGGAATGAATGAGTTGAAGACTTGAAGAAACGACGAATTCCTACGCCAACGATGAATTCTTACCAAAACGAAGAATCCTACTCAAACAAGGCTTCTTATTTTAGGAAAGTTAACCCTAAGTTTCCCGTTTTGGTAACCTTTCCTAAACTTAAACGTCCGTATTTTCTAGCCACTTTGATGGCCTTATAGGCACTTTAGGACACAAAACCAAGACCCTAATCACCCTAATTATCCTAGCCGCACCTTTATATTTATGTTTTAATTTCCTATTTTCGTAAGCCTTTGATTTAATTTTAAATAAGCTAGGATTAGTTTTCTGAAATCATACATTTTCCTAACCCCAGCCGCAAAACCCCATCCTTTTTCTCACATCATGCAGCCACTTTATACCTTTTCTCCCATCTCTGCCCGTGGCCCCCCCCATCAACCATTCACCCTAATTCAATCCGCATCCATCCATTCCAAATGAGCCGCTAATATCCCATTCATTCATATTTTTTTTTATGCAGCCATTATCCCATTTTTTGGCCTTTAGCCGCATGCACTCTCTCCCATTATTCATTCCAAAACCGTGCATTCCACTAACCCTAAATAAAATATTCAGCCATTCTCCCATTCATTCAACCTGTCCGCAGCTACCATCACATAACCCTTCCATTCTCTCCAACAGCCGCAACACATCTACCATATTCATTCCAGCGCAGCCACCATTCCAACACAGCCGCAGCCTTCCTCCACCCTTCCAGCCACCATACCATCCTTCCTCCATCACTCCACCACCTTGCCGCACCACCCAACCTCCATAAATCCATCCCTAAACCCGCAAATCATCCACCAACACCATTTAAACCCAATCTGCCGCAGCAAAGAGAAGAGGAAAGATGAGCTTCGACACACACCAATTCACGTGGATTCGTTGGGCGTTTTAGGTGTAATCATTCCTTTGTGCTTTATGTTTAAATTCAATTGTATTTCTCTTTAAGCGGACCTAATTAACTTGGAGTGTCGAGTTCCATAATTTATCGAAAGACCGACTGAAAATCAAAGTGTATGCAAGTGTGACATGTGTGGAGAAGAACCTTCTAGCTAGCATTCATTCCATATTTCATCACATTCATATTTAAATTCTGCCCTTAAATTACAATTTGTGCATTTAATTTATTTTCGTCAAAACCTCAATCCCCCTTTACCTTAGTGTCTAATTTATTTAGAAAGTGTCTTAATTTGTGTTTATAAGTGTTTTGTATTCTTTGAGTCTAGTTTAGTGTTTTTAACGTTTGTTTTACGCTTTTGAGTCAGTGTCCAAGTGATTTAGTAATCCCTCCTAATCCCCGGTCTAGAACGATCCCTACTTGCATCTTTACTACAATTGTCACAAAAGGGTTTTAATTTGTGTGCTTACTTAGTTCGCATCACAACATACAAACACCTTCACATGCATGCCCTTCATAAATCAGCCACATTCACACACCTTTTCTCCACCCTTTGCCGTGCAAATCACCACATATTTCCAGCTTTCAAATCAGCCACCTTCACATGCATTCACTCATAATCATTCACTCACCTTGCAGCCACATTTCCACCCACCTCCTAGCTGTCATGTTCCCTCCACTCCTCCTATAAATACCCTTGCATTCATTCATTCATTCATCATCTAATTCCATTCACAACACAACACACAACACAAACACAACCTTGTGCCGTGCATCACCTTCCATTTCTGCACCATTTCTTCTCCTCCATTGCAGCCCCTCCAACCATTCCCCACTCCATTCCACATACACCTAAAAGCCCTAAACATCTCCTTAGACCTTGTGCCACAACGAAGAGGAAGAGAAGAGTGCCTAAACGTTCATACAATTCAAGTTTGAGTTGTTAGGATGTTTAGGTGTTTCTTTGATTTCAAAGTTATGAGGAACTAAACCCCCTTTAGCTAGGGGGTGATTCGAAACTATGTTTATGTTTGTAATATGATTTGATTACTTTTAATTACGTTTCATAAGTTGTGAATTCAATTTGTTTAATTGTTTGATTGATAACCTATTTATGTATGTTTATTAAGAATGAACGCTTAATTTTCATGCATGAATTTGACGCTAGAATATAAGTGAGTTTCACGTAATAGTTATGAACTTATATTCACAAGTAGTGGAGGTTGCTTATACACAATCGCGTTAAACAAATTCTTGGCATAAGTTTCATGCAATCATAGTAACGAATGCCTCGTCAACACTTATAGTTTTCATGATGCTTAATGATTCTTGCTTGTATCTCTATTATGCAATTCATGTAGGGAACTTGTGAGGAATGCTTTGAGTTGTCGTATGCAATCATCCAATTCATTAACTTAAGGAAAACTTGACGGTTAATTTAAATGGACCTAATTAACCCGGGGTGTTGAGAATTCATGGTTTATTGAAAAGCAATTAGAAATCATTTTGTATGCAAGTAAAAACATGTGTGGAGATGAACCCCTTAGCTAGCTTCTCATCCATTCATTTCCGTCAAAGTCATATTTACAATTTGTTTTCTTTGCAATCTATCCATTTTAGTTTAATCTCGTCCAAACCTAATTTCACCCCCCCCCCCCATATTTTGTTTAAGTCTTAGTCTTAATCTTTCTTACTTTTAGTTTTGCATTCTTCGCATCAAATTTTGGCGCCGTTGCCGGGGACTAGCAACTTTGCTAATCTCTTGGATTGTTTATTTTCTTTTGTTTTTATTTTGTTCCAAATTCTTAATCTTGTTTTGTTTCTTGTTTTAGGTACTAGTTTATGACTCGGAGTTCTCATCCGATTCTTGAACATATCTCGAGCTTTAACGCCGATTTCGAGCGAGAATTGAGACGAAAGAGAAAGAACTCAGAACCTAGCGAATCAAGTGAAAGCTCCGAGTCCGTTTCTGAATCTGAAGAAGAACCCAAGACAACAGTGGGCGAAGAAGACATGGCAGCAGACAACCGAACAATCAAGGAGCTTTCCGCTTCGGGATTGGCCAATGCCGCCCCATTATGCATTCAATACCCCATGGCTGCCCAAGGCAAGACAGATGAATTCGAGTTGAAGTCAAGCTTGTTGCACCACATTCCGAAATACCACGGGCTTTCCATGGAAGATCCCAACAAGCATCTCAAGGAGTTCGAGGTTGTTTGTTCAAGCATGACACCCATAAATGTCGACGGAAACATTCTGATGATGAAGGCTTTTCCATTCTCACTTTTGGAAAAAGCGAAGGATTGGCTGTTCGAATTAGCACCTGGAACGGCTACATCTTGGGATAGTATGAAAAGAGCTTTCTTGGAGAAGTTTTTCCCAACTTCAAGAATCATTCTCTTGAGGAAACAGATTAGTGGTATCCAACAAAATCAAGGTGAATCGTTTCCGTCTTATTATGAACGTTTCAAATCACTTGTTGCTTCTTGTCCACAACATCAAATGAAGGAGGAGCTGCTCATTCAATACTTCTACGAAGGACTCCTTCCAATGGAACGCCAAATGCTTGATGCCTCGGCGAGAGGTGCGTTGGTGGATAAAACTCCGTGGGCTGCAAAAGTTCTAATTGCCAACCGAGCACATAATGCACAACAATACGAAGGTGTTGGACAAAGAGACCCCCCACGGCAACAACAAGTCAATGAGGTAAGTGCCATAACCGAACTTCAAAATCAAATGGCTAACCTCACTACGTTGCTTTCACAGGTGGTGGAAGGTCCAAAAGTCAAAACCGTAGCTCCTTGTGGCGTATGTTCCATGCAAGGACACCCTACAGACACGTGCCCACAATTGATTGAGAATGGGAGATGGGAGAGTGCAAATGCCATTGGATTTCCAAGCCACAACCAACCAAGGAATGATCCATATTCCAACACATACAATCCGGGTTAGAGAGACCATCCAAACTTCAAGTGGAGGGAGGCCCAACAACCTCAACAACAAGGAGGCTTTAGACAACAACCCCCGGGGTTTTACACCAGAACCCACAGCCAAGACCAAAACTGATGCGTGTTTTATACGCACACAAATTAAACCCTCTTTTTGTCAATTGTAGTATAAGTATAAGTAGGGATCGTTCTGGACCGGGGATTAGGAGGGATTGTTAATCACTTGGATTTTTGACTCAAAAACGTAAAAACAAAATAAAACACTATGCTAGACTCGAAGAATGCAAAACTCAAAATAAGATAGATTAAGACTAAGACTAAACAAATATGGGAGGGGGGGATTGAGGTTTGGACGAGAGTAAACTAAAATGGAAAGATTGCAAGAAAACAAATTGTAAATACGGATTTGACGGAAATGAATGGATGGGATGGCTAGCTAAGGGGTTCATCTCCATACATGTTATACTTGCATATAAAACGAATCTAATTGCTTTTCAATAAACCATGAATTCTCAACGCCCCGGGTTAATTAGGTCCGCTTAAATTAACCGTCAAGTTTTCCTTAAGTTAATGAATTGGATGATTGCATACGACAACCCAAAGCATTCCTCACAAGTTCCCTACATGAATTGCATAATAGAGATACAAGCAAGAATCATTAAGCATCATGAAAACTATAAGTGTTGACGAGGCATTCGTTACTATGATTGCATGAAACTTATGCCAAGAATTTGTTTAACGCGATTGTTTATAAGCAACCTCCACTACTTGTGAATATAAGTTCATAACTATTAGGTGAAACTCACTTATATTCTAGCGTCAAATTCATGCATGGAAATTAAGCGTTCATTCTTAATAAACATACATAAATAGGATATCAATCAAATAGTTAAACAAATTGAATTCACAACTTATGAAACGTAATTAAAAGTAATCAAATCATATTGCAAGCATAAACATATATTTCGAATCACCCCCTAGCTAAGGGGGGTTTAGTTCCTCATACGTACAAAACAAAGAGAATTGAAATTAAACATTGAAATCAAAGAAACGCCTAAACATTCCAACAACTCAATCTTGAATTGTACGAACGTTTAGGCCCTCTTATCTTCCTCTTTATTGTGGCACAAGGACTAAGGGATGTTGTTGGTGTGTTGAATGGATTGGGGGATTATGGAAATGGATGAGGAGTGGTGGAAATGGAAGAATGGTTTTTGGATTCTAAGGGAGACTCACGGCACAAGGGAGAAAGGGATGTGTTTGTGGTGTGTTGTGTATGAAATGAGATGATGAATGAATGAATGAATGCTAGGGTATTTATAGGAGTAGTGGAGGGAACATATGGCTGTTTGTTTAAGCATGCATGTGCTGGAATGTGGTGGAAAACAGCTAGGAAAGCTGGAAAGGAGAATGAATGCCACGGCAAAGACAGTTTTTGATGTTGGAATTGCATGTGTGTGCTGGAAATGGTGTGTGTATGCATGTGTTTGGGAAGCTTTCTTGCTCATTTTCTAGATGCATGATGAAGAGTTAATAAGTAATGCATGTAGGTGGCTGCAATGATGAAGAGTTAGAGCTGGAAATGAAAGGGAAAGCTGGAAAGGAGAATGAATGCCACGGCAAAGGATGTTTTGTGAATGATGGCAGGTTGTGTGATGGTTTTGTTGTTGGTTAAAGCTTGTGAAAGCATGTGCAATGTGTGGTGGATGAATGAGATTGCATGTGGCTTTATGGTTGAATGATTAAAGGGTGCATGTGGGTGGATATGTGGCTGACAATGATGAATTAGACAACCTGGAAATGGCAAGGGAAATGCACGGATTAGACTTGTTGTTTGTGTGAAGTGTGTGTGAATGCATGTGAGTGGCTGATTTGTATGTTGGGAAATCATGTGAATTAAAAGGATGAAGGTGGGTTATGCATGGCATGGGTAGAAGTGGAATGATAGCTAGGTTATGATGATGAATGCATGTGGAATTGCAAGGAGGAAAGGTGCAGAAAATGGAAGGGGATGCACGGCATTGGGTAGTGTTGTGTGATTTGTTTTGTGGTTAATGGGAATGTGGTTGAATGATTAAATGCACATGTGGGGTGTAATTGCAAAGGGAATGCAAAGTGAATGAATAATGAATGCATGTGCACTGTTTTTGGGAGAAAGGTGGCTGAATGTGCATGTGAATTAGGTTGTGAAAACATGTGGAATGTGGCTGGAATTGATGAGTAATGCACGGCTTTGTTGTTGGTTCTTTGGTGATGAATGCAATGATGAAATGGATGGGAGTGCATGTGGATTAGGTGGTGTAATGATGAAGTGGGAAGTGGAAGAATGTGGTTGGAAATGGCTAAGGGGATGCACGGCTAGGAAGAAGAATGAATGATGTGCATGTGTGTGAATGCATGTGGATTAGGTGGAAAGAGGTGAGTGTGCATGTGAGTTGAAATGCATATGTTTAAATGGTTGAAATGTGTAGATGATTATGAGTATGATAAGTGATAAGTGAATGATATGTTAAGTGATAAATGAATGATATGTGGTGAGTGATAAGTGAATGGAAGTGATAAGTGATAAGTGAATGGAAGTGATAAGTGAATGGTTTGATAAGTGAATGGTTTGATCTTCAATTTCGTCCATCTACTTGGCTCCATGGATAAGCTATCCAATCCATGCACAAAAATGCTCCAAATAGCCTCAAAATGCACTTTCTTGCTCCCTAAGCCCTTAGAACCTGAAAACACACAAAAGAAGCATAAAGGACTAAAATAACTAGAGAAACATAACGTAAACGTATGAGAACAAGCCATTTAAGTCGCATGAATATGCTCCTATCAAAAACCAACCACAATCCAGCCAAAACCATCAAGGTACGTCTTTAGATAATGCTACAGTTCTTAAGTTACTTACTAGTCTGTCTCAGGGACAAGAAAATCAAAACAAGGCGATGCAAAACCAAGACCAAAGGGTGGACCAATTAGAGAAGCAAATAGGGCAGATTGCGGAGTTTGTGGGACAATTCCGAGATCAAGGCAAGCTTCCAAGCTCAACAATTGTCAATCCAAAGGGTGACTTTGAAACCGCCAATGCAATCACCTTAAGAAGTGGCAAGGAAGTTGGAACCACCTCAGAACCACCAAAATCAAGTCAAGACGAGGAGGACAAGTTTTTGCAAGAAGCACAGGGAGCAAAACCCACAGCCAAGGATGACCAAACCTTGCCAAATTCATCTAGACCTCCTAAACCATCCCAAACCACCAAGGTAAGTCCCAATTCAACTTTTTCTAGTTCTATTCCACTAAACGTGCCCTTTCCTAGCAGGTTTAGGCAATCAAAGAAGGAAGAAGCCGAGGACATTCTAGAGACCTTTCGGAAAGTTCAAGTCAATATCCCGCTCCTTGATGCGATTAAGCAAGTTCCGAGGTATGCTAAGTTTTTAAAAGAACTTTGTACAACAAGGAAAAGGATCTCGAACAAAGAAGTGGTTCAGGTAAGTGAAAATGTCTCTGATGTGTTACAAAGGAAATTACCCCCTAAATGCAAAGATCCGGGTAGTTTTATAATTCCGTGCGTTATTGGTAATACTAAGTTTGAACAATGCATGTTAGATCTAGGTGCTTCAATTAACATCATGCCATACTCTATTTATGCTTCAATGAACCTTGGTGAATTGAAAAATGATGGTGTGATTATTCAGTTGGCCGATAGATCTAATGCCTATCCAAAAGGCGTATTGGAAGATGTCTTAGTACAGGTGAATAATTTGATCTTCCCGGCGGATTTCTATGTCCTTGAAATGGAGAAAACCACCCATGCTCCACCCTTGCCGATTCTTCTTGGGAGGCCATTCATGAAGACGGCCCGAACAAAGATAGATGTGTTTAAAGGCACTTTAACGATGAAATTCGATGGGGAAGAGATTGATTTCAATATTTCTGAAAATATGAAATTTACTAATGATAATCACTCATGTTTCTCTATTGATATTCTTGATTCTTTGGTGCAGGTACCCGATATATTCCATGCCGTGGCTTCCAATTCAGCCTAAGAAGGTCTCGTCCAGCTGCAAGACGTAAAAGAAAGCGCTTTTTGGGAGGCAACCCAATGCACTGAATAAAACAAAGCTTGTTCATTGATTTCCGATAGATTACAAAAAAAAAAAAAAAAAAAAAAAAAAACATGGCAGAAAAATGGAGCCTTCACAAGGGTTGTGTACGTGACACTCTAGGAGCAGGAGCCATAGGAGCAGGAGCCATAGGAACGGGAGGCATAGGAGCGGGAGGCATAGGAGCGGGAGGCATAGGGGCGGGAGGCACCGAAGATAGATCATTCAAAGCCCCAAACCTTGGTGGAACGCTGGATGACCCAGGAAAGAGGTGCCTTTGGAAGAAAGCCGCAAGCCTTTGACGGTCATCAAGCTCATCAAGCTTCCTTTTCATGCCTGTCGAATAATTGTTGGCAAGCACGTGCAAACTTCGGTTCTCGTACTTAAGCTGTTTGATCTCCTGCTTAAGACTCTCCACCTCCGCCATCAAAGATTCAACCTGACGAGAGCGAGCAAGTAGGCGTTGACCCATGTTGGACACAGAGCCAGCGCACTGAACGCTAAGAGCCAAGGACTCTTGAACGGCCAACTCATCGGACCGTCCTGAAAGCAACTGACTATCTTTGGGAGTGAGGAGGTTCCGAGCTACTATCGTAGCCGTTGTTGCATCCGTCATCACAGAGTCTTCATCTGTAAGAGGGCCATGAGAAGATAAGAAAGACGGGCACCATACCTTATCTGACGCGGCGCAACCGGATCATTGCTTAGACTCAAATCTAAGCAAATGTTCGATGGGTTAGATGAGCTAGCCATTTTTCAAGAAGTTAAAAGAGAAGGTTGGATGGAGTGAAATCTCGACGAGCCGGAGACGAGTTCGGGGCAATTTTCAGAGTGTGCATGATAAAGGTGATCGATCACCTTTATTAAAGGAGAGGCGTTCACCGATTCAGAAATGAAGAGACACCACTCTTCAAAGCCGGATTTTCCGGCGTAAAGATCGCCAGCTCTTCAGACGCAATCCCAGCTTTTCAGAAAGCGTGTGCCACTTTGTCAAAAGCTCCCAGCTTTTCAGAAGACGCGTGGAAGACGAGAAATCAGCTGCACACTTTTGCCGACAAAACGTGGGAGACAAAGCCGAAAGCTCCCAGCTTTTCAGAAAGCATGTACAACTTTGTCAAAACCTCCCAGCTTTTCAGAAAGCATGTACAACTTTGTCAAAAGCTCCCGGCTTTTCAGAAGACGCGTGAAGGACATTGCCGCATTCGTACTGCCACTTGCCATTACAATTCCTATATACATCAACATTCATGGCAAGGCATACACCCACAAACGCATAACTTTCCTTCTCGGCCGAAAATGTAAGCTGCAACCAACCCTCTCAAACATGCTCAGTTTTCTCCTTCTCTTGAGAACACATTTTCAACCATGGATGTATCCCCCAAAGAAGATACCAAATGCCTGCAGTACAGATGAGGCAAGAGGAAACGGTGGATCGAAGCATGTGGAGACAAGCACAACAAAAATATGTGCTGATTCATTCGCTGCCTCTTCGAAAGCAAAGGTATCTCATATCATCAAGGGTGAAAGCAAAGGTATCTCATATCATGCTCTTTCCCTGTCTTTTCCTTTGTCCTTGATATTACTTGCATGGCAAAGTGAAAGAAGCAATCAGCCGGTACTTGGAGTCTACCTGGACTCTATTCCCTGGTTGCTTACCTAGCATATGATGAGCTATCCTCTAACCCTCTTCAATACGAATTGGAGAGATTGAACAAAGAAACAGATAAAAGGAGTAAGCTCAGACCTTCGGGGGAGACCAAAAGAATCCTGCTGCCCAGTTCAAGAGTAGCACAAAGGAAAATCAACGATCGGAGGAAACCAAAAGAATCCAGCTCAGTTCAAGAGTAGCCTGTGGAAAAACTCAAGATGAAGCCTCACTGCAATCACCAAGGAGAAGATGGAATTTACACTCCATAACCAGATTTGCATCTCTAAACTCTTCTCTTTGCTAGATACATTCTGCCATGTTTAGTATGTTTAATTTCTGTTTTTATGTTTGCTTGTGTTTAGTGTGGTTTTAAGCTTAAAACATTGAGGACAATGTTTGATTTAAGTGTGGGGGAGTTACTAAAGTGTTTTGATGCAAATTCGTAGGGTTTTATCCACCATAACTTCAAATGTTGTTTCTTGCTGTTTTTAAGTGTGTTTAGTGTGTTCTGACTTAAAAATTCGAAAATCACATAAAAATTTGAAAAACATGTTTTGAAAAGCCTAAAAAGAGTGTTTTGAGTCGTTTTTGTGTCGTAGGTCACCTTCCAACACAATGATAAGGATTTGGTTTCTAATTGCATGACTGTTAAAAAGAGTTATAAACATGGAGAAAAGTTTGATTTACTCTTGGTATATGCTTGGTTATGGTTATAATGTATGACTTCACATGCAATCATAAAACAAAAATTCGTTTTTGTAACATGCTTGAAGGAAGGAACTCAAACAAACGCTACAACCTTGAGAGACTTGAGCCTATAACGTTCTTTGGAGAGTATAATTTGTGATTTCTTGTTTTCTAAAGTCGTTGCATGATCTCATTATTCTTTGCTTGGTTACTACTTAGAAGGCGTTTCATCATATAGTTCCAAATGCTAGAACTCATGCCCATTTCATTCAAAGCATGTTATTGATTTACATAACATATATCAAGATGAAGTTGTGTAGTTGCCACCATAGCCAAATAGCCTCACTTCCCATATTTCGTATATGTTGTAAGTTTTAACCCTGTTGAGCCTTGTTTAGCCTTTATTCTTTGTTTACCCACATTTTCCTCACCTAGCCTAGTTTAGGACAATTCCCACCCTTGTTCTTAAAAGATAGTGAGCATGACTTAAATGAATTCCTTTTGAGTTACATTATGCAAGAAAATGAGTGTGGGGGGAAGGAATGCTTGTTCTTAAGTGTGTTTTGAGATTCAAAAGAAAAAGAAAAATAGAAAAGAAAAGAAAGAAAGAAAGAAAAAAAAGCTTGAAAAAAATGAAAGAATGAGTGATTGAAGAAAGGGTTCAAAACACCAATTCTGGCCCTAAATTGTCTAAATTCTCCCTTTTTGTTCAAAAGTTGAGTTTTCATTCAAAAGTGAATTCTAAGTTGATTCAATTGCCTTGCTCACTATTTCTTTAAGAACCTTTGTTTTCCATATCCCTTCTTTGTTATCCACATACCCCAAGCCCCGTTACAACCCTTGACTTCTATCTTGGGTGTTGTGCATTTCAAGTGTGGAAATTGAACTTGGTATGAGCTTATGGTGTCACTGGTTCTCGCGTCTAAGTAGTAGCATTCCATTCATGAGATCATATCTAAACATGATTATTAACTCCAGAAATTGCGTTCTTTGTGATACATATATGTGAGTGTTCGTTTTCATGTTTACATCAATCTTCTCACATATGACTAGATTAGGGGGTGTAGTTAGAAAATCTGAGTGAAAATCGAGTGCATATCTTGTAAGGAATTGAGCAAATTCTCTAAGGAATGTTACTACATTCAAAACATGGTTTTAAATGCTTAATTGTGAACTAGTATGTGGTGACTATGATTAAGAATGTACTTAAGGGTAAAGATGGCTAAATTCTGTGGGAATAATGATTTTTAACTTGTCATGTGCATTGGAAATCCCTGAAACGATTGTTGGAAGGTGTAGGTTGTGTTTTACATGTTTAGTGTCGTTTTGTTTTTATTCTGTTTTGCTCGAGGACTAGCAAAAGATAAGTGTGGGGGAGTTTGATAGGAGCATATTCATGCGACTTAAATGGCTTGTTCTCGTGCATTTACGTTATGTTTCTCTAGTTATTTTAGTCCTTTATGCTTCTTTTGTGTGTTTTCAGGTTCTAAGGGCTTAGGGAGCAAGAAAGTGCATTTTGAGGCTATTTGGGGCACTTTTGGGCATGGATTGGATAGCTTAATCATGGAGCAAAGAGGATGGACGAAATTAAAGCCTTGTATGCTCTTTGGGGACATAAAACAAAGGGCCTAGCCCAATCAAACAAATCCCTTGAGCCATGGAAAACCCCTAGCCCAATCAAACATTCTATGCCATGCAAACCAACCTATTTTAGGCCCATTCTATGTACTTAAACCCTAGCCCTTTAAACTTGCAGCCCTATTATGATTTATACACCCCACATGTCCCTTTAATTCAACCACATTCCAATTCAACACATGCATACATACACCATCTTCCCCTTTACAAAACCCTTTGCCATGCATCACATGCATTTCCAACACTTCCCATTTTGGTGCCGTGCCTTCCCTTCACTTTCCAGCCACATTCTTCCACCCCCTTTAATCATTTAACTCACCTACATTCCACCTAATCCACATGCCTTCCCAACAATACAAAACAGCCAACACATGCACCAAAACACTCTTTGCCGTGCCTTTCAAAGCAATTCCAGCATCTTCACATGTTTTCCAGCTTTCCACCTTGCATTTCCAGATTATTCCTTCATCATTGCATCCATTCCTCATGCATTCTTCATCATTGCACCACAATTCAATTAATCCCACACTCCATGTCGTGGCTTACTCACAATTCCAGCACCTTCACATGCCATTTCTAGCTTTCCACCTAGCGTTCCACCTAGCTTTCCACCTCACAACCACCAGAAATCAACCATGCCGTGCATTCCCTTTCAAATCTGTCAACATACAAACACCTTCACATGCATTTCCCACCTAACATTTCCCCCTTTAATGCACATGCATGCCCTTCATAAATCAGCCACATTCACACACCTTTTCTCCACCCTTTGCCGTGCAAATCACCACATATTTCCAGCTTTCCAAATCAGCCACCTTCACATGCATTCACTCATAATCATTCACTCACCTTGCAGCCACATTTCCACCCACCTCCTAGCTGTCATGTTCCCTCCACTCCTCCTATAAATACCCTTGCATTCATTCATTCATTCATCATCTAATTCCATTCACAACACAACACACAACACAAACACAACCTTGTGCTGTGCATCACCTTCCATTTCTGCACCATTTCTTCTCCTCCATTGCAGCCACTCCAACCATTCCCCACTCCATTCCACATACACCTAAAAGCCCTAAACATCTCCTTAGACCTTGTGCCACAACGAAGAGGAAGAGAAGAGTGCCTAAACGTTCATACAATTCAAGTTTGAGTTGTTAGGATGTTTAGGTGTTTCTTTGATTTCAAAGTTATGAGGAACTAAACCCCCTTTAGCTAGGGGGTGATTCGAAACTATGTTTATGTTTGTAATATGATTTGATTACTTTTAATTACGTTTCATAAGTTGTGAATTCAATTTGTTTAACTGTTTGATTGATAACCTATTTATGTATGTTTATTAAGAATGAACGCTTAATTTTCATGCATGAATTTGACGCTAGAATATAAGTGAGTTTCACGTAATAGTTATGAACTTATATTCACAAGTAGTGGAGGTTGCTTATAAACAATCGCGTTAAACAAATTCTTGGCATAAGTTTCATGCAATCATAGTAACGAATGCCTCGTCAACACTTATTGTTTTCATGATGCTTAATGATTCTTGCTTGTATCTCTATTATGCAATTCATGTAGGGAACTTGTGAGGAATGCTTTGGGTTGTCGTATGCAATCATCCAATTCATTAACTTAAGGAAAACTTGACGGTTAATTTAAACGGACCTAATTAACCCGGGGTGTTGAGAATTCATGGTTTATTGAAAAGCAATTAGAAATCATTTTGTATGCAAGTAAAAACATGTGTGGAGATGAACCCCTTAGCTAGCTTCTCATCCATTCATTTCCGTCAAAGTCATATTTACAATTTGTTTTCTTTGCAATCTATCCATTTTAGTTTAATCTCGTCCAAACCTAATTTCACCCCCCCCCCATATTTTGTTTAAGTCTTAGTCTTAATCTTTCTTACTTTTAGTTTTGCATTCTTTGCATTAATTAGTGTTTTAAACTTGTTTTTACGTTTTTGAGTCAGTTTCCAAGAGATTAACAATCCCTCCTAATCCCCGGTCCAGAACGATCCCTACTTACACACTTCACTACAATTGACGAAAATAGGGTTTAATTTGTGTGCGTATAATTCTCGCATCATATGCCATGCATTATATTATCGTCATTTATGCATTATTAGTTGCATTATTGGGCGTATATATTTATATACATATGCATATTTGGTGCTGTGGACGCACTGGTAAGTGCCAGGTAAGTGTTATTCATGTTACTTTTAAATGGTGATTCGAGATACTTAGAGAGCTCATAACCTGCACCCCCAGTGTTAGTGCTCCCGCCCAGAGTAGGGCACAGTCCTTCACGTGTTGTTCACCTCCCGCACCACACGCTCAGCTTGGATCCAAGTTAGGTGCACAGTCTTGTCGTACAGACCACTTTAGGTGGTTTCGACTCGTAGGTGACCCGCGATTATTCGCACAGCCTTCACGTGATCGTAGCACTAGAGCGTTTATATGTATTACACCCAGGCCTGTCATACAGACCACTTTAGGTGGTTCCGACTCGTGGGCAGGTTTAGTTATTGTGATTGAGATCTGAGCTCTAGATGCAGCCGTACAGGTCACGTTAGGTGACTCCGGCTGCCAGATTATATGTTATTGATATGATTTATACCTGAGCACTTGCATTTCATTTTGAGGTTCCGACATGGCATATTCTCGAGCATGATTGGCATTTCTGTATATACGTACATATGTTTATTTTCTGGGAAGTATACAGGTTTTACGGCGAGGGGTTAGAATCTTGTTTTTGAAATGGTTTTCGAAAAGCTTTGTTTTTGCCCACTCACGCTTTTGTTTTGCGCCCCTCCAGGTTCTAGCTAGCTAGCAAGTTTAGTGGTTTCCCAGAAGGCTTTTCCGGCATTTCTGACAGACGATCACCAGCGTAGGGCCACCTTCGGGTGTACTATTGTAGCGTCATTTTAGTTTGGACTGCTTTAGGCTTTCTGCTCTGAACTTGTGTCTCACTTACGCTAGCACTTGTTTTTATTACTTCTACCTTATGTATGTTAGTTTTTATTTATTCGTACTTTTACGTTACTACTTTATTTGCTTCCGCACTGTGCACATGGTTATGTCACTTCCACGTGACGGCCAGCATGCCCTGACCTCGTTCGGGGTGTGTCACCTTCCTACTCCCTTTAAATTCTGATTTTGTGTTTCGTATTCTTGAAAGATTTAGAATTAATTCCTTTCCTAAACTAAGTAATAAAGCTTCAAGGTTCTTTCTTCCCTATAAATACCCTTATGCCGCACCCTTATGGACCTAATCCCCCTTCCACACAACCGGCCTTCATTCACAAACACATCCAGCCTTGCCGCAGCTTTCCATCCAAAATTCCACCATCCCTCGACTTTCAAACCTTCATCCAAACCACCCTACACCACCACTAAGCCTTGCCGCACCACCATACCTCCATAAACCCAACTAAAACCCAGAAACTCATCCATAAAACCACCTTAGCACTTGTGCCGTGACCTAGCAAAGAAGAGGAGAAAGAAGACGAAGCCTTGGATGTTTATGCATTCGAGTTGGAGTGTTGGAACGCTTCTAGGTGTAATCTATCTTTTGTTTTCAATGTTTAATTCTAAATTCCTTTGTTTTGTTATGAACATGAGAGGCTAAACTCGTTTTAGCCTAGGGATGCTTTAAAGCCATGATTACGTTTATAATATGAGTTGATCAATTCCAGTTGTGATTTCATAAATTGTGAATGCAATTTACTTAACCGTTTGATGGATAACTTATTCTTGTATGTTGATTAGGGAGGCCTACTTAATTTGCATGCTTGAATTTGGTGCTAGAATATAAGGGAGTTTCACATAATCGTTTCAACCTTATATTCACAAGTAGTTAAGGTTGTTTTCACAATCATGTTAAGTAAATTCCTAGCATGCATATCATGATGTCATAGTTACAAGTGCTTTGTCAATACTTATGATTTCCATTGAACGTAATGATCTTTGATTGTATCTCTATTATGATGTCATGTAGGGGACTTTTGAAGAATGCTTTGGGTTGTCGTATAATGTCATCCAATCCAATAACTTAAGGGAAATCAGGGTTAATTAGTGATGTCACGGTTAATATGGGGTGTTGAGGTTCATCGTTTATAGAAAAGCAACTGGAAATCAACTTATGTTTGAATGTATCATGTGTGGAGAAGTATCCCTTGGCTAGTTCATCATCCATTGGTTTCACTCAAATTCGTCCAAAAATCTGTTCTAAGTTGTAAATTACTTGTTTTCTTTTAAATTTGTCCAAAAACAAATCCCTTTTTCTTACTTGTTCCAAATCTGTCCAAAAGTGTGTTTTAGAGTCTATTGAGTCAAAACTAATTGTATTTTCGTCCAAATTGAGTCCTAAGGTCTGAATTGAGTCTTTTTGGTTGTTTTGAGTTGTTTTGAGTCTTTAAAATCTGTTTTGAGTCATATAAGTTAGCTAAGAGTCTTTTGAGTTTATATTAAGTGTTTCAAAAGCTTATTTTCACATCTTTGAGTCTATTTTCATTAGGTTAGCAATCCCTCCTAATCCCCGGCCTAGAACGATCCCTACTTATATCTATACTACAATTGTCAAAAAGAGGGTTTAATTTGAGTGCTATCTTTTATCACATCAGATAGAAATATGATGAGAAGATGAAAGAACTAAGCTCAAGACAAAGTGGAAAAGGAAGTAGCTCAAAAGATGAAACCCTATCCAAAACCTTATCTAAAACATTATCCAAAACCTAATCTAAAACCTTATCCAACATTATCCAAAACATTATCTCATCTTATCCTATCCTAACCTTATCATGTCTTAATCCTAGTTGCAAGGGGACCTAAATAGATACTTCTAGAACCTATTTCTAGAAGCATTCTCTTCTAGAAGCCCCAAATCAGCCACAAAGCTCATTCTTTCTAGAAACCCTACGAAGGTGGCGCCTAATCCCTTCTAGAAGGCCTTGCCTTGCCTTGCAAGCCATTCCATCATTCCCTCCATGTGTGCCGCACCTCTCAAGGCCCCATCCCTTTTGGATTCTGATTTTTAGGGCCTCATTCCTTATGGATTTGGGTTACACAAATCCTTGTATGAAACTAAGTCGGCCAAACCCCCTCCTAGGTGGATTTGATCACCTATTGCCGAACCCTAGGGCCGTAATCCACTAAATCTGTTAAGTGTAACCCTACTCTACTTAACCCTAGGACTATATAAACATAAAATCAGCCACAAATTCGCACCACCCTTTATGCTATTCAGAAACCTTGTTGCCGCAACACCCTAGCCTCCATTCTCATCCTTCATCCACTCCATACACCTCCATACACCACCTGCCGCACCCTACCACCATAATCAGCCATCCTTCTGAAGGAAAATTTGTGTCCTTACTAAGAACATGTAAAGAACATTTGAATACATAGGCAAACTATTAACAAATTAAAGTAGGCATGCATCCAAAAACAATTCATAAAACCCATGACTTTCAAAGCCTAGTATATGGTGAACCATAACTCTTTAACAACATTAAAGAGAAGAAAGGATTTAGAGAATCATTACCCTTGTAGCTGATGCGAGTTTTATACGCACACAAATTAAACCCTCTTTTTATCAATTGTAGTAAGTATGTAAGTAGGGATCGTTCTGGACCGGGGATTAGGAGGGATTGTTAATCTCTTGGAAACTGACTCAAAAACGTAAAAACAAGATAAAACACTAAATTAGACTCAAAGAATGTGAAACTAAACGTTAAAACACTAAGACAAACCAAAAGACTCAAAATGCTTTAAAAACACAAACTAAATTGATTTCTAACTAAATTGAACAATTAAGTAAAGGGGGATTGGATTTGGACGACTTTAAACTAAGATGGATACTTGGATTTAACTTAAAAACGTAAAAACACAATATAAAACACTATTTAATGCTCAAAGAATGCAAAACTAAAAATAAGAAAGAATAAGAATAAGACTTCAACGAAATAGGGGGGAGATTGGATTTGGACGAATTTAAACTAAAAATGGAAACTTGGAAATAAAACAAATTGTAAATATGGATTTGATGGAAATGAATGGATGGGAAGCTAGCTAAGGGGTTCATCTCCACATATGTTATACTTGCATACAAAACGATGTCTAATTGCTTTTCAATAAACCATGAATTCTCAACGCCCCGGGTTAATTAGGTCCGCTTAAATTAACCGTCAAGTTTTCCTTAAGTTAATGAATTGGATGATTGCATACGACAATCCAAAGCATTCCTCACAAGTTCCCTACATGAATTGCATAATAGAGATACAAGCAAGAATCATTAAGCATCATGAAAACTATAAGTGTTGACGAGGCATTCGTTACTATGATTGCATGAAACTTATGCCAAGAATATGTTTAACACGATTGTTTATAAGCAACCTCCACTACTTGTGAATATAAGTTCATAACTATTACGTGAAACTCACTTATATTCTAGCGTCAAATTCATGCATGAAAATTAAGCGTTCATTCTTAATAAACATACATAAATAGGTTATCAATCAAACAGTTAAACAAATTGAATTCACAACTTATGAAACGTAATTAAAAGTAATCAAATCATATTACAAACATAAACATAGTTTCGAATCACCCCCTAGCTAAAGGGGGTTTATTTCCTCATACGTACAAAACAAAGAGAATTGAAATTAAACATTGAAATAAAAGAAACGCCTAAACATTCCAACAACTCAATCTTGAATTGTATGAACGTTTAGGCCCTCTTATCTTCCTCTTTATTGTAGCATAAGGTCTAGGGATAGTTGGTTGGGGGGATGGAAGTGTTGGGAAATTATGGAAATGGATGAGGAGTGGTGGAAATGGAAGATGGTTTTTGGATTCTAAGGGAGACTCACGGCTAAGGGAGAAAGGAATGTGTTTGTGGTGTGTTGTTGTGTTGTGAATGAGATGAGATTTGAATGAATGAATGCAAGGGTATTTATAGGAGGAGTGGAGATGTATATGGCTATTTGTTTAAGGTGTTTGTGGTTGCAATGATGAAGAATTGCATGTGGAAATAAAAGGGAAAATGTGGTGAAATGATGAAGTAGGAAGGTGGAAATGCATGTGAGATGTTGGAAAGGAAATGGGAATATGAGTAGGCCATGGCATGGGAGTTGTTTTGTTGGTGTAAATGTGCCATGGTTGCAATGATGAAGAATAAAGGGTGCATGTGGGGTGGAATTGAATGAATGCAAAGTGAATGAATAATGAAATGAGTTAAAGAGGGAGAATGTGGTGAAATGATGAAGTAGGAAGGTGGAAATGCATGTGACTTGTTTGTGGAATAAAGAATGAATGGTGGAATGATGAAGAGTTGCATAAAGAATGCATGTAGGGTTAGCTAGGTTGGCTTTGTTTGGGTGCATGTGTGTTAATGGTGGTTTTGCATGTGAATTGATGGATTGTTTTTGATGGAATGGATGGTTCTTTGCATGGCTTTTGAAGTGATTGTGGGCTTTGGAATTGGAAGGAAATGCATGGCCTTGGGGTTGGTTTAAGAGAGAATGGGCTAGGCCCTTTGTTTTATGTCCAAAATGAATACAAGGCCTTCAAATTCGTCCAACACTTTGGCTCCAATCATATGCTATCCATTCCAAGCCCAATTTTGCTCCAAAATGCTCCAAAATGCATCTTTTTGCTTCCTTAGCCATATGAACCTAAAAACACACGAAAATGGCTTAAACTACTAAAACAACTATGAATTAACAACATAGATGCACGAAAACAAGCTAAGTAAGTCGCCTAAATATGCTCCTATCAAACTCCCCCACACTTATCTTTTGCTAGTCCTCGAGCAAAACAGAATAAAAACAAATAAACAAAACGACACTAAACACGTAAAACAACCTACACCTTCCAACAATCGTTTCAGGGATTTCCAATGCACATGACAAGTTAAAAATTATTATTCCCACAGAATTTAGCCATCTTTACCCTTAAGTACATTCTTAATCATAGTCACCACATACTAGTTCACAATTAAGCATTTAAAACCATGTTTTGAATGTAGTAACATGCCTTAGAGAATTTGCTCAATTCCTTACAAGATATGCACTCAATTTTCACTCAGATTTTCTAACTACACACCCTAATCTAGTCATATGTGAGAAGATTGATGTAAACATGAAAACGAACACTCACATATATGTATCACAAAGAACGCAATTTTTGGAGTTAATAAGCATGTTTAGATTATGATCTCATGAATGGAATGCTACTACTTAGACGCGAGAACCAGTGACACCATATGCTCATACCAAATTCAAACTCCACAATTGAAATACATAACACTCAAGATTGAAGTCACGGGTTGTAATGGGGCTTGGGGCGTGTGGATAACAAAGAAGGGATATGGAAAACAAAGGTTCTTAAAGAAATAGTGAGCAAGGCAATTGAATCAACTTAGAATTTTCTTTTGAATGAAAACTCAACTTTGGAACAAAAAAGGAGACAATTTAGGGCCAGAATTGGTGTTTTGAGCCCTTACTTCAATCACTCATTCTTTCATTTTTTTCAAGCTCTTTTTTCTTTCTTTCTTTTCTTTTCTGTTTTTCTTTTCTTTTGAAACTCAAAACATACTTAAGAACAAGCATTCCTTCTCCCACACTCATTTTCTTGCATAATGTAACTCAAAAGGAATTCATTTAAGTCATGCTCACTATCTTCTAAGAACAAAGGTGTGGATTGTCCTAAACTAGGCTAGGTGAGGATAATGTGGGTTGACAAAGAATAAAGGCTAAACAAAGCTCAACGGGGGTAAAACTTACAACATATACGAAATATGGGAAGTGAGGCTATTTGGCTATGGTGGCAACTACACAACTTCATCTTGGTATATGTTATGCAAATCAATAACATGCTTTGAATGAAATGGGCATGAGTTCTAGCATTTGGAACTATATGATGAAACGCCTTCTAAGTAGTAACCAAGCAAAGAATAATGAGATCATGCAACGATTTAGAAAACAAGAAATCACAGATTATACTCTCCAAAGAACGTTATAGGCTCAAGTCTCTCAGGGTTGTAGCGTTTGTTTGAGTTCCTTCCTTCAAGCATGTTACATAACTAATTTTTTTCTTTTATAATTGCATGTGAAGTCATACATTATAACCATAACCAAGCATATACCAAGAGTAAATCAAACTTTTCTCCATGTTTATAACTCTTTTCAACAGTCATGCAATTAGAAACCAAATCCTTATCATTGTGTTGGAAGGTGACCTACGACACAAAAACGACTCAAAACACTCTTTTTAGGCTTTTCAAAACATGTTTTTCAAATTTTTATGTGATTTTCGAATTTTAAGTCAAAACACACTAAACACACTTAAAAACAGCAAGAAACAACATTTGAAGTTATGGTGGATAAAACCCTACGAATTTTCATCAAAACACTTTAGTAACTCCCCCACACTTAAATCAAACATTGTCCTCAATGTTAAAAACCACACTACACACAAGCAAACATAACAATAAACAACAAACATTAAAACAACTAAACATGGCAGAATGTATCTAACAAAGAGAAGAGTTTAGAGATGCAAATCTGATTATGGAGTGTTCGTTCCATCTTCTCCTTGGTGATTGCAGTGAGGCTTGGATCTTTGTGATTCCACAGGCTTACTCTTGAACTGCGCTGCTCCCATCGTTGATTTTCCTTTGTGCTACTCTTGAACTGGGCAGCAGGCTTCCTTTGGTCTCCCCCGAAGGTCTGAGCTTCCTCCTCTTATCTGTTTCTTTGTTCAATCTCTCCAATTCGTATTGAAGAGGGTTAGAGGATAGCTCAGCAAAGCTAGGTAAGCAACCAGGGAATAGAGTCCAGATAGACTCCAAGTGCCGGCTGATTGCTTCTTTCACTTTGCCATGCAAGTAATATCAAGGACAAAGGAAAAGACAGGGAAAGAGCATGATATGAGATACCTTTGCTTTTGCCCTTGATGATATGAGATACCTTTGCTTTTGAAGAAGCGGTGAATGAATCAGCACATGTATTTGTGGTGCTGTTTCCTCCTGGGTCATCTGTACTCCAGGCATCTGGTATCATCTTTGGGGAAGAAGAAAGAATGGAGTATTTCAAAAGGCTTTGCTGGGAGTGCGCCCTCAGAGGTGAGGAAGAGTTGGGCATTTTCTTCAGTTCTGTCTTGCCATAAAAGATGAAGGTCGACATATATAGGGAATTCAATAGCAAGTGATGATACTGTTCTTTTACCGTTGTCGACAACCATTTTGATCCCGCAAATCCGGCTTTTTGGAATAGTGACGACTCCTCGATCTTTGAAAACGCCTCTTCGATAAAGCTCCACGCGTTTTCTGAAAAGCAGATAAAGCGTCGCCGAACTTTGCGCTTGTCGGCTAAAGACGTGTAGTTGCGATGATGGCCTCCACATGTTGAACGCGTTTTCTGAAAAGCCGAGGAAGCGTCGCCGAACTTTACGCATGAACTTCCGGCTTTTTGAATCGGTGGACGCGTTTCCTTGGCTTTTTATAGAGCTATCGATCACCGCCAACTTACACACTCTGAAGATTTTCCATTCTTGAAACTCGTCTCCGGCCCTTTGAAAATCTACTCCGTCTACCCCTTCTCTTTTAACTTCGTGAACAATGGCTAGCTCATCCAACCCATCGAACCTTTGCTTAGATTTGAGTCTAAGCAATGATCCGGTCGCGTCTGTCAGGGTAAGGTATGGTGCCCGTCTTTCTTATCTTCCCATGGCCCTCTTACAGATGAGGACTCTGTGATGACGGATCCCACAACGGCTACGATAGTGGCTCGGAACCTCCTCACTCCCAAAGACAGTCAGCTACTTTCAGGACGGTCCGATGAGTTGGCCGTTCAAGAATCCCTGGCTCTGAGTGTTCAGTGCGCTGGCTCTGTGTCCAACATGGGCCAACGCCTTCTTGCTCGCTCCCGTCAGGTTGAATCCTTGATGGCGGAGGTGGAGAGTCTTAAGCAGAGATCAAACAGCTTAAGTACGAAACCGAAGTTTGCACGTGCTTGCCAACAATTATTCGTCAGGCATGAAGAGGAAACTTGACGAGCTTGATGACCGTCAAAGGCTTGCAGCTTTCTTCCAGAGGCACCTCTTTCCTGGGTCATCCAGCGTTCCACCAAGGTTTGGGGCCTTGAATGATCTATGTTCGGTGCCTCCCGCTCCTATGCCTTCCGCTCCGATGCCTCTTGCTCCAATGCCTTCTGCTCCGAGACCTCCTGTTCCGATGCCTCCTGCTCCGATGCCTCTTGCTCCGAGAGTGTTGCCACGTAGTGGGGCCTCACGTACACAACCTTTGTAAAGGCTCCATCTTTCTGCCATGTTTAGATACAATTGTAATTTATCGAAAAAATCAATGAACAAGCAAAAGTTTTATTTACTGTATTGGGTTGCCTCCCAAGTAGCGCTTTCTTTTACGTCTTGCAGCCGGACGAAGAACCCAATCACTCCAGGATATGTTCACGAATCGGATGAGAACTCCGAGTCATGAACTAGTACCTAAAACAAGAAACAAAACAAATTTAAGAATCTGGAAAAATAAAAACAAACGAAAATAAAACAATCCAAGGGATTAGCAAAGTTGCTAATCCCCGGCAACGGCGCCAAAATTTGATGCGAGTTTTATACGCACACAAATTAAACCCTCTTTTTATCAATTGTAGTAAGTATGTAAGTAGGGATCGTTCTGGACCGGGGATTAGGAGGGATTGTTAATCTCTTGGAAACTGACTCAAAAACGTAAAAACAAGATAAAACACTAAATTAGACTCAAAGAATGTGAAACTAAACGTTAAAACACTAAGACAAACCAAAAGACTCAAAATGCTTTAAAAACACAAACTAAATTGATTTCTAACTAAATTGAACAATTAAGTAAAGGGGGATTGGATTTGGACGACTTTAAACTAAGATGGATACTTGGATTTAACTTAAAAACGTAAAAACACAATATAAAACACTATTTAATGCTCAAAGAATGCAAAACTAAAAATAAGAAAGATTAAGAATAAGACTTCAACGAAATAGGGGGGAGATTGGATTTGGACGAATTTAAACTAAAAATGGAAACTTGGAAATAAAACAAATTGTAAATATGGATTTGACGGAAATGAATGGATGGGAAGCTAGCTAAGGGGTTCATCTCCACATATGTTATACTTGCATACAAAACGATGTCTAATTGCTTTTCAATAAACCATGAATTCTCAACGCCCCGGGTTAATTAGGTCCGCTTAAATTAACCGTCAAGTTTTCCTTAAGTTAATGAATTGGATGATTGCATACGACAATCCAAAGCATTCCTCACAAGTTCCCTACATGAATTGCATAATAGAGATACAAGCAAGAATCATTAAGCATCATGAAAACTATAAGTGTTGACGAGGCATTCGTTACTATGATTGCATGAAACTTATGCCAAGAATATGTTTAACACGATTGTTTATAAGCAACCTCCACTACTTGTGAATATAAGTTCATAACTATTACGTGAAACTCACTTATATTCTAGCGTCAAATTCATGCATGAAAATTAAGCGTTCATTCTTAATAAACATACATAAATAGGTTATCAATCAAACAGTTAAACAAATTGAATTCACAACTTATGAAAAGTAATTAAAAGTAATCAAATCATATTACAAACATAAACATAGTTTCGAATCACCCCCTAGCTAAAGGGGGTTTATTTCCTCATACGTACAAAACAAAGAGAATTGAAATTAAACATTGAAATCAAAGAAACGCCTAAACATTCCAACAACTCAATCTTGAATTGTATGAACGTTTAGGCCCTCTTATCTTCCTCTTTATTGTAGCATAAGGTCTAGGGATAGTTGGTTGGGGGGATGGAAGTGTTGGGAAATTATGGAAATGGATGAGGAGTGGTGGAAATGGAAGATGGTTTTTGGATTCTAAGGGAGACTCACGGCTAAGGGAGAAAGGAATGTGTTTGTGGTGTGTTGTTGTGTTGTGAATGAGATGAGATTTGAATGAATGAATGCAAGGGTATTTATAGGAGGAGTGGAGATGTATATGGCTATTTGTTTAAGGTGTTTGTGGTTGCAATGATGAAGAATTGCATGTGGAAATAAAAGGGAAAATGTGGTGAAATGATGAAGTAGGAAGGTGGAAATGCATGTGAGATGTTGGAAAGGAAATGGGAATATGAGTAGGCCATGGCATGGGAGTTGTTTTGTTGGTGTAAATGTGCCATGGTTGCAATGATGAAGAATAAAGGGTGCATGTGGGGTGGAATTGAATGAATGCAAAGTGAATGAATAATGAAATGAGTTAAAGAGGGAGAATGTGGTGAAATGATGAAGTAGGAAGGTGGAAATGCATGTGACTTGTTTGTGGAATAAAGAATGAATGGTGGAATGATGAAGAGTTGCATAAAGAATGCATGTAGGGTTAGCTAGGTTGGCTTTGTTTGGGTGCATGTGTGTTAATGGTGGTTTTGCATGTGAATTGATGGATTGTTTTTGATGGAATGGATGGTTCTTTGCATGGCTTTTGAAGTGATTGTGGGCTTTGGAATTGGAAGGAAATGCATGGCCTTGGGGTTGGTTTAAGAGAGAATGGGCTAGGCCCTTTGTTTTATGTCCAAAATGAATACAAGGCCTTCAAATTCGTCCAACACTTTGGCTCCAATCATATGCTATCCATTCCAAGCCCAATTTTGCTCCAAAATGCTCCAAAATGCATCTTTTTGCTTCCTTAGCCATATGAACCTAAAAACACACGAAAATGGCTTAAACTACTAAAACAACTATGAATTAACAACATAGATGCACGAAAACAAGCTAAGTAAGTCGCCTAAATATGCTCTTATCAGTAGCTCATCCTTGATTACACAAGGGATTCACCCAAGTGGAGGGCCTTCAAGTCACCTCCTTTGCTTCCTTGAGGATTTGAGGATATGTTCTCCAAAACACCAAAAGCTTGATGTCTCCAAGTCTCTACACCAAAGATTAATTGTGAAGATAAAAGTGGATGACTTAGGGGAGAGGAAATTGCTAGATATCCCCTCCCTAAGTGGCCGGCCTCCCTTGTTGAAATAGAGAGAATAATTTCATCAAGAAAAACCCTTAACAAAATAAAGTTATAATTTTGAATTTATATTTCATTTCTTGTGAGTGGCAAACTTGTAATTAACACAAGTTTGGTATCCCTCACTATTCATGGCCGGCCTCTCTAAGTGTTTGGACTAATTGCCCATTTTGTTTTAGTTGTCATACAACTTAAACATAGTGGGCCTTGTGGACCAAAACACTTTTGGACCCCTAAACCCAAAACCAACTTAGAAGTCCAATACGAACGTTTCGTATAATTAATTAACTAATTAATTAACTTTGACCATCCTTCAATTAACCATTTAATTGCTTATCCATTTCATTTAATTACCTCACTTTCATCCTTACTCGGTGTACGATCTATTAGGTTCCAATTAGCGAGGCAGTGGGCGATGTTACTCTTAACTATCGATTGTGAATTTAAACCATATTTCAATTCTCCCTTAAGATTATTGTTTGCTAATCTTTAGGGCTTCCACAAACCATGAGTGACACCTAGCAGCATGTCATGGTTACCCAAGCTAAGTAGAAGTGGTTGGAGAACCTATCCAGTTACAACTACAATGCAATACGGTCCTTCTCTAATACAATACTCTTAATCACATTGTTGAAGTGATAGTTTGTTTCATGTCTACTATCCAATGTGATACTTCCGTATATGATTCGCTTGAATAAGATTTGGAACAAACTTCCTAAGTCATATTCATATGCTTTGGCCAAAGACTCTCGAATCATATCTTAGAGTATTCTCCTTCCACCATGGAAGGTTAGAGATCCCTTGTTGTGCATTCATATGCCTACATGACTAGATAGCTTGACCCCAACCATGCCGTGGACACTCCAAAGGAATGCCATTTGACACGATCAAAGATCAAGGACCTAACCATTAGACATCTATGATGCCTCAGGTCAAAGGACTACTTTGCATATTGTAACCATCGAGTTCTTACATGACATGTATGTTTGAACTCTCTTTTGATCATTGTTCAGTGTACTCGATTACTCTTTCGAGCACCTATGTGTTTGTCTTAGTGTCCAACACTAAATGACTTAAGACTTGTCATATCCATACTTGAGTCGACATAACACATACTAACCTTAGCGGATTGTCAATGCCCAATTGGCAACCCTATGGCTAGGAATGTTTTAGGAATGAACATAAGAGAAAGGTCTTGATATGAGCATATTCATGCGACTTAAATGGCTTGTTCTCGTACATTTACGTTATGTTTCTTTAGTTATTTTAGTCCTTTATGCTTCTTTTGTGTGTTTTCAGGATCATAAGACATGTTTGACGAAATGATGCATTGTGGAGTGTTTTGGGGCCTTTTGGAGCACTATTGGGCTAAGGATGGATAGCTTATGCTTGGAGCCCAAGTGTTGGATGAAATTAAAGGCCTTGTATGCACTTGAGGACACAAAACAATGGCCCTAACCCAATTACATTCACATTGCCATGGGCTTAACACAAACACCATTCCTTGCCATGCAAGGGGGAGCAATTTGGGTCCATTTCATACACTTAAACCCTAGCCCAATTACACACCATTGCAGCCAAATCCATTCTTTGTCATGCACATTCACCACCAATTCAACCACATGCACTTATTCCTCCATCATTGCACACCAATGCAGCCACATGCACAAAACACCTTCCTTGCCGTGCAAACACATGCATTTCCCTTGCCATTTTCAGCCATCACACTTCATCATTGCAGCCACCATTCATCCTAGTTGTCAATCACATACTTTCCCATTGTATAATTCATCCACATGCATCTTTAACCAACAAACAAATCAGCCACAATGCACCAAAACACCCATGCCGTGACCTTCCTAGCCATTTCCAGCTTTTCCCTTTACATTTCACATGCATTCCATACTTTTCCTAGCTGTTTTCCATCATTATTTCAACCTAACATTCACCCACATGCACCATTTAAACAAACCCAAACATACAGCCACATATTCCACCCTTTTTGCCGTGCAAAACATCTCCATTTCAGCACACTCCACATGCAATTCCAGTTTTCCAACCTAGCCACATTCACATGCATTCACTCATAATCATTCACCAAACTTGCAGCCACATTTCCACCTATTCCTAGCTGTCATGTTCCCTCTCATTTACCTATAAATAAGCATTCATTCACTCCCCATTGATTCATTCCATTCACCACAGAAATTCATACACAACACACCAACACAAAACTGCCCATTCTATGCCGTGCATCCCCTTCCATTTTCTGCATTTCTTCTCCTTCATTGCAGCCACTCCAACCATTCCCCACTCCATTCCACATACACCTAAAAGCCCTAAACATCTCCTTAGACCTTGTGCCACAACGAAGAGGAAGAGAAGAGTGCCTAAACGTTCATACAATTCAAGTTTAAGTTGTTGGAATGTTTAGGTGTTTCTTTGATTTCAAAGTTATGAGGAACTAAACCCCCTTTAGCTAGGGGGTGATTCGAAACTATGTTTATGTTTGTAATATGATTTGATTACTTTTAATTACGTTTCATAAGTTGTGAATTCAATTTGTTTAACTGTTTGATTGATAACCTATTTATGTATGTTTATTAAGAATGAACGCTTAATTTTCATGCATGAATTTGACGCTAGAATATAAGTGAGTTTCACGTAATAGTTATGAACTTATATTCACAAGTAGTGGAGGTTGCTTATAAACAATCGCGTTAAACAAATTCTTGGCATAAGTTTCATGCAATCATAGTAACGAATGCCTCGTCAACACTTATAGTTTTCATGTTGCTTAATGATTCTTGCTTGTATCTCTATTATGCAATTCATGTAAGGAACTTGTGAGGAATGCTTTGGGTTGTCGTATGCAATCATCCAATTCATTAACTTAAGGAAAACTTGACGGTTAATTTAAACGGACCTAATTAACCCGGGGTGTTGAGAATTCATGGTTTATTGAAAAGTAATTAGAAATCGTTTTGTATGCAAGTATAACATGTGTGGCGATGAACCCCTTAGCTAGCTTCCCATCCATTCATTTCCGTCAAATCCATATTTACAATTTGTTTTGTTTCCAAGTATCCATTTTAGTTTAAATTCATCCAAATCCAATTCCCCCCTATTTCGTTGAAGTCTTAGTCTTAATCTTTCTTATTTTTAGTTTTGCATTCTTCGCATCAAATAGTGTTTTATATTGTGTTTTTACGTTTTTAAGTCAAATCCAAGTGATTAACAATCCCTCCTAATCCCCGGTCCAGAACGATCCCTACTTACGTACTTACTACAATTGACAAAAAGACGGTTTAATTTGTGCGCGTATAATTCTCGCATCAGGTCTCGAAAATCTAACTTACTTAGATCACTTATCTCTTAGATCAAATACATTCCTTGGATTCCCTTACTGCTTAAACACAAGATACAATAAATAGTGATTAACAATAAGCTTTGCCCTCCATTAAACATATAAAAGTTTAATACATTAAGTATTCCAAAAAGCTATTACATCAAATGAGTGGCTTTGTGGGCATACTTCCAACACCTTCATCCCTCTAAACAAGAACACACCATTCACAACCCCCAAAACCACCACCCACACCAAGTGCCGCAGCAAGGAGGAGGAAGGGGAGCCTAGCCATGCATGCCATTCATCCTGGAATTGCTGAAACGTTTAGGTGTAATCTTTCTTGTGTTTTCAATGTTCAATTTCAAGAATCTTTGCTTTGCGAGTATGAGGAACTAATCCCCTTTTTGGCTAGGGGGAATTTTGAAACCATGGCTATATTTGCATTATGATTTGATTACTTTCAGTTGTGATTTCATGAACGGTGAATTCAATTTACTTATCTATTTGAATTAAGAGTTGTTTATGTATATGAATTGAGAGTACACACTTAATTTGCATGCATAAATCTGATGCTAGGGTATAAGGAAACTTCACCTAATCGTTGGGAACTTATATTCATGAGTAGTTAAGGTTGTTAGTCACAATCATGTTAAGTAAATTCTTGGCATAAGCATCATACGCTTTCATAGTTATGAATGCCTTGTCAACACTTATGATTTCCATAGAACCTAATGATCTTTGATTGTTTTTCTATTATGCGCTTTCATATAGAGAACTTTTGAGGAATAATTTGATTGCAATGCACTAACTCCATTCAATTCAATGACCTAAGGGAAATCTGTGAGTTAATTTAAGCGTACCTAATTAACTTGGGGTGTTGAGGTTCATGATGCTTTTAATAAGCAACTGGAGATTGTTTTGTATGCAAGTATGCCATGTGTGGAGAAAAACCTCCTAGCTAGCCCATCATCCACTTAATTCAATCAATTTCGTCCAAATCTGCCTAGTTCAATTTCTTGTTTTGTTTGTTTTGTTTTCGTCCAAAACCAAATCCCCATTTGTTTTAGAGTGTCTAAATAGTTAAAATAAGTTTTAGATTGTGTTTTTGAGTGTTTTAAGTCAAGTTAGAACTAATTTTCGTCCAATTTGGTGTTTAGAGTCAAATCTGCCCAGTTTGTGTTTTTTTAGGCAGTTTTGAGTGTTTTTAGCTTATTTTGAGTCTTGTGAACTTGTTTTGAGTCTTTTAAGTTGAGTTAAGTGTTTTAAAGGTTAGTTTTATCTATTTGAGTCAGTTTAAAGTGTTTAGCAATCCTTCCTAATCCCCGGTTTAAGAACGATTCCTACTTATGTATATGCTACACTTGTCAAAAGAGTGTTAATTTGTGTGTTAAGTTAATTTTCGCATCACTTATCCTAACTTAATCTTGTTCCACCTTAATTTCAACTGCAAAAAGGGATTAATTTCATATTTATACACCTAGATATATGGTTCTAGAACACCTTATTTGCTCCTAACAGTGTGCCACACCTTTCCCCTTTTATTCCTTCTAGAAGACCCAAAATCAGCCACAAACCACATAGTTTCTAGAAGGCCTAATTTCTGGCGAATTTCCCTAATCTTTTTCCTCTTGGATTCTGATTTGAATTGGCCCTTTTTCCTTGTGGATTTGGATTGTATAAGTCCATATCAGAAATTTATTGGGCTATGACTTATTTCCCAAGCCTTGTGCCGCACCCTAAGGGCCCTAATCATTTGTTTCTGCTAAGTTCTAACCCTAATTCTGATTTTCTAGGGTTTGCCGTGCACTATATATATATATATATATATATATATATCTAAGCTTTGCCGCATCCCCTTACACACCCTATGCAGCTATTCATTCTTCCATTCATTGTTTCATACACATCACCCACCATATATTCAGAAAACCACCTTTGTCGCAACTTTGGGAGAGGGAGGAGTTTGCCGTGGCTTCTATAGGAGAAAAAGGACCTTGTGCCGCAAGCAATCTGCATCCATTAGAGACTTTCAGAGTTCTTTCTTCCCTCGTTTCGTTTCCGTGTTTATTTTAATTTGCTTTTCAATTGTTATGAACATGTGTAACTAAGTTTTTCTTAGTTAGAGGTGAATTCAAAGCCATGGACATATGTATTATATGAATTGATTTTCTCCAGTTTTTGTTTCTTGAATTGTGAATGCAATTTACTTAACTGATTTATTGAGAACTTGTTCTTCTTGTGTGTTGATTAAGGATGCATACTTAGTTTTCATGCATGAATTTGATACTAGAATATAAGGGAATTTCACCTAATCGTTATGAACTTATATTCACAAGTGGTAAAAGTCACTAGTCATGATTGTGTTAAGTAAATTCTAGGCAAGAGTATCATGCAGTTCATAGTTACGAATGGCTTGTCAATGCTTATGATTTTCACAAAGCTTAATGATCTTTGATTGTATCTCTATTATGTTGTTCATGTAGGGAACTTGATAAGAATAATTTGGTTGTCGATGCGTATTCCATCCTATTCAATGAAACTAGGAAAATCTGAAAGTTAATTTGTGCTTCTCACAATTAATTTGGGGCATTGTCACTCATGGTTTAAAGGGATAATAACTAGAAATCAATTTGTGTTGCATATGTGCATGTGTGGAGAAGGACCCTCTAACTAGCCTTTTACCCATTCAATTCAACCAATTTAGTGTCTAATCTGTTTAATTTTGCAATCCGCCTAGTTTAGTTAATTTCGTCCAAATCAATCCCCTTTAATATTTTGTGTCTTAACTTAGTTAGAATCTGTTTAAGTTTAATTATATTAGTGTTTTGAGTCAAGTAAAGGTTAAAATTCGTCCAAATAACCCCTTAGTTCTTATTTGTGTTAGTTTAGTTCTAATTCGTCATAATCTGTCCATATTGAGTCTTTTGGGTGTTTTTAGTTCAATTTTCGTCCAAATCACTTTCAAGGACCTGTTTTGAGTCAATTTAACTTAATTTGTGTGTTTTGAGTTTATTTAGCTTGTTTTGAGTTATTAGATTCTAGTTTTCTGTTTTTAAGCCTAGTTTTATGTTTTTGAGTCAGTTTTGAGTAGATTATCATCCCTAGTTAATCCCCGGTTTAGAACGATCCCTACTTGCATATATACTACAATTTTCACAAATAGGGTTTAATTTGTGTGTTAGGTTAATTTTCACATTAGTCTTGAATGAGATTTGCTTATCTGGGTTATCAAAATTTGATAGGAGCATATTTATGCTACTTAGTTATGTTGTTTCCTTACATTTAGTTAGCTAATTACTACTTATTATAGTGTTTTAAGCTATTTTCGTGTGTTTGTAGGTCCTAATGATAAAGTTGGCAAGAAAAGGCAATTTTGAGCCTTTTAGAGCAGTTTTGGGCTTATTATGGATAGCTTGTATATGGAGCAAGGTGGATAGACGACTTTGGAGTAAAAAGAGGCTAGGAACATGCTACAAATCAGATGAGACAAGTTCAAGACAAAGAAGATAAGGAAAGAGCAAGAAATATGGAAACTTATCCTAACAACCTTACCTTCTCCAAACCTTCTCCTATCTTATCCTAACCTAATCTTGTTCCACCTTAATTCTAGCCGCAAGTGGACCTAAAACATGATTTCTAGAAGCTTATCTGACCCTAAAAGGGTGCCGCACCCTTCCCCCTTTTATTTCTTCTAGAGGAGCCAAAATTAGTGATAAGTCACACTTTGCATGCATTTATATCTTCCTTATTTGGCGTCTTTGTGATTGTTTTGGATTAAACTAGTTGCATTTTACATTATTTGGTGTTAGTGTGCAGCCAAGTGTGAATTTGGATCAATGGGAAGGCAAATGAAGTAAAAACATTCCAGAAAAGATGTGAAGTGTTAAGAGATGCAATTCGGCCATATTGGGTGATTTTAAACAAGGCAAAAACATTGAAGTCAGCTATGTGGTTCCAACACCAAAACATGCATTCACATGCATGTTCACAACCTTGGCCGTGCGTTCTCATGTCATCCCATCATTTTATGCACTTCTAGCACCAAATCAGATTCCTCACACCTTGTGTCGTGCATTCCACTACTTGTCCAGCTCCCTTTTGCACCAAGAACATGCACTTCCATTACTTAATTCATTCAACCATAGTTTCACCAACAAACACAATCATGGCCGTGCACTCCCATGTGGTTCCAAGTCAGATTATGCACTTCTAAACACCAAAACATGCATTCACATGCATGCTCACAACCTGGCCGTGCATTCCATTACCTTTCTCCATTTCATCTTTGCAGAAATCCACATGCTTGCACATTTCCCTTTTGCCATGCACCCATTATTCCAGAAAATCACTCATCCCATCATTCCATGCCATTCCAGCGTCCCCTTTGTCCATGCCGTGTGCTTTCTTCCCCTTTCCAGATTTGTACAAACAATTTCAGGTGGTCCAATTCACCTTTGCAGATGTCCACTCACTTGTTGCAGCATGGGCACATGCATCTTTGATTAAATAAACCACATACCTGCAGATCATGTCCATTCCTTGCATCCATCATTCCAGAAATCCATTCATCCCATCATTCCATGTGATTCCAGCTCCTCCTTGTCTATGCCGTGCACTTTGATACCCTTTCCAGGGTGTCATTTTAGCTTTGCAGCCAATACACATGCATGATTCAACTAAAATAGCCAAATGTATGCATATTTCCCTAGTGCCGTGCGTCCACCACCTCAGAAACCCATTCATTCCAGCTCAATTATGCACTCCCATCTCACATGTGCAGATCCAGATCCAATCTGAATGTTGGCAGCCACATTCCTTTCTATAAAACAATGCACATTTCACACAACAAATCTTCTTCGATCATTCCATGATTCACACGCATAGCTACTCCATTTCACTCCATCTCTGTCCATTTGTTCTCTCAAGTGCAGAAACCATTCAACCATAACCAATCTACCTTCATTTACACCACACTTGGAGAACAAACACCGAAGGCACTCTTCAAGGAATTCAACATCAGTTTTGCTTCAAGGGTTTCTTCTTATTAATTCTATGTTCATTCATGTTTTATATTTTTATGTCAAATCTTTTGTAAACATGAATTGTAACTAATCTCTCCCTAGGGATTCGATGTAGCCTTGCAAAGTTTTCCATGTAATCAAGTTAGAATGCTCAGTTTGTCCATCTAATTCTTGTTTCATTCTCTGATATAATTGTGAATTTGTGAGTTGATTTGTATGCTTGATCTCCATTTGAGTTAACCACAGGTTATTTAGCCAAGATTAAAGCATACATCATGCATAATCTTGGTGGATTTGTGAATGAATGAAGGGAATGTTTGGCAAACATCCTGCCGAGTGTCCCCTTTGGTTTTATGAAAGTTTCTTGTGCACTACATACTCTTGATTAGGAACCAAAGTTGCACATCACAATTAGGTTCATGTTTAGAGACATTTGATCAAATCCACACATCATATGGTTGATCATATCCAAGTGAAACAAACTCAAGAAATAGGTAGATGGCTGAGTATAAACTAACTTAACAAACATGGACTTGGTTTAGCAATGGTGAAACCGAATCCCTAGCTTCATCTCCATTGGTACTATCCCATTTTATTAGTTGTTGATTCATTTAATTGTGTTTACTTCATTTACTAGTGTTTTCAACTTACAACAACAAATCTGCCTAAATTGATTAGTTTGATTCATTTCGTAGAGTTCTTGCAAAACAAGTAATTGCATAGGTCCAATTAGTCCCTGTGGATTCGACACCCTTGCTTGTGCCATTGTACTAAGCATATTCTAGCATTAGGAAGGAAAAATACTCAACAATTAGCCACAAAACACCTTGTTTCTAGAAGGCCCAATTTTGGGCGAATTTCTCTAACCTTTTTCCTCTTGGATTCTGATTTAAATTGGCCCTTTTCGTCTTGGATTTGGATTGTATAAGTCCATATCAGAAATTAATTGGGCTATAACTTAATTTCCAAGCCTAGCCGCACCCTAGGAACCCTAATCACTTGTTTTTGCTAAGTTTAACCCTAATTTTGATTTCCTAGGGTTTTGCCGTACTATATATATATATATATATGTATCTTAATGTGCCGCACCCCCTTACACACCCTATGCAGCCATTCATCCTTCAATTCATTCATTCATTCACACCACACACCATATATTCAGAAACATAACCTTTGTCGCAACCCTAGGGAGAAGGAGTTGCCGTGGCTTCCATAGGAGAAAGACAACCTTGTGCCGCAAGAAATCCGCATCCATTGGAGACTTTCAGAGTTCTTTCTTCCCTTGTTTCGTTTCCATGTTTATTTTAATTTGCTTTTCAATTGTTATGAACATGTAAAACAATCAAAGATCATTGAATTCTATGAAAATCATAAGTGTTGACGAGGCGTAATTAACTATGAAAGCCCATGATACTTATGCCAAGAATTTACTTAACATGATTGTGACTAACAACCTTTACTACTTATGAATATAAGTTCACAACGATTAGGTGAAGTTTCCTTATATCCTAGCATCAGATTTATGCATGCAAATTAAGTGTGCACTCTCAATCCATGTACATAAACAAGTTTTAATTCAAATAGATAAGTAAATTGAATTCACAATTCATGAAATCAAAACTGGAAGTAATCAAATCATAATGCAAATATAGCCATGGTTTCGAAATTCCCCCTAGCCAAAAGGGGATTAGTTCCTCATACTCACAAAGCAAAGATTCTTGAAATTAAACATTGAAAAACACAAGAAAGATTACACCTAAAACGTTCCAGCAACTCTAAGTCGAATGGCATGCATATCTAGGGCTCTCCTCCTTCTTCCTTGCTGCGGCACAAGATGTGGGTGGTGGTTTTGGGGGTTATGAACGATATATTCTTGCTTGGGATGATGAATGATGGCTAATTAGGGTGGTAGAGTGCGGCAGATTGTGTATGGAAGTGTTGGGATTGAATGGATGATGGAGAATGGAGGTTGGGGCTTGTGGCAAGAAGTTTCTGAATGGCATAAGGGGTTCATACGAATTTGTGGCTGAAAATATGTTTATGTAGTCCTAGGGTTATTTAGATTAGGGTTACACTTAGCAGATTTATTGGATTAGGGCCCTAGGGTTCGGCACAAGTGAGTTAAATCCACTTAGGAGAGGGTCAGGCCCAATTAATTTCAGAAAGGGATTTATATAACCCAAATCCACAATGAATAAGGCCTAATAAATTAGAATCCAAAAGGACAAAGGTTTAGGAAATTCGTCCAAACTTGGGCCTTCTAGAAACTAGGTGTTTTGTGGCTGATTTTGGGTTTTCTAGAAGAGATAAAAGGGGGAAGGGTGCAGCACCCTTTTAGGGTTAGATAAGGCTTCTAGAAATCATGTTTTTAGGTCCACTTGCAGCTAGGATTAAGGTGGAACAAGATTAGGTTAGGATAAGATAGGATAAGGTTTGGATAAGATAAGGTTGTTAGGATAAGTTTCCATATTTCTTGCTCTTTCCTTATCTTCTTTGTCTTGAACTTTCCTTTTCTGATTTATAGCATGTTCCTAGCCTCATTTGACTCCAAATTCATCCATCCACCTTGCTCCATATACAAGCTATCCATTTAGTGCCCAAAGCTGCTCCAAAATGCACCAAAATGCACTTTCTTGGTACTTTAACCCTTTGGACCTACAAACACATGAAAATGACTTGAAATACTACATTAACTAAGAAATAACAACACAAATGCACAAGAACAAGCTAACTAAGTTGCATAAATATGCTCCTATCATTAGTATCCCTAGTTAATCCCTAGTTAATCCCTAGTTTAGAATGATCCCTACTTACATATATACTACAATTGTCACAAATAGGGTTTAATTTGTGTGTCAAGTTAATTTTCACATTAGTGGCGCATTTTGGTGCATTTTGGAGCAGTTTTGGGCTTGGAATGGTTAGCACATGCTTGGAGCAAGGTGGATGGATGAAATTGAAGACCAAAGGAGGCTAGGAATCTGCTAAAATGATGGAAGAAATCAATTCAATATTTGGAAGAAAAGGAATCAGCTGCAAAGAAGGAAACATGAGTCAAACTTCCCTATTTTGACTTTGCTTCCCTAATCTTTTCCTACATAAGTTCCAGCTACCAAAGATGGTCCATAATTAATTTAGGACATTTAAATATAAGTTTTAGAAACCTTAATTCCAGCCAAAGGGGGATGCTGCACCACCTTACCCTTTCTCCCTTCCTTGCCGTGCAAGGGAACACATTCCTTTTCTTATTTTCCTTGCTGCAAAACACATTCCTCTTTTCCCTTGGGATTCTGACTTTAATTCTCCTTTTCCTTGTGGATTTGGGGTCCAATTCTTTCCTAAAACATTTAATTAAGGTCAAGATCCTTTCCCTAAAATATATACACTTTGACGCACCCATACACACACCTATTCATTCATATACACAATTCAGCCATCATTCATCTCTCTCTATACACATAGCCGCATCCTTCCATTCAACCATCACCCATACACACTTCTGCACCCTATCATCCATCATACTTCCCTGCCATTCATCAATCCTCACCATAACACACCATAACCCAATTTCACACCTGATAGGAGCATAAGGGAGTTTCATGTAATAGTTATTCACTTATATTCACAAGTAGTGGAGGTTACTAGTCACAATCGTGTTAAGTAAATCCTTGGTATGAGTCTCATGTGTTTCATAATGATGAATGTCTTGTCAATGCTTATGAGTTTCACAAAACTTAATGACTTTTGATATGTATCTTTGTTATTTAAGTCAAAATCTGTTTTCATTTGGACTTGTTATTTGAGTTAAGTTAAGTTCTATTTTCGTCAAAATCACTTGTTAGGTCTAAAATTGAGTCTTTTTGAGTGTTTGTTGCTGTTTTTAGTGTTTTAAGTTAGTTTTGAGTCTATAGAGTCTAGTTTTGTGTTTTTGAGTCTTAATTTTGATTAGCATCCCTAGTTAATCCCCGGTCTAGAATGATCCCTACTTGCATATATACTGCAACTGTCACAAATAGGGTTTAATTTGTGTGTCAAGTTAATTTTCACATCAAACACTCTAACAAGTAGGAATTAGCTATGTAAATGCAAGAAAACTAGCTAACTAAGTCGCATAAATATGCTCCTATCAAATTCCCCCACACTTAGCTTTTGCTAGTCCCCTAGCAAAACAAAACAAACAAAACATAACCTAGACCTTCCAACATTTACCTCAGGGATTTCCAATGCAACATGACATGTTAAAAATCACTACTCCCACAGATTTTAGCTATCCCTACCCTCGAGCATATAGTTAATCATAGTCACCACTCACTCGCTCCCATTTAATCAATTAAAACATGATTTTGAATGTAGTAACATGCCTTAGAGAATTCCCTCAATTCTTCACTGGATATACTCTCTATTTTCACACAAATTTTCTGACTACACTCCCTACACTAGGTATATGTGAGAAGACTAATACTCACATATGTATAATCAAAGAAGGCACTTTCTGGAATTATTAACATGTATATATATGATGCCAAGAATGGAATGCCACTACTTAGACGCGAGAAGCAGAGATACCATATGCTCAAACCAATTTTAAACTCCACATATTGAAACACATAACAATCAAGATCGAAGTCAAAGGGTTGTAACGGGGCTAAGGTATTGGCTAACAAAGAAAGGTAAGGATAAACAAAAGTTCTTAAAGTAATAGTAAGCAAAGTAATGAAATAAACACTTAGAATTCACTTTTGAATGCAGAAATCAACTTTGAACACAAAGGAATATTCACACATCACTTAGGGCCAAATTCAAACATTTGGACCCTTTTTTCAAGAACCAATACTTGTGAGTTCAATCTCACTTATTTCTCAACTCTTTTTCTTTCTTTTCTCTACTTTTTCTTCTTTTTTCTTTCTTTTTCACGTTTTTCTTTTCTGTGCCCTATTTTTTTTCTTGGCACATAAATCATACATCCTCCTAGATTTCCACGAAAATCCTTCCCCCACATTTGTTTTTCTGCAATTTTTAGATCAAAAGGAATTCCCTCTAAATGATGCTTTACTATCCTTTAAGAACAAGGGTATGGATAGTCCTATTCTAGGCTAGGTAAGGATAATGTGGCTAATGATAGGAGCATATATAGGCGACTTAGCTAGCTTATTCTTGTGCATTTGTGTTATTATTTCTTAGTTAATGTAGTATTTCAACTCATTTTCGTGTGTTTGTAGGTCCAAAGGGTTAAAGTACCAAGAAAGTGCATTTTGGTGCATTTTGGAGCAGTTTTGGGCGCTAAGTGGATAGCTTGTATATGGGCCAACATGGATGGACGAATTTGGAGTTCAAAAGGCTAGAAATCTGATAAGAAGATGAAAAAAATTAAACTCAAGACAAAGTGGATAAGGAATTAGCTCAAAAGAGGAAACATTATCCAAAACCTTATCTAACATTATCCAAAACCTTATCTTATCTTATCCTATCCTAACCTAATCTTGTTCCACCTTAATCCTAGCTACAAGTGCACCTAAAAACATGATTTCTAGAAGCCTTATCTAACCCTAAAAGGGTGCTGCACCCTTCCCCCTTTTATCTCTTCTAGAAAACCCAAAATCAGCGACAAAACACCTAGTTTCTAGAAGGCCCAATTTTGGACGAATTTCCTAAACCTTTTTCCTTTTGGATTCTGATTTATAGGGCCTCATTCCTTATGGATTTGGGTTACACAAATCCTTTTATGAAACTAAGTGGGCCAAACCTCTTCCTAAGTGGATTTAATCACCTATTGCCGAACCCTAGGGCCCTAATCCACTAAATCTGCTAAGTGTAACCCTAATCTAATTAACCCTAGGACTATATAAACATAATTTCAGCCACAAATTCACACCACCCCTTATGCTATTCAGAAAACTTGTTGCTGCAACCCCTATTCCCCATTCTCCATCCTCCATCCACTTTATACACCTCTATACACAACCTGCCGCACCCTACCACCCTAATCAGCCATTATTCATCCTCCTAAACAAGAACACACCATTCAAAACCCCCAAAACCACCACCCACAACTTGTGCCGCAGCAAGGAAGAGGAAGGGAAGCCTAGCCGTGCATGCCATTCAACCTGGAATTGCTGAAACGTTTAGGTGTAATCTTTCTTGTGTTTTCAATGTTTAATTTCAAGAATCTTTGCTTTGTGAGTATGAGGAACTAATCCCCTTTTGGGCTAGGGGGAATTTCGAAACCATGGCTATATTTGCATTATGATTTGATTACTTCCAGTTATGATTTCATGAATGGTGAATTCAATTTACTTATCTTTTTGAATTAAAACTTGTTTATGTATATGAATTGAGAGTGCACACTTAATTTGCATGCATAAATCTGCTGCTAGGATATAAGGAAACTTCACCTAATTGTTAGGAACTTATATTCATAAGTAGTAAAGATTGTTGGTCACAATCATGTTAAGTAAATTCTTGGCATAAGTATCATGCGCTTTCATAGTTACAAATGCCTCGTCAACACTTATGATTTTCATAGAATCTAATCATCTTTGATTGTTTTTCTATTATGCGCTTTCATATAGAGAACTTTTGAGGAATAATTTGATTGCAATGCGCTAATTCCATTCAATTCAATGACCTAAGGGAAATCTGAGAGTTAATTTAAGAGTACCTAATTAACTTGGGGTGTTGAGGTTTGATGCGAGAATTATACGCACACAAATTAAACCCTCTTTTTGACAATTGTAGTATAGATATAAGTAGGGATCGTTCTTAACCGGGGATTAGGAGGGATTGCAAAATCACTTGGAAACTGACTCAAAAACGTAAAATAAAGTTTAAAACACTAAACTAGACTCAAAGAATGCAAAACAAAACATTTAAAACACTAAAACAAACGAAAGAACGGATCAAAACAGCCCCAAAACACTCAAAAACTGCCTTAAAACACAATCTGGGCAGTTTTGAGCACTTTGGTGAATTTGGACGAATGTGTGTAATAAATTGAATCACAAACACTTATAAACACAAACTAAGACACCTTAACACTAAACCAGACTCAAAGAATGCAAAACTAAACACTTAAAACACTAAAACAAACCAAAAGACTCAAAACAGCACCAAAACACTCAAAACTGCCTTAAAAACACTTTCTGGGCAGTTTTGAGCACTTTGACTACTTTGGACGAAATTGGGTAAAAAAATGAATCAAAACACTTAGAAACACAAACTAAGACACTTTCTAACTAAGTTGGACACTAAAGTAAGGGGGGATGAGTTTTTTGACGAAATTAACTAAAATGCACAGATTGTAATTAAAAACAGATTGTAAAGATGAATGTGATGGAATTGAATGGATGGGATGGTTAGCTAAGGGGTTCATCTCCACACATGTTACACTTGCATAATAAAAAGATTTCCAATTGCATTTCAATAAACCATGAATTCTCAACGCCCCGGGTTAATTAGGTCCGCTTAAATTAACCGTCAAGTTTTCCTTAAGTTAATGAATTGGATGATTGCATACGACAACCAAAGCATTCCTCACAAGTTCCCTACATGAATTGCATAATAGAGATACAAGCAAGAATCATTAAGCAACATGAAAACATAAGTGTTGACGAGGCATTCGTTACTATGATTGCATGAAAACTTATGCCAAGAATATGTTTAACGCGATTGTTTATAAGCAACCTCCACTACTTGTGAATATAAGTTCATAACTATTACGTGAAACTCACTTATATTCTAGCGTCAAATTCATGCATGAAAATTAAGCGTGAACTCTCAATAAGCATACATAAATAGGTTATCAATCAAATAGTTAAACAAATTGAATTCACAACTTATGAAACGCAATTAGAAGTAATCAAATCAAAATGCAAGCATAAACATATATTTCGAATCCCCCCCTAACCAGGAGGGTTTAGTTCCTCATACGTACAAAACAAAGAGAATTGAAATTAAACATTGGAATCGAGGAAAAGAAACACCTAAACATTCCAACAATTCAAACTTGAATTGTATGAACGTTTAGGCACTCTTCTCCTCCTCTTTGTTATAGCACAAGGTCTAAGGATAGGTTTGGAGGGATGGTGAGTTATGGATGGTGTAGAATGATGTGTTTAGGATAGGGATGGACGTAGGGGACCTCAAGGCTTCTTTTTGGGCAGAAAATATGAAGAATGGTGAAGTATGGATGTGTTATAGAGAGGGGATGAATTTCTGGCGTGAATGGTGAATGAATTGTGTATGAATGGGAATGAATCCATTGTGGCTGCAATGGATGCTTATTTATAGGTGAAAAGGAGGGAATATGACAGCTAGGAACTTGGTGGAAATCTGGAATGGTGATGGGAGATGCATGTGGCTGATTTGTGAAGGGAATGCATGTGGATTAAAGTGGAATGACAGCTAGGTTATGATGATGAATGCATGTGCAAAGTTGGTTGAATGATTATGGGTGCATGTGGCTGATTTATATGAATGATTATGGGTGATTATGATAAGTGATAAGTGGTGATGATAAGTGTATGATATGTGATTATGATAAGTGATAAGTGGTGATGATAAGTAATGATTTATGATAAGTGATAAGTGGTGATGATAAGTAATGATATGTGATTATGATAAGTGATAAGTGGTGATGATAAGTAATGATATGTGGGAGTGTGGCTGAAATGAAGGAGTGGAATGTTGGAATGTTATGCACGGCTAAGGATATCGGAAAGGTTTAAATGTCCTAAAACTAAAGGGAACAAGGTTCCAACACTTTGGTCTTCAATTAGGTCTTCAATTTCGTCCAACACTTTGGCTCCAAGCATAGGCTATCCATCCTTAGCCCAAAAGTGCTCCAAAAGTCTCCAAAATGCATCTTTTTGCTCCTTTAGCCCTTTGGACCTACAAACACACGAAAATAGCTTAAAGTACTAAAATAACTAAAGAAACATAACGTAAATGCACGAGAACAAGCCATTTAAGTCGCATGAATATGCTCCTATCAAGGTTCATGATTCATTGAATAAGCAATTGGAGATTGTTTTGTATGCAAGTATGCCATGTGTGGAGAAAGACCTCCTAGCTAGCCCACTATCCACTTAATTCCATTAAATTCGTCCAAATCTGCCTCGTTTTAAAGTCTTGTTTTGTTTGTTTTATTTTCGTCCAAACCCAAATCCCATTTATGTTAGAGTATCTAAATATTTAGAATATGTTTTAGATTGTGTTTTCAAGTGTTTCGAGTCAAGTTAGAACCAAATTTCGTCCAAATTTGTGTTTAGAGTCAAATTTGCCCAGTTTGTGTTTTTAGGCAGTTTTGAGTGTTTTTAGCTTATTTTGAGTCTTGTGAACTTGTTTTGAGTCTTTTAAGTTGAGTTAAGTGTTTTAAAGTTTAGTTTTATTTATTTGAGTCAGTTTAAAGTGTTTAGCAATCCCTCCTAATCCCCGGTTTAAGAACGATCCCAACTTACTTATATACTACAATTGTCAAAAGAGGGTTAATTTGTGTGTTAAATTAATTTTCGCATTAGCTAACAAAGAAAATAGGCTAAATAAGGCTCAAAGGGGTTAAACCTACAATACATATGCAAAGGGTAAGGCTTTTTGGCTTTGGTTTTAACTAAACAACTTCATCTTGTTATATATTATGCACTCAATTTTTTGCTTTGAATTGAATGAAATGGGCTTGAGTTCTAGTAATTGGAACTATAGTGATGAAAACGCATTCTAAGTAGCAACCAAGCAAAGAATAATGAGATCATGCAACGACTTTAGAAAACAAAAACATCAAGATTAATAACTCTGCAAACAAAATTTAGGCTCAAGTCTCTCAGGGTTGTTTGAATTTCTTCCTTCAAGCATGTTATAAAAACTTATTTTTTCCTTTTTGTGATTACATGTGAATTCGTAAAAGACAACTACAACTAAGCATAAACCAAAGAGCATATCAAACTTCCATCCATGTTTGTAACTTTTTTTAACAGTCATGCTATTAAAAACCAAATCCTCATCATTGTGTTGGAAGGTACCCTAAGACGCAAACAAACACACAAAAACGACTCCTTTTGGGTTTTTTTAAACACTCTTTTTCGATTTTCTTTTTCAAATTTTCGGATTTCTGTTTAAGACACATAAAAAACACCAAAACACACTAGAAACACTTAAAAACAATGAGTAACAACTTTAGAAGTGATAGGTGATAAAGTCCCACGAAAATCATGCAAAAACAGCTTGTTTACCCCCCTCCCCCCCACACTTAAACCAAACATTGTCCTCAATGTTTCAAACACAGATTCACACGCAAACAATGAAACAACGCAAATCTGCTTGTAGTGCCGGAGATTCCTAGGTCTTCTTTATTTGAATGCATGGGTTGCCTCCCAATAAGCGCTTGCTTTAACATCTTCCAGCCGGACGATACCTCTTTTTATGCTCCCCTAGGTCCCATGGCATGGAATTGATCTTTGAATGGGAGGTGATACTTGAAATGATCCGATAATGGTTTAAATTCTAGAGTGGGTGCCTGAATCATTAACAACATATTAGTATAAAACAAAATTGAAATTCGGGGAGGTTGCTTACCTGTGTGCTCCGACATGAACTCAAGAATAAACACCCCTTCGAAAGTTGTAGGACTAGAAAATTTAGCCAGATTTGGTGTTTTGAGAGTTATGACTTATCCCGTGTCATAAAATCCAACTTCTTTGGGATTTGTTTTCTCAAGTATATCCTTTTTAATGAATTCTAGACATTCCCCAGCCACATCTTGCTCTTGATTCTTTGGGAAGGTTTCGAAGATGCCTTTCTCACCCTCTTCTTCCTTGGATTGCATGATCCTGCAAGGAATAGGGACATTTGGTGGAACGGGGTCAAGACGAATTGAATTTGGGCTTACCTTTGTTGTAGTGGACGGCATAGAGGGCATATGTGGTTGCGGCAAGGGTGGTTCTTCCCTTGCCGTGGCCTTGTTATCCTCCTCTTCATCGAGCAGTAGCTGTTCATCCATCTTTTGGCTTGATTTGGATGTCTTGGGTTCATCTCCAACCTCCATGCCACTTTTCAAGGTGATAGCTTCAGCAATTTCAACAGTTGAGTCAGATAGTTCACTTTGTTCTTGCATTTGCCCCATGAATTCAGCGACCTCTCCCATTTGATTCTTCCATTCGCTCATCACTTGGGCTTGATTTTGTAATTTCTTGGTTTCATTTTGTACTTCCTGTACCAAAGAAGTTAGTATTGGAAGAATTTTATCATAATCCAATGACGAACCTGAATTTGGTTGGTATTGTTGTGGGGGAGGCTGTGGTGGCTGCATAGGAGTTGTATAGAACTCCTCATATGGCTGTGAATATTCTCCTTGTTGAGCTTCCTTGGCTTGGTTTTGTGAGCCCTGCACTGATGCGAAATAAATAAGCACACAAATTAAAACCCTCTTTTGACAATTGTAGTATATGTATAAGTAGGAATCATTCTAAACCGGGGATTAGGAGGGATTGCTAAATCACTTGAAAACTGACTCAAAGACGTAAACCAAAGGTTAAAACACTAAACTAGACTCAAAGAATGCAAAACTAAACACTAAAACACTGAAACAAACCAAAAGACTCAAAACAGCAACAAAACACTCAAACCTGCCTTAAAAACACAATCTGGGCAGTTTTGAACACCTAACACTAATTTGGACGAATTTGGGTTATAACTTGAATCAAATCACTTAGAAACACAAACTAAGACACTTTCTAACTAAATTGAAACACTAAAGTAAAGGGGGATTTAGTTTTGACGAAATTAAAATAAAGAAAGATTGTAATAAAAGATAAAAAGATTGTAAAAACGAATTTGATGAAAATATGGATGGAATGCTAGCTAAAAGGTTCTTCTCCACACATGTCACACTTGCATACAAGATGATTTTCAGTTGGTCATGAAATCATGAAACTCAACACCCCGGGTTAATTAGGTTCGCTTAAATTAACCTTCAAGTTCTCCTTAAGTTAATGAATTGGATGGGAAAGCGCATACAACAATTCAAAACATTCTCTAAAAGTCCTTTACGTGAAAAGCACAATAAAGATACAATCAAAGATCATTAAGGAACATGAAAACTATAAGTGTTGACGAGGCATTCGTTACTATGATGAGCATGAAACTAGTGCCAAGAATTCATTTAACGCGATTGTTTATAAGCAACCTCCACTACTTGTGAATATAAGTTTGTAACTATTAGGTGAAACTCCCTTATATTCTAGCATCATATTCATGCATGAAAACTAAGCGTGCAATCTCAATCAACATACACGAATAAGTTATCAAACAAGCAGTTAAACAAATTGAATCCACAACTCATGAAATTCCAACTGAAGGTAATCAATTTATATTGCAAGCATATACATGGTTTTGAATCACCCCCTAGCTAACTAGGGGTTTAGCCTCTCATGTTCACAGAAAGAGAAATAAAATTGAAATTAAACATAGAGAACAAAAGATTGATTACACCTAGAACGCCCAACGAATCCACTTTGAATTTTTGCACGTTCAAGCTTTTTTCTTCTTCTCCTTGTTGCGGCAGGATTTTAGGGTGATTGGAAGGGGGATGGTAAGGGGTGCAGCTAGGAGATGGAAGGTGGCTGCAATGGTGTGGAAGTGTATGGAGGTGTAGAATGGTTGCTAGAATGGATGGAAAGTTGCGGCAGAGAAGGTGGGAGACTAATGGTGGCTGCGGCATACAATGGAATGATGAATGAATGATCTATTTTCTCCCTAGGGTGCGGCTTATATATGAGGGTTTTCAGAAATTAAAACCCTAACTTATTTTGGTTAATTAAAATTAAGTCAAAGGCTTCTAGAATTAGGAAATCAAATCAGAAACTAAAAGGAAATTGGCTAAAACATGCGGCTAGGGTTTTATTTTGAAAGGGAAATATGTTTAAGTGCATAAATTAAAGGGAAAGGTGCGGCAAGGAAAAGGGTTAGGGTTTAGGAGGTGCGGCTAGGGTTTTAAGAGAGGTAAAGTGTCCTAAAACTGAAGGGAAAAGGGGTCCCTTGCACGGCAAGGGATGGGGAGAAAGGGAAAAGTGCGGCAAAGGTCCCTAAGGGGTCTAGGGCCTTTGTTTTGTGTCCTAAAGTGCATACGAGGCCTTCAAAGTGGCTGGAAAATAAGGAATTTCAAGATTAGGAAAGGTTACCAAAATGGGAAACCTTGGCTTAACTCTCCTACATCAAGTAGGAATCCTTGTTGGAGTAGGACTCCTTGTTCTTCTAGGAATCCTTATGTGAGTAGGAATCCATCTTCAATTAGGAATTCATATTTCTTCAAGTCTTCAACTCATTCATTCCTCTTTTGCTCCAAAAGACTCCAATTTGCATCTACTTGCACACTTTGGCTTTATAATCTGAAAACACACAAAAGTGACTTTAAACACTAAAATAACTAAGGAAACACAACATAAATGCACGAGAACAAGCCAATTAAGTTGCATAAATATGCTCCTGTCAAATTCCCCCACACTTAGCTTTTGCTAGTGCTCGAGCAAAACAAAACAACTAAAGAAAACAAGACGAAACGAAACAAACAAAACATAACCTAAACCTTCCAACGTTTGCCTCAGGGATTTCCAATGAAACATGACATGTCAAAGATCATTACGCACATAGCTTTTAGTCTTCCTTCCCCTCGAGCACATACTTAATCATAGTCACCATTCACTAGCTCACATTTAATCAATTAAAACAACATTTTGAATGTAGTAACATGCCTTAGAGAATTCCCTCAATTCCTCACTAGTTATGCACTCAATTTTCACTCAGATTTTCTGACTACACACCCTACAATAGTTATATGTGAGAAGATTGATGTAAACATGAAAGACTAGTACTCACATATGTTATAACAAAGAAAGCAATTTCTGGAGTAATTAAACATGTTTCGATATGATCTCATGAATGGAATGCTACTACTTAGATGCGAGAACCAGTGACACCATATGCTCATACCAAATTCAAACTCCACAAATTGAAATACACAACACTCAAGATCGAAGTCAAGGGTTGTAACGGGGCTTGGGGTATTGGCTAACAAGGAAGGATAAGGATAAACAAAAGTTCTTTAAGCAATAGCAAGCAAAGTAATGAAATTAAGACTTAGAATTCCTTTAGAATGCAGAAATCAACTGTTAGACAAACAGGGAAGATTCAAACAACTCTTATGGCCTAATTCATTGTTTTGGACCCTTACTTCAACAAACAATACTTTGGAACTCTTTTCACCTCTTTTCAACTCTTTTTCACTTTTTTTTTTTCACAACTTTTTTTTTCTTTTTTCTAGCCGTGCCTATGGCACATAAACTCACATCAATAATCTTTCCCCCACACTTATTTTCTACAACACATTAATCAAAAGGAATTCATTTTTAGTCATGCTTACTATGCTTCAAGAACAAGGGCATGGATGGTCCTAATCTAGGCTAGGTGAGGATAGTATAGGTTAACAAAGAACATGGGCTAACACGGCTCAATGGGGTTAAACTTAAACACATAATGAATTAAGGGCACATGGCTATTTGGCTTTGATGGTGGTCACTACACAACTTCATCTTGAATATGTGTTATGCAAATCAATAACATGCTTTGAATGAAATGGGCATGAGTTCTAGCATTTGGAACTAAGTGAGGAAATGCCTTCTAAGTAGTAACCAAGCAAAGAATAATGAGATCATGCAACGACTTTGGAAAACAATGATGCACAGATTATTACTCTCCAAATAAACGTTTAGGCTGAAGTCACACAGGGATGTAGCGTTAGTTTGAGTTCATTCCTTCAAGCATGTTACAAAAACTAATTTTCCTTTGTGATTACATGTGAATTCGTAAACTATAACTACAACCAAGCATAATCCAAAGAGTATATCAAATGTCCATCCATGTTTGTAACTTTCTTTAACCATCATGCAATTAAAAACCAAATCCTTATCATTGTGTTGGAAGGTAACCTACGACACAAACAAACACACAAAAACAACTCTTTTTGGGTTTTTCAAAACAATTTTTCAAATTTTTATGGGATTTTCGGATTTTTAAGTCAACACACACTAAAACACTCTAAAATAGCTTAAAAACACTTAACAACAGTAAGGAACAACATTGGAAGTTATGGGTGATAAAATCCCACGAATTTGCATCAACAACACTTAGTTACCGCCCCCCCCCCCACACTTAAATAAAACATTGTCCTCAATGTTTCAAGCCTAAAATCACACCAAACAAAAGTAAACACACAAACAGCAACTAAACACACTAAGCATGGCAGAATGTAAATAACAAAGAGAAGAGGCTAGGGACGCAAATCTGGTTATGGAGTGTAAATGCCATCCTCTCCTTGGTGATTGCATGGGTTGCCTCCCACGAAGCGCTTGCTTTAACGTCGTGCAGCCGGACGATGGTGTGCTCATTCCCCATTGGAATCCACGGCATGCAATGGGATCTCCTCCACAACATGCTCAACAAAGTTCTCATAGTAGGGTTTCAACCTATGGCCATTCACCTTGAATTCTTGTCCAGTTTTCAAACTTTGTGTTTGGACTGCACCATGCACAAAAACATTAGTGATAACAAATGGACCAACCCACTTAGAACGTAACTTACCGGGGAATAACTGAAGATGGGAATTAAATAACAACACTTTCTGCCCGATTGAGAAGGTTTTGCCTCTAATCATCTTGTCATGGATTGCCTTGGTCTTCTCTTTGTAAATCCAGGCATTCTCACAAGCGTCATGCCTAATCTCTTCAAGCTCGTTCAATTATAGCTTCCTATGGTTTCCAGCCGTGTCCACATCCATATTGAAGGTCTTGACCGCCCAATGTGCCTTGTGTTCAAGCTCCACGGGTAGATGGCATGGCTTGCCATAGACTAGCCGAAATGGGGACATACCAATGGGCGTTTTGTAAGCCGTTCGATACGTGATGCGAAAATTAACTTAACACACAAATTAACCCTCTTTTGACAATTGTAGCATATGAATAAGTAGGGATCGTTCTTACATCGGGGATTAGGAGGGATTGCTAAATACCTTGAACTGACTCAAATAACTAAAATTAACCTTTAAAACACTTAACTCAACTTTAAAAGACTCAAAGCAAGTTCACAAGACTCAAAATAGGCTAAAAACACTCAAAACTGCCTAAAAAAACAATCTGGGCAGTTTTGAGCCTAAACACAAATTTGAACGAAATTTGGTTCTAACTTGACTCAAAACTCTTAAAAACACACTCTAAAACATATTTGAACTAATTAGACACTCTAAGACAAGTGGGGATTTGGTTTTGGACGAAAATCAAACAAACAAAACAACTATGTAAAATAGGCAGATTTAGGCGAAATTGGTAGAATTAAGCGATTGGTGAGATGGCTAGGAGGTTTTTCTCCACACATGGCATACTTGCATATAACACAATCTTCAGTTGCTTATTCAATGAATTTTGAACCTCAACACCCCAAGTTAATTAGGTACGCTTAAATTAACTATCAGATTTCCCTTAGGTCATTGAATTGAATGGAATTAGCGCATTGCAATCAAATTATTCCTTAAAAGTTTTCTATATGAAAGCGTATAATAGAAAGACAATCAAAGATCATTAGGTTCTATGGAAATCATAGGTGTTGACAAGGCATTCGTAACTATGAAAGCGCATGAGACTTATGCCAAGAATTTACTTAACATAATTGTGACCAACAATCTTAACTACTCATGAATATAAGTTCCCAACGATTAGGTGAAGTTTCCTTATACCCTAGCATCATATTTATGCATGCAAATCAAGTGTGCACTCTCAATGCATATACATAAACAAGTTTTAATTAAAACAGATAAGTAAATTGAATTCACCATTCATGAAATCACAACTGAAAGTAATCAAATCATCATGCAAATATAGCCATGGTTTCGAAATTCCCCCTAGCCAAAAAGGGGATTAGTTCCTCATACTCACAAACAAAGATTATTGAATTTAAACATTGAAATCATAAGAAAGATTACACCTAAAACGTCCAGCAACTCCAAGTCGAATGGCATGCATGTCTAAGGGCTTTCCTCCTTCTTCCTTGCTGCGGCACTTGGTGTGGATGGTGGTTTTGGGGGTTGTGAATGGTGTGTTCTTGTTTAGAGGGATGAAGGATGGCTGATTATGGTGGTAGGGTACAGCAGGTGGTGTATGGAGGTGTATGGAGTGGATGAAGGATGAAGAATCGAGGCTAGGGTGTTGCGGCAAGGTGTTTTCTGTATAGCATAGGGTGTGTCCGAATTTTTGGCTGAAATTATGCTTATATAGTCCTAGGGTTAAGTAGATTAGGGTTAGGCTTAACAGATTTAGTGGACTAGGGCCCTAGGGTTCGGCTATGGTTAATCAAATCCACTTAGGAGGAGGTTTTGGCCCACTTAGTTTCATAATAGGCTTGTGTAACCCAAATCCACAAGGGATTAGGCCCTAGAAATCAGAATCCAAAGGGAATTGGGCTTAGGAAGGTGAGGCACAAGTGAGGGAAAGGTTGGCTTGGCTTGCAAGGCAAGGCAAAGCCTTCTAGAAAGGTTTGGGGCGCCACTTTTCTAGGGTTTCTAGAAAGAATGGTTTTTGTGGCTGATTTGGGCCTTCTAGACTAGGATGCTTCTAGAAATAGGTTCTAGAATTACCTATTTAGGTCCCCTTGCAATTAGGCTTAAGACATGATAAGGTTTAGATAGGATAAGATGAGATAAGGTTTGAATAATGTTTTGGATAATGTTGGATAAGGTTAGATAAGGTTTTGGATAGGGTTTCCTCTTTTGAGCTCCTTCCTTATCCACTTTGTCCCTAGCTTAGTTCCTTCCTCTTATTATCACATTTCTAGCTTCTTGAAGTCCAAATTCGTCCATCCATGTTGGCCCATATGTAAGCTATCCACATAGTGTCCAAAATTGCTCCAAAATGCACCAAAATGCACTTTCTTGGTACTTTGACCCATAGGACCTACAAACACACGAAATTGAGTTGTAATACGACATTAACTAAGATATAATAGCACAAATGCACAAGAATAAGCTAGCTAAGTCGTCTAAATATGCTCCTATCAAATTCCCCCACACTTATCTTTTGCTAGTCCTCGAGCAAAACAACCAACAAAAAGTAACAAAACAAACAATCTAAACCTTCCAACGTTTGCCTCAGGGATTTCCAATGAAACATAACATGTCAAGGATCACCACTCACATAGATTCAAGCAATCCTTACCCCCAAGCATACTTAATCATAGTCACCATTCACTAGCTCGCATTTAATCAATTAAAACAACATTTTGAATGCAGTAACATGCCTTAAAGAATTCCCTCAATTCCTTACTAGATGTACTCTCAATTTTCACACAGATTTTCTGACTACACTCCCTACACTAGGTATATGTGAGAAGATTGATGTAAACATGTAGACGAACACTCACATAGGTTATAACAAGGAAAGCATTTTCTGGAATTATTAACATGTATAAATATATGATCTCATGAATGGAATGCCACTACTTAGATGCAAGAACCAGGGATGCCATATGCTCAAACCCATTTTAAACTCCACATATTGAAACACATAACAATCAAGATAGAAGTCGAAGGGTTGTAACGGGGCTAAGGTATTGGCTAACAACGAAAGGTAAAGGAAACAAACGTTCTTAAAGCAATAGTGAGCAAAGTAATGAATGAGGCACTTAGAATTCCCTTTAGAATGCAGAAAACTACCTTTTAACACCCAAGGGGAAATCACACAAAACTTAGGTCCATATTCAAACTTTTTGGGCCATTTCTTCAACAATCAACACTTATGAGTTCATTCTCACTTATTTTCACTCCTTTTCTTTGTTTTCTTCTTCTTTTTCTTCTTTTTCACATTTTTTTTTCTTTCGTTTTTTTTTCTTTTTCCCGTGCCTCTTTTAAGACTTTGGCACACACATACACACAAAAATCCCTTCCCCCACACTTGTTTTCTGCAAGAATGTCACTCAAAAGGAATTCCTTCTAAGTCATGCTTCACTATACTTCAAGAACAAGGGTATGGAAAGTCCTATTCTAGGCTAGGTAAGGGGGATGTGGTTAACAAGGAAAATAGGCTAAATAAGGCTCAAAAGGGCTAATCCTACAATACAAGTGACAAGGGTGGATTCGGCTATTTGGCTATGGTGGTGACTACTACACAACTTCATCTTGTTATTTGTTATGCTAATCAATTTCATGCTTTGAATAAAACGGGTATGAGTTCTAGTATTTGGAACTATAGTGATGAAACACATTCTAAGTAGCAACCAAGCAAAGAATAATGAGATCATGCAACGACTTTAGAAAACAAGAATGCACAGATTAATAACTCTCCAAATAAACGTTTAGGCTCAAGTCTCTCAGGGATGTAGCGTTTGTTTGAGTTCCTTCCTTCAAGCATGTTACAAAAACTGATTTTATCCTTTGTGATTACATGTGAATTCGTAAACTATAACTACAACTAAGCATAAACCAAGGAGCAAATCAAACTTCCATCATTGTTTGTAACTCTCTTTAACAGTCATGCATTAAAAACCAAATCCTCATCATTGTGTTGGAAGGTACCCTAAGACACAAACAAACACACAAAAACAACTCTTTTAGGCTTTTTCAAAACACTTTTTTCAATTTTTTTCAAATTTTCGGATTTTTACTTCAACACACACCAAAACAGCTTAAAATGCACTAAAAACACTTAAAAACAGTGAGAAACAACATTAGAAGTGCTAGGTGATAGAATCCCACGAATTTTGCATAAAAACACTTATTTACCCCCCCACACTTAAATCAAACATTGTCCTCAATGTTCCACACAAAGACTCACATAAAAGCAAACAAATAATAAACAACTAAGCATGATAAATTAAATAGCAAGGAGAAGGGTTTAGAAACGCAAATCTGGGTTTGGAGTGAATGTTCCATCTTCTCCTTGTCGAATGCATGGGTTGCCTCCCAAGAAGCGCTTGCTTTAACGTCTTCCAGCCGGACGAATATGCCGTGCTAAGCTTCACTAGTAGTACCCACGGCATGGAGGGGTACATCATCCACAACATGCTCCTCGAAACTCTCATAGTAGGGCTTTAATCGATGGCCATTCACCTTGAACTCTTGTCCTGTTTTCAAGCTTTGAACTTGGACTGCACCATAAGGAAAGACATTAGTAATAACAAACGGGCCAACCCACTTAGAACGCAACTTACCAGGAAATAAGCGAAGGCGAGAATTAAAGAGTAACACTTTCTGCCCAACAGAGAATGATTTGCCTCGAATCATCTTATCATGGAAAGCCTTTGTCTTCTCCTTGTAAATTGAAGCGTTGTCATGCGCCTCGTTCCTAATCTCTTCCAATTCATTCAATTGGAGCTTCCTGTGAATTCCAGCGGCATCAATGTCCATGTTGAATGTCTTGATGGCCCAATGCGCCTTGTGTTCCAATTCCACGGGAAGATGGCATGGTTTGCCATAAATGAGCCGAAATGGGGACATACCCAGGGGTGTCTTATATGCCGTGCGATATGCCCACAACGCATCCTCCAACCGTACACTCCAATCCTTCCTTGTAGTGCCCACGGTTTTTTCTAGAATTTGCTTAATTTCCCTATTTGAAACTTCGGCTTGCCTATTAGTCTGAGGATGATAAGGTGTTGAAACCTTATGCGTGACGTTGTACTTCTTGAGCAAAGCCTCAATGGTTCGATTGCAAAAGTGAGATCTTCCATCACTTATGATCACTCGTGGCATTCCAAACCTTGCAAATAGGTTAGTTCTAATGAAATCTGCAACCACTTGAGAATCATTAGTTTGGGTGGCTTTTGCTTCCACCCATTTCGACACATAATCCACGGCAAGTAAGATATATACGAAACCATGTGAGTTAGGAAAAGGACCCATAAAATCAATGCCCCAAACATCAAAAATTTCAACAGGGAGTATTACATTTTGCGGCATTTGATCCTTTGCACTAATGTTACCCATTCGTTGGCAACGATCACAAGACATACAAAAGGTTCTAGCATCCTTAAATAAAGTTGGCCAATAGAATCCACATTCTAAAACCTTAAGGGCTGTGCGTTGTGTCCCAAAGTGTCCCCCACATGCATAAGTGTGACAAAATGTTAAAATAGAAGTGAATTCCATGTCATGCACACACTTACGTATAATCTGATCCGAGCAATATTTCCACAAGTATGGATCATCCCAAACATAAAACCTAGCATCTTTTTTCAATTTATCACATTGGTTTCTATCTAGAGTGTTTGGAACTTGTTTAGTCACTAAATAATTTACCAAATCTACATACCAAGGCTCACTTACCTTAATGGATAGCAATTGCTCGTCGGGGAAGGTTTCTACTGTTGGAAATATGCCCTGAAAGTCAATTTTTGGAAGAAACCTTTCAGGACAATGTAATGATGTATATATGACTCTTATACATCGGAAGGCAAAGATACTAATTAGGACTATCTCAATGAACGAAATATGTCCTAAATGATGAATCCATGGACAATGGATTGATGGAAGAAGTAATCTAATGATGATTAGACTATAGAGACCTTCTTCTCATAACCATTATGTCCAAAAAGGTTCCTGGTCATAGGATTGTCGGAGGGATACTGACAATGCATAGACCGGTACATACTATGTCTGCTTCAAATGGAAGGATGGAAAGTCTCATCCCATTCGTGTAGTGACACTAAGACAAGTATGTAGGTGCTCATTAAGGGAATGAGTTCACTGAACACAATCGAACGAGAGTACTTGCATGGAGGTTTACTCACATGTCAAGCAAGTAACTCTGAAGGTTGGAATAATGTAAGTAATCCTTTGACCTAAGACATCATAGATGTCTAATGGTTAGGTCCTTGATCTTTGATCATGTCAAACGACATTCCATTGGAGTGTCCACGGCATTGTTGGGGTTAAGGTATCTAAACATGTAGGCATGTGAATGATCAACAAGGAATCTCTGATCCTCGTTATGAGAGGAAGAATACTCTGAGATATGATTCGCGAATCTTTGGCCGAAGTCTCGAGCGTAATGAAGGAAAACGTTCCTATGCGACTCAATTGAATCATATAAGAAAGCATAATCACATTAGAGGTTTGACATAGTATATCCATACCCTAGTGATGTGATTGAGAGTATTGTTTTAGAGAAGGATCGAATTACATTGTAATTCCAACTGAATAGGTTCTCCGAATAAACTTCTACATTAGCTTGGGTAGCCATGATATATGTTTAGATGTCACTCATGGCTTGTGAGTTCTTCTAGATGATTAAATGTAGTCATCAAAGAAGAAGGTGAATTAAAAGTAAGTTTTAATTCACTAAGTGGATGGATTAAATATAATCAATTGGATTGGTGCCAATCACCTCACTGCCTTGCTAATTAGAACCTAAAAGATTGTTCACCAATACACTCTTGTAGTGAGTAACTAATGGATGATGGAAATAATTAATTGGATTAATTAAGTGTTGTGATTAATTTAGAAAGTCTAAAGAAATCATAAAAGCGATAAAAGATCGTTTTGGGCTTAAAGAAATGTTCGGGTTTAATTGGGCCCATTAGGCCTAAACCCATTGGGCTTTTATTCAAGCATTGGATGACTTGAAATAATAAAAGCCCAAGGCCCAAACAACGCTAAGAAGGCCGGCCAAAGAGAGGGAGAGAGAAGGTCAATTGTTGACTTGTTTCTTTATGTTATAAAAGGAACTTTATAATGAAAGTTTAAATGGGGGTTTTTCTTGGTGTTCAAAACAACAAAAGAGAAAAGAAAATAACTCTCTCTAACACTCAAAGGGCCGGCCACCATAAGGGGATTTTAGCTAATCATTTTATCACCCCTTTGGTTTTTCCTTCATCCTTCTCACTACACTAGTGGGTGAGGATCTTTAGAGGTTTTCAATTTTGGAAACTTGAAGAGGACCTAGGAGCACTCATTCTCAACAAAGTGGAGGAGGCAAGGAGGGAGGCTAGGCTCAAGGAGTTCAAGGAGCAAAGAGCTTGGAGGTGGTCAATCCTTGGTCTAAGATCTAGATCAAGAGGTATAAAACTACTCCTAAACTTTGTTCTTCAATAAATTGTTTTTGATGCATCATAAATAAACCTAAGAATCTTGAAGGGGATTTTCATGACTAGAGCTTTGATATTAATTGATGACATGCTTCCGTTGTTTTCGTATATAAATTTTGAATTGTATATGCATGCTAGTCAATAGAAATCCCACATAAATCTCATATTTTCCCTTCAGGTGGTATCAGAGCCAAAGGTTTATATTTGATGTGTCCTTTTGGATTTTATGCATATGGGTATTAATTTTATGTTTGACATATTAGTTCTTCATTCAAAGTATGTTTATCTTTTGTTTTTTCAAATGTTGAAAAATTGTGAATCAATAGTTGAAAAAGATATGTATGCAAAAGGTGTTTTGGATGCATGAATGAAGAGTGAGTTTAGAACAAATTTTGGGGTTTTGAATCATAGGGAGGGCACGGCAAAAGGGGATTTTTTTTGGCTATGTGTTTGTGTTTTGTTTTGAACCTCACACACACACTTTGAAGCTAGAAAAATGTGTTCTTGAAGTTCTTGGTTATGTTCTTGGTGTTCATGGTTTTGTTTTTTTTTTTTGAAAATAGTTTTATTTAAGTTCATAAATTGTTTTATGGATTTGGATGATATTCTTATCATCAATATTTATTACAAAAGGTTTTTCCAATCCTAGACTTCTTTAGGATATTTTAAAACCTTTTTCCCTAATTTCCTTAAAGCAAAATCAAGTGCAAGCATAATTTGAATTCTTTTTCTTCTTTATGTTGAAATAATGCAAGGTGGGTGAGACCTACCCACCTCCCCCTTCATTTGGCCGGCCTTCTTAATGGATTTCCCACTTGAGGGTCATTTTATAATCATGAAAAGTTTGGTTTTACTTTTAGTATTTATGGTTTGACCCCTAACTTTTTCATATTTGCATTTAGACCCCTACTATTTAAAATTGAAATGTTTGATTTTAATTTTGTTTAATGTTTAAACTCATCATTTAATTATGCCCATATGCACTAAATCTAATTGATTATGTTGCATTCCATTTAATCATTTAATGTGATTAAGTAATTAGAAAATGGGTGACTATGGACTTATGCCTTAAACGATAATTGAGCTACGAGAATAAGGCGCTAAACTCAAATTGTTTGAACCTTGGGAATGTGTTTTAATTTCTATTTCAATTGGACCTTATCATGTTTGACATTAATCTATCTCTCCCTCTTAGTATGTGTAATTTGTAGGAATTTGTACAAATCGGTTTGTAATTCTTATTACTTCTTAATCTCTTTTAGTTAGTTGATTCCCTCTAGTACTAGACTAGAGTTTCTTTAACTATTGGTAAGGAGACATATTTAAAAGAGGGTTTTGACATGAGATAAAAAGATTAAATGGGTCCAACGCCCTAATTAGCAATGAATCATTGTCTTTCATTTCTAATGGCTCAATCAAAAATGTTTTAATTGAATTGAAAGCACGTAATTAAATTGACACAACCTCCCCGAGATCTTATTCAACAATGTTGGCTCATTGTTGAATTAACCAATAAGTCCATGGTCATCCAAGAGCCTAAGATGACTATAAAGTCCAATTTCAAGGGAATGCAAAAACCGTAGTAGTAGTAGTTACTTCCAATATTTGAAAAATTCGTTTTTGATATTGATTTGTTTTATGAAAACAAATAGTGGGAGTATCATACGCTACTAAACTATAATGAATACAATCAGTAGTTATATGTATCTCCAATATTTTGAAAAATATTTTGATATTGATTTGTTTTATGAAAACGAATAGTGGGGATATTGTATGCTACTAATTTCATTAAACTTTGGACTAGTAGTTATAATAGGACACAATTTATTTGAATGTGTTTAAATAAATAAAATTGATGAGACCTTAAAATCCCTCAATCAAATACAATATTAAGTTGAAAGCGTAAGAGTGTGATGCGAGAATTATACGCACACAAATTAAACCCTCTTTTTGACAATTGTAGTATAAGTATAAGTAGGGATCGTTCTGGACCGGGGATTAGGAGGGATTGTTAACCTCTTGGATTTGACTCAAAAACGTAAAAACACAATATAAAACACTATACTAGATTCAAAGAATGTAACACTCAAAATAAGATAGATTAAGACTAAGACTAAACAAAGTATGGGGGGGGATTGAGTTCGGACGAAATTAAACTAAAATGGATAGATTGCAAAGAAAACAAATTGTAAATACGGATTTGACGAAAATGAATGGATGGGAGGCTAGCTAAGGGGTTCATCTCCACACATGTTATACTTGCATACAAAACGATTTCTAATTGCTTTTCAATAAACCATGAATTCTTAACGCCCCGGATTAATTAGGTCCGCTTAAATTAACCGTCAAGTTTTCCTTAAGTTAATGAATTGGATGATTGCATACGACAAACCAAAGCATTCCTCACAAGTTCCCTACATGAATTGCATAATAGAGATACAAGCAAGAATCATTAAGCAACATGAAAACTATAAGTGTTGACGAGGCATTCGTTACTATGATTGCATGAAACTTATGCCAAGAATTTGTTTAACGCGATTGTTTATAAGCAACCTCCACTACTTGTGAATATAAGTTCATAACTATTACGTGAAACTCACTTATATTCTAGCGTCATATTCATGCATGAAAATTAAACGTTCATTCTCAATAAACATACATAAGTAGGTTATCAATCAAATAGTTAAACAAATTGGATTCACAACTTATGAAATGTAATTAGAAGTAATCAAATCATATTGCAAGCATAAACATATATTTCGAATCACCCCCTAGCTAAGGGGGGTTTAGTTCCTCATACTTACAAAACAAAGAGAATTGAAATTAAACATTGAAATCAAAGAAACACCTAAACATTCCAACAACTCAAACTTGAATTGTATGAACGTTTAGGCCCTCTTCTCTTCCTCTTCGTTGTGGCACAAGGTCTAAGGAGATGTTTAGGGCTTTAGGTGTATGTGGAATGGAGTGGGGAATGATTGGAGTGGCTGCAATGGAGGAGAAGAAATGGTGCAGAAATGGAAGGTGATGCACGGCACAAGGTTGTGTTGGTGTTGTGTGTTGTGTTGTGAATGGAATTAGATGATTGTTTGTTGGAAATGAATGATTAAATGTGCATGGCTGGAATGAGGAAGAATAAAGGGTGCATGTGGGTTGGAAGTGATGAAGGAAATGCATGTGAAGGGTTAGGGAATGCACGGCAAAGATGGGTTGATTGATTTAGTGTGCATGTGGCTGTTTTATGAAGGGAATGCTAGGTTGGAAAGCATGTGCAATGGCTGGAAATGAGTGTGTTTTGGACGGCACAAGGGTGGAAAATGAATGTGTGGCTGCATGGTTAAATGATTAAAGGAAATGCATGAGTGACAACTAGATATGTTGATGAATGCATGTGTTGAATTGGTGGGAACAAAGGGGGAAACAAGGCATAAGGGTGCTTGAGTGAATGATTGAATGTGCATGTGGATTAATGAATGAATGGTGGTGTAATGATGAAGTGTGATGGTTGAAAATGGCAAGGGAAGGCACGGCACAATGTTGTTTTGGTTCTTGAAATGCATGTGAATGCATGTGAGTGCAATATGAAAAGAATGACTAATTAATGTATGTAGGGTGCAGCAAGGTTGGAAAGGTGTGGATTGTGGCTGCAATTTAGGGAAAGGAAATAGGTTTAATGCATAAATAAAAGGGCAAAGTGGCTGCAATGATGAACACAAGCTGGAATTGATGTGGAAGGCACGGCATGGATGGTTTCTTGATGGTTTTGGGTTTGTGATGCATTGTTTGATTGGGCTAAAGGTTTTGCATGGCTCAAAGGTTTATTTGATTGGGCTAGGCCCTTTGTTTTATGTCCCAAAGAGCATACAAGGCCTTCAAATTCGTCCATCCTCTTGGCTCCATGGATAAGCTATCCAATCCATGCCCAAAAATGCTCCAAATAGCCTCAAAATGCACTTTCTTGCTTCCTAAGCCCTTAGAACCTGAAAACACACAAAAGAAGCATAAAGGACTAAAATAACGAGAGAAACATAACGTAAATGCATGAGAACAAGCCATTTAAGTCGCATGAATATGCTCCTATCAGAGTGCTTTGAACATTTTTTCGTGGCCTTCCACCATGGTAGGCTCCAATCGTTTATGACTTGTACACCGCCTTCACCCTATCATGGGGGAGTGCAAAGTGCATGCTTATACTCAGAAGGAATCTATTTAAAGACATTTGATGTGGTGAAAATAGGCAATGAGTGTAACCAACATCGTATCATCGTGAGGTTATACTTGGACCCCTATCTAAACCGTCATGGTGGGTAAGAACTTAACTAAGAAGAAATGGTGCCAACATCGTATCATCGTGAGGCATTATTCTCTAAAGGCCAATAAGATAGGTAATCACAAGAGGTTGTTGTGAATGGGTAAGTGTACCCTCTCATTATTATTTTTGCTAGCCGACATCGTATCATCGTGAGGTGGGCTTGGTAATAGTGAGCCTCCTATAACCTGCTAGGAGCTTTCTTTGAAATCTCCCGGATTCCATCTTGAGGGATATGGAATTTGCCAAAAATGGTGGGTGGTGTCATTCGGTTCAAAGACCTGAATCGTGTGACTTAATCAACAATCAAACTAATTTATTTTATTGTTTATGTATTTAGATATGGTTGGAAGCACATTCGCGAAAATACTCGACAAACATTGCCTAGAGGGGCACAATTTCCCATCATGGTATCGTAACGTCAAGATTCTCCTAACATTGGAGAAGATTGTTTACGTACTAGACAAAGCTCCACCTCACATACCTCTTGACCCTTCGGCCACTGAGGATGAACGTGCTAAGTTTGACAAGCACATTGAGGATGACACACAAGCCAAGTGCTATCTGTTGGCTTCCATGAATGAGGAGCTACAGAGACAGCACGAGGGCATGGACAGTGCATTTTCCATAATACTCCATCTTACGGAGTTATATGGTGAAGGGACGCGCAACCGTCGCTTTAGCACTGTCTGTGAACTTGTGAAGACCAAGATGGTCAAGGGGGCTCCAGTGCATCTACATGCACTGAAGATGATAGGATTCATTGAACAACTGGAGAACCTAGGTACTCCACTTGACGGGGAATTGGCCCAGGACTTTATATTGGCTTCTTTTTCTGATTCATTCTCACAGTTCGTAATGAACTACAATATGAATAAAATGGATAGTACTCTCTCTGAGTTACTAAACATGTTAGTAACTGCTGAGAAAACTATGATGAAAGAGAACGTTGTAGGGACTTCTGCAGTAGCCTACAACAAGCCATCCTCTTCCAAGTCTAAGCCGTAAGGCAAAGGCAAAGGGAAGGAGAAGAAGTCACCCACTCTTAAGCCGAAAAGGGGAGTGAAGAAAAAGAAGGCAATGGAGCCCAAGGGGGCTTGCCACCACTGTGGAAAGGAGGGGCATTGGAAGAGGAATTGCAGGTTATACCTTGCAACTCTTAAGGATAAGCCACAAGGTATGGCTTATGTTCTTATCTTCAATTCTAATTGTTAGATCTTCTAAATATTTATATTTGATATAAAGTGCTAATCACTTGTATAATTGTATATAGGTGGAGGAGCTAAGTAGAAGAGGAACAAGCAAAGAAAAGAGTGGAGAAGGGTTCGATCACCATGTTTTTGCTTACTACTTGGGAAGTTTGTTTAGGCATTTAAAGATTGTCTTTAAACTTTCTTATTGTGTTAAGAACTTATTATGTGGCTTCATATGATGGAAGACCACTATTAATGCCTAAATGTTTGAAGGTACTTAAATAAGTCTCTAAATGTTTAGAGCTAATTCCTTTTAAGTTAAACATTGTGAATGTTTGTGTTGTCATATTAATGTAATGTGATGAATGCCTTCTAATAAATAAAATATTTCCTTAAAGTAATGTTATGAATTGAATATTGTCTTGTTGTATCCTAGATGAGATACATGATTATAATGATATTAGAAATAAGAAAAACGTTTCTTATATGGTTATCACTTAAACCACAAGATCACTCTTGATTCAATTAGTAGTTTTGAACAATTAATTGGACATTCTTAAAATTGTTTTAAAATGTCAAGTGTGTTAGTGATTAAACCAAAAATTTAAGTGTCTAAATCAATAAAATGTTTAAAGATTTTAGTCACTTAATAACAAGACATCAACTTAGTGAAGAGTGAAACAAATGAGCTTGAAAGGTTTTAAAGCTACTACACAATGTCCTCAACCCGTATACTCCACGTTTATACATTTTTTTGAATGTATGAAATGATTTCTCATTAAAGTCATGAGAAATAGTGGGAGGTGAGAAATTGGATATAAACTTGAATATGATTGGTTTATAGTTGTCTGAATAATAATAGTACTTGACTATTATTGAGAGTTTATAATTTTAATTGTTAAAAGACTCAAGCTCTACAAAACATTAATATTCTATGTTGTGTAACATTCTAAAGAATAGTCTTTGAATGTAGGTTTTGTCAACCTAGCATAAAATGGTTATATGTTGGGAGTTGTCCATCATTCTCTTTTATGAGAACAAGCTAAATAACAAAGCATATGGACAAGTTGATGAAACAAAAGGGAATAGTTTCAAAATGAGTCACAACATATAGTTTAACAACAAGACAATCCGAATTCGTCACCTTATGTAACTATAACGCTCTATGTAGTTTTTTGATAAAGAATTATATCAACCACCTAGAAGGAATGGTTGAGTTTCTATATCCTTAGTAGAAGCCTTGCTTTCACTAAAGACTTGGATAATTCTTATATGACTACATTAAAGTCTTAGTATGACTAAAACTTGAAGAATGGTGTATGACACCATTTAAATGATTCATTTAAATAACTTGTGTTAGCTAGCGTTGTTGATAGTCTCAAAATTGTTGAGACATCATTAATAAGCTAATGGATCTCAATGATTGCCAATAGATCCAAAACAAGTTACTGGGAGCAATATGCATTCAAATCAAGAAAATTTAAGTGTTAAGTTTTTTGAATGAATGCTAAGTTACAACAAACCCAATGGGAGTGATGTCATAATTTGAGCAACAAGATATGAATAAAGTCTATTTGATAGACTTGATCAAACCTAGATGTTACTCGAAAAATGACAAGACATGACACGGTTAATTTTAAGTATAGACTTGAAATTGGACTTATTGATATAACAAAGGCTATCTCAAGGAAGTTATAGGGGGAAATTAAATCTCAAATGTTGAAGATTTAAGGAAGCATTTTACTATATGATAGAAAATCACTTTCATAACCCTTATAATAGATGTGTCATAAAATCACAAAAGGGACACATGTATGGACTTGTGAGTAAATATCAAAAGGTGAAAAACCACATGGGTTGTCACTTTAAAATATTACTATATCCCAGGATCAGAACCATAGCAACTGAAAGAGTATTATTGCCTTTAAGAAAGGAACATCAGAGTGGGACTCTAGAAGTGTGCATTCACTTAGGTTATGAACCAAAGTGAAAATAATCCATTTTAAACAAATGGAACTTCATAATGAATGAAGTACTAATCGTATGAATATATTAATAGTACTGTACTACAATGGTCTCAAGGATTGGAGCAAAGTTTGTATAAAGTATACAAACGAAATATATGTCGATATATTGTTTTAGAAACTGCTTCAAAAGGTGTTTTGAATGGAAGGGGTTCTTTTAGAACCAATGATTGAATCCAAACCATAAGGTCGTTAGTAGGATACTACGACGTAATGGGGCGATAGCTCAAGCCATGGAATCAAGGTCTCGTCAAAGTATTCGAACACAAGAAAGAGACATCATCAAAATGTTTTAGAAACATTTGATAAGTAAATCCCTTTTAAATTAAAAGGTGATTAAATACATAACCAAGTTAACCTACGAGCATAAGCTCACTCAATTAGCATGTATAAGTTACACTAGTGATTGACTTTAGTGCAAGTGGGAGATTGTTGGAAATATGCCCTGAAAGTCAATCTTTGGAAGAAACCTTTCAGGACAATGTAATGATGTATATATGACTCTTATACATCGGAAGGCAAAGATACTAATTAGGACTATCTCAATGAACGAAATATGTCCTAAATGATGAATCCATGGACAATGGATTGATGGAAGAAGTAATCTAATGATGATTAGACTACAGAGACCTTCTTCTCATAACCATTATGTCCAAAAAGGTTCCTGGTCATAGGATTGTCGGAGGGATACTGACAATGCATAGACCGGTACATACTATGTCTGCTTCAAATGGAAGGATGGAAAGTCTCATCCCATTCGTGTAGCGACACTAAGACAATCCGCTAAGGTTGCCATAGAGAACTTGTTAGGAATAATTTGGTTGCGATGCATATTCATCCAATTCAATGATTCTAGGGAAATCTGAAGGTTAATTTAAGCGGACCTAATTAACTTGGAGTGTCGAGGTTCATAACTTATTGAATTGATAACTGGAAATTGATTTACGTTGCATATATTTCATGTGTGGAGAAGAACCCCTTAGCTATTCCATCATCCATTGGTTCATCACAAATTGTCTTACAATCTGTTTTTCTTTACAATCTGTCCATTAAATTTAATTTCGTCCAAACACAATCCCCCCATATTTTGTTAAGTCTTAGTCATTATAATCTGTCTTATTTTGTGTTTTTAAGTATTTTGAGTCACAAGCACTTTCAAATTCGTCCAAATCAAGTTTTAGTTTTTGTTTGAGTCAATTTGACAGTTTTAGGCAGTTTTGAGTCATAGTAGTCTAGTTAGAGTCTTTAAGTTTAGTTTTTGTGTTTTTAAGTCAATTTGTATTAGATTAGCACCCCTAGTTAATCCCCGGTTAGAATGATCCCTACTTACATCATTACTACAATTGTCACAAATAGGGTTTAATTTGTGTGTCACATTCATAACACATCAAATTTTTGGCGCCGTTGCCGGGGATTAGCAAAGTTGCTAATCCGTTGTCTTGAGTCTTGTTTAAATTGTTTAGTTTTCTGTTTTGTTTTAAATTTTGCACCGTGTGTGTTTTGTTTTTGTGCAGTGTATAGGCACCTTACTTTCTTATTTGTGCCGAGTCTATTAAGTTGGTTACTGACCTTGTTTGCTCTTGTGTGTAGGTACTAGTTTATGACCCGTAGCTCACAACCTATTCGTGAGCATATCTTCGACTTTGACGACGATTTCGAGAGGACTTTGAGAAGAAAAAGGAAACTGCAAGAGTCTAATCCTCCTAGTCCCGAACCTGAATTAGAAGAGCAAGAAGTTGAGGTTGAAGAGGAGCCCACAGCAAGGTTTGAAGAGGAAGTACCAACCATGGCAGCGGAGAATTGAACCATCAAGGAGCTTTCTACCTCGGGTTTGGTCAATGCAGCCCCTCTTTGCATCCAATACCCTAGGCAGCCCCTGAGAAGACCGATGAATTTGAGTTGAAGTCCAGTTTGCTACATCACATACCCAAGTTCCTTGGGTTATCAATGAAGGACCCCAACAAGCATTTAAAGGAGTTCGAAGTAGTATGCTCAAGTATGACACCGGTGAACGTGGACAACAACATATTGAAGATGAAGGCTTTTCCTTTTTCTTTGTTGGAGAAGGCCAAGGATTGGTTGTATGAGTTGGCTTCCGAAATTGTCACATCATGGGAGAGTATGAAGCGAGCCTTTTTAAAGAAGTTCTTTCCGACATCATAAGTCATTCTTCTTCGCAAAAAGATTAGTGGAATTCAGCAAAGCCAAGGTGAATCTTTTCCAACTTATTATGAACGTTTTAAAACTCTGGTTGCTTCATGTCCACATCACCAAATGAAGGAGGAGCTTCTTCTTCAATATTTTTACGAAGGTCTCTTACCAATTGAACGTCAAATGTTGGATGCATCCGCGGGAGGAGCTCTAGTGGACAAGACACCCATGGATGCCAAAACTCTCATTGCTAATCGAGCACTCAATGCACAACAATATGAAGGTGTTGGGCAGAGAAACACCCCACGGGCACATCATGTAAATGAGGTAAGTTCTATTTCTGAGTTACAATCCCAAATGGCTAACCTTACGTCTATGTTATCACAGTTTGTTGAAGGCCCCAAAACGCAAGGAACTACAATCTGTGGTGTATGCTCTATTCAAGGACACCAATCTGATCAATGCCCTCAATTAATTGAGAATAGAGGGTGGGAATCTGCCAATGCCGTGGGTTATGGGAGTCAAAACCAACCAAGAGGTGATCCTTTCTCTAATACATACAATCAGGGATGGCATGACCACCCCAATTTCAGATGGAGAGATGCACCACAACCTGCCCAACAAAGTGGATTCTGACAACCCCCGGGTTTTTTTCGAAGGCCAATGGCACCACAACCACCTCCTCAAGCACAATCATCCCAAACCAACTCAGGTACATCTTTGAATGACGATAAAACATATCAGTTATTAACCACAATGGCATAGGGAATGCAGAACCAAGCAAATGAGGTTAATGAGCTAAAGAAGCAAATGGGCCAAATGGCAGAATTTTTGGGACAATTTCGTGAAAATGGTAAGTTACCAAACACTACAGTGGTCAATCCCAAAGGTGGTTTCGAATATGCAAAAGTTATCACACTAAGAAGTGGAAAAGAAGTGGGAAGCAAAGCACATGAACCTGCCCAAAACAAGGAAGATGAGAAGATACAAATTGAAGAAGAGGAGCAATCCTACCCCACGGCAAGGGTAGCACAACCCATGCCGCAGCCATCTAAGCACTCACATCCGTCCACCTCAGGTAATGTTGTCCCAAATGTTGTGATTTTGAACACTAATCTGCCCAATGTTCCTTTCCCTCTCAGATTTGCACAATTGAAGAAGGAAGAAAGCGAAAACGACATTTTGGATACCTTTCGAAAAGTCCAAGTAAACATTCCTTTACCTAGGGACCCTAATGCATCCAACTCATCCAATTCGGCCGCCAAGGGTAAGTTGGGTTCAAATTTGATTAATTCTAACCCCGTTCCACCCAATGTTCCTTTTCCCCACAAATTTTTGCAAACAAAGAAGGAGGAGCATAAGAAAGACATTCTTGAGACGTTTAGGAAAGTTCAAGTCAATATCTCGCTCCTAGATGCCATAAAGCAAGTACCCAAATACGCCAAGTTCTTGAAGGAATTATGCACTACAAGAAAGAGGGCTTCAAATAAAGAGGTGGTTAGGGTAAGTGAAAACGTTTCCGCTATTTTACAACGAAAGTTACCTCCAAAGTGCAAAGATCCAGGTAGCTTTACAATTCCTTTCATTATTGGCCAAACTAAGTTTGAATATGCTATGTTAGACTTAGGAGCTTCAATTAATGTCATGCCGTACTCTACTTATGCGTCCATGAACCTTGGTGAATCGAAAAATGATGGTGTGATTATTCAATTGGCCGATCGATCTAATGAAGGAAGATTTGTGAAAAACATGTTCATTTAAGCAACATCAATAGCATGCAATTAACAATTAAAGGCGGAATCATGCTTGTATGCACTTAAAACAAAACATTTACCCATGAAATTCAAAGCCTAGTAGATAGGTGAACCAAGACTCAACCCAAAACAAAGTGAGTTGAGAAATCAATACCTTTGTAGATTCCTCTTTGCATAAGCAAAGGCTAATCACCCAAAGAGAGGGCCTTCATTCCTTGCATCTTAGATCCATGGATTTGGATGGATGAAAAAGTTTCTCCAAGTTCCCAAAATTGAGAACCTCTAATGATTCATCACCAAGGCATAATGAAGAAGAAATGAGTGACCTTGGAGGAGTTTGATTCCTAGATGATCCCTCCAAGGTGGCCTAAATTTTAGAGAGAAAGGAGAGCTTGTGTTCTCATCCTTTCCCCAAAAATTACCATATGTAAATTTTAGGCTATAACGTCCTTTATATAGTCCCTTCAAATAAGTGACCTAATGGACCAAAAGCCCTATTCTTCTAACATGGCAAGCCTATAGGGTTTATTGGGCTTTCAAGCCCTTTGTTTATTCAAGTTGTCATACAACTTAAGTTAATGGGCTTGACATTCAAATCCCATTGGGCCTTGCGGCCCAAAACTAACCCGAGGTCTTTAACGAACTTATTCGTTTGATTAATTAACATATTAATTAATCCTAGCCTTAGATAAATAATTAAACCATTTAATTATTCTTACTCATCTCCGTTGTTTCTTCAAACTCTACCTTACTCGGTGAACAATCCATTAGGTTCCTTTTAGCGAAGCAGTGGGCAATTAAAACTCTTTCTAATCGATTGTGAATTGAAACTTACTTTCAATTCTCCCGTTAGTGATAATACACTTTTAGGGCTTCCACAAACCATGGTTGACGCCTAGCAGCATGTCATGGTTACCCAAGCTAATCAGAAGAGGTGGAGAACCTATTCAGTTTTAGGATTACAAATGCAATACGGTCTTTCTCTAATACAATACTCTTGACCACATTGTTTGGTTTGATAGTTTATTCATGTCTACTATCCAATGTGAGTCTTGTGCTTATATGATTATCTTGAACGTGATTTGGAACACATTCCTAAATCTCATTCATACTTTGGCCAAAGATTCAAAATCATATCATAGAGTATTCTCCCTCAAACAGTTTGAAGGTTAGAGATCCCTTGTTGCGCATTCACTTGCCTCCATGGCTAAGTGGCTTAACCCCAACGATGCCATGGACACCCTCATGATGGAGTGACTTTGACATAATCAAAGATTAAGGACCTAACCACAAGACAACTGTGATGCCTCAGGTCAAAAGACTAATTTGCATTATCCCAACCATGAGTTCTCATGTGACATGAATATGAGAACTCTTCGTTGATCGTGTTCAGTGAACTCATTCTCTATTGAGCACCTACGTACTTGTCTTGATGTCACACACACCAATGACTCGAGACTAGTCATTCTCCCTGAGAGAAGACATAGCACGTACTGATCTTAACGGACTGTCAAATGCCCAATTGACAATCCTATGATCAGGAACGTTTAGGATGTGTCAACGAAAGAATGGTCTCATGAATCTAACTTCTTTAGATCGCATTCTTCCAATCACATATTCCTTGGACTTATCGTTTAAGCATATAACATTTATATGAGACGGCTCAAACAATAATGTTTGCCCTTAATATTAAACTAGATTAGTTTAACATGTGAAATGTCCATAAAGTATCATCATATGATTGGTTTTAGGGCACATTTCCAACATCTAATGCCTATCCAAAGGGAGTTTTGGAAGATGTTTTAGTGCAGGTGAATAACTTGATATTCCCGGCGGATTTTTATGTGCTTGAAATGTAAGACTCAGTTCATTCTCCACCCTTGCCACTTCTACTTGGAAGACCGTTCATGAAAACAGCCCAAACAAAGATTGATGTGGCCAAGGGAGCACTAACAATGGAGTTTGGCGGTGATATAATTAAATTCAATGTTTATGACTATTAAGAATCCTAATGATGGTCATTCTTGTTTTGCCATTGATGTGCATAAGGATATAGGGCCGAAAGGATCCACACCTATCAAGAAGGATGTATCAAGAACCACCATTGGAGAGGAACTTGGAGTGATTGCCTTACAACCACCCAATATGGCCGAAAGTAGCCATAGTGACATTGTTGATAGGGCTGCCGCTTTTGAGCCTTCACCACAATATGTTTGTAAGTCTTCAATCCCAATTTCAATTCCCATTTCAACTAATATGTTGTTACCTTCTTTGGTGCAGGTGCCCAATGATAGGAGCATATTTAGGCGACTTACTTAGCTTGTTTTCGTGCATCTATGTTGTTAATTCATAGTTGTTTTAGTAGTTTAAGCCATTTTCGTGTGTTTTTAGGTTCATATGGCTAAGGAAGCAAAAAGATGCATTTTGGAGCATTTTGGAGCAAAATTGGGCTTGGAATGGATAGCATATGATTGGAGCCAAAGTGTTGGACGAATTTGAAGGCCTTGTATTCATTTTGGACATAAAACAAAGGGCCTAGCCCATTCTCTCTTAAACCAACCCCAAGGCCATGCATTTCCTTCCAATTCCAAAGCCCACAATCACTTCAAAAGCCATGCAAAGAACCATCCATTCCATCAAAAACAATCCATCAATTCACATGCAAAACCACCATTAACACACATGCACCCAAACAAAGCCAACCTAGCTAACCCTACATGCATTCTTTATGCAACTCTTCATCATTCCACCATTCATTCTTTATTCCACAAACAAGTCACATGCATTTCCACCTTCCTACTTCATCATTTCACCACATTCTCCCTCTTTAACTCATTTCATTATTCATTCACTTTGCATTCATTCAATTCCACCCCACATGCACCCTTTATTCTTCATCATTGCAACCATGGCACATTTACACCAACAAAACAACTCCCATGCCATGGCCTACTCATATTCCCATTTCCTTTCCAACATCTCACATGCATTTCCACCTTCCTACTTCATCATTTCACCACATTTTCCCTTTTATTTCCACATGCAATTCTTCATCATTGTAGCCACAAACACCTTAAACAAATAGCCATATACATCTCCACTCCTCCTATAAATACCCTTGCATTCATTCATTCAAAAATCATCTCATTCACAACACAACACACCACAAACACTTCCCTAGCCGTGAGTTTCTCTCCCTTAGAATCCAAAAACCATCTTCCATTTCCACCACTCCTCATCCATTTCCATAATTTCCCAACACTTCCATCCCCCCAACCAACTATCCCTAGACCTTATGCTACAATAAAGAGGAAGATAAGAGGGCCTAAACGTTCATACAATTCAAGATTGAGTTGTTGGAATGTTTAGGCGTTTCTTTGATTTCAATGTTTAATTTCAATTCTCTTTGTTTTGTACGTATGAGGAAATAAACCCCCTTTAGCTAGGGGGTGATTCGAAACTATGTTTATGTTTGTAATATGATTTGATTACTTTTAATTACGTTTCATAAGTTGTGAATTCAATTTGTTTAACTGTTTGATTGATAACCTATTTATGTATGTTTATTAAGAATGAACGCTTAATTTTCATGCATGAATTTGACGCTAGAATATAAGTGAGTTTCACGTAATAGTTATGAACTTATATTCACAAGTAGTGGAGGTTGCTTATAAACAATCGCGTTAAACATATTCTTGGCATAAGTTTCATGCAATCATAGTAACGAATGCCTCGTCAACACTTATAGTTTTCATGATGCTTAATGATTCTTGCTTGTATCTCTATTATGCAATTCATGTAGGGAACTTGTGAGGAATGCTTTGGATTGTCGTATGCAATCATCCAATTCATTAACTTAAGGAAAACTTGACGGTTAATTTAAGCGGACCTAATTAACCCGGGGCGTTGAGAATTCATGGTTTATTGAAAAGCAATTAGAAATCGTTTTGTATGCAAGTATAACATGTGTGGAGATGAACCCCTTAGCTAGCTTCCCATCCATTCATTTCCGTCAAATCCATATTTACAATTTGTTTTGTTTCCAAGTATTTATTTTAGTTTAAATTCGTCCAAATCCAATTCCCCCCTATTTTGTTGAAGTTTTAGTCTTAATCCATCTTATTTTGAATTTTGCATTCTTCGAGTTTAGTATAGTGTTTTAAACTTGTTTTTACGTTTTTGAAGTCAAATCCAAGTGGTTAACAAGCCCTCCTAATCCCCGGTCCAGAACGATCCCTACTTATACTTATACTACAATTGACAAAAAGAGGGTTTAATTTGTGTGCGTATAAATCTCGCATCAAATTTTGGCGCCGTTGCCGGGGATTAGCAACTTTGCTAATCCCTTGGATTGTTTTATTTTCGTTTGTTTTTATTTTTCCAGATTCTTAAATTTGTTTTGTTTCTTGTTTTAGGTACTAGTTCATGACTCGGAGTTCTCATCCGATTCGTGAACATATCCTGGAGTGATTGGGTTCTTCGTCCGGCTGCAAGACGTAAAAGAAAGCGCTACTTGGGAGGCAACCCAATACAGTAAATAAAACTTTTGCTTGTTCATTGATTTTTTTTCGATAAATTACAATTGTGTCTAAACATGGCAGAAAGATGGAGCCTTTACAAAGGTTGTGTACGTGAGGCCCCACTACGTGGCAACACTCTCGGAGCAGGAGGCATCGGAGCAGAAGGCATAGGAGCGGGAGGCACCGAAGATAGATCATTCAAGGCCCCAAACCTTGGTGGAACGCTGGATGACCCAGGAAAGAGGTGCCTCTGGAAGAAAGCTGCAAACCGTTGACGGTCATCAAGCTCATCAAGCTTCCTCTTCATGCCTGTTGAATAATTGTTGGCAAGCACGTGCAAACTTCGGTTCTCGTACTTAAGCTGTTTGATCTCCTGCTTAAGACTCTCCACCTCCGCCATCAAGGATTCAACCTGACGGGAGCGAGCAAGAAGGCGTTGGCCCATGTTGGACACAGAGCCAGCGCACTGAACACTCAGAGCCAGGGATTCTTGAACGGCCAACTCATCGGACCGTCCTGAAAGCAGCTGACTGTCTTTGGGAGTGAGGAGGTTCCGAGCCACTATCGTAGCCGTTGTGGGATCCGTCATCACAGAGTCCTCATCTGTAAGAGGGCCATGGGAAGATAAGAAAGACGGGCACCATACCTTACCCTGACGAGACGCGACCGGATCACTGCTTAGACTCAAATCTAAGCAAAGGTTCGATGGGTTGGATGAGCTAGCCATTGTTCACGAAGTTAAAAGAGAAGGGGTGGACGGAGTAGATTTTCAAAGGGCCGGAGACGAGTTTCAAGAATGGAAAATCTTCAGAGTGTGTAAGTTGGCGGTGATCGATAGCTCTATAAAAAGCCAAGGCAACGCGTCCACCGATTCAAAAAGCCTCGGCTTTTCAGAAAACGCGTTTAACACGTGGAGGCCATCATCGCACTTACACGTCTTTAGCCGACAAGCGCAAAGTTCGGCGACGCTTTATTTGCTTTTCAGAAAACGCGTGCAGCTTTATCGAAGAGGCGTCTTCAAAGATCGAAGAGTCGTCACTATTCCAAAAAGCCGGATTTGCGGGATCAAAATGTTTGTCGACAACGGTAAAAGAACAGTATCACCACTTGCTATTAAATTCCCTATATATGTCGACCTTCATTTTTTTTTTTGGCAAGACAGAACTGAAGAAAATGCCCAACTCTTCTCACCTCTGAGGGCGCACTCCCAGCAAAGCCTTTCGAAATACTCCATTCTTTCTTCTTCCCCAAAGATGATACCAGATGCCTGGAGTACAGATGACCCAGGAGGAAACAGCACCACAAATACATGTGCTGATTCATTCACCGCTTCTTCAAAAGCAAAGGTATCTCATATCATCAAGGGCAAAAGCAAAGGTATCTCATATCATGCTCTTTCCCTGTCTTTTCCTTTGTCCTTGATATTACTTGCATGGCAAAGTGAAAGAAGCAATCAGCCGGCACTTGGAGTCTATCTGGACTCTATTCCCTGGTTGCTTACCTAGCTTTGCTGAGCTATCCTCTAACCCTCTTCAATACGAATTGGAGAGATTGAACAAAGAAACAGATAAGAGGAGGAAGCTCAGACCTTCGGGGGAGACCAAAGGAAGCCTGCTGCCCAGTTCAAGAGTAGCACAAAGGAAAATCAACGATGGGAGCAGCGCAGTTCAAGAGTAAGCCTGTGGAATCACAAAGATCCAAGCCTCACTGCAATCACCAAGGAGAAGATGGAACGAACACTCCATAACCAGATTTGCATCTCTAAACTCTTCTCTTTGTTAGATACATTCTGCCATGTTTAGTATGTTTAATTGCTGTTTATATGTTTGTTGTGTTTAGTGTGGTTTTTAACATTGAGGACAATGTTTGATTTAAGTGTGGGGGAGTTACTAAAGTGTTTTGATGCAAATTCGTAGGGTTTTATCCACCATAACTTCAAATGTTGTTTCTTGCTGTTTTTAAGTGTGTTTAGTGTGTTTTGACTTAAAAATTCGAAAATCACATAAAAATTTGAAAAAAATGTTTTGAAAAGCCTAAAAAGAGTGTTTTGAGTCGTTTTTGTGTCGTAGGTCACCTTCCAACACAATGATAAGGATTTGGTTTCTAATTGCATGACTGTTAAAAAGAGTTATAAACATGGAGAAAAGTTTGATTTACTCTTGGTATATGCTTGGTTATGGTTATAATGTATGACTTCACATGCAATCATAAAAAAAAAAAATTAGTTATGTAACATGCTTGAAGGAAGGAACTCAAACAAACGCTACAACCCTGAGAGACTTGAGCCTATAACGTTCTTTGGAGAGTATAATCTGTGATTTCTTGTTTTCTAAAGTCGTTGCATGATCTCATTATTCTTTGCTTGGTTACTACTTAGAAGGCGTTTCATCATATAGTTCCAAATGCTAGAACTCATGCCCATTTCATTCAAAGCATGTTATTGATTTGCATAACATATATCAAGATGAAGTTGTGTAGTTGCCACCATAGCCAAATAACCTCACTTCCCATATTTCGTATATGTTGTAAGTTTTACCCCCGTTGAGCTTTGTTTAGCCTTTATTCTTTGTTAACCCACATTATCCTCACCTAGCCTAGTTTAGGACCGTCCACCCTTGTTCTTAAAAGATAGTGAGCATGACTTAAATGAATTCCTTTTGAGTTACATTATGCAAGAAAATGAGTGTGGGAGAAGGAATGCTTGTTCTTAAGTATGTTTTGAGTTTCAAAAGAAAAGAAAAACAGAAAAGAAAAGAAAAGAAAGAAAAAAAAAGAGCTTGAAAAAAAATGAAAGAATGAGTGATTGAAGTAAGGGCTCAAAACACCAATTCTGGCCCTAAATTGTCTCCCTTTTTGTTCCAAAGTTGAGTTTTCATTCAAAAGTGAATTCTAAGTTGATTCAATTGCCTTGCTCACTATTTCTTTAAGAACCTTTGTTTTCCATATCCCTTCTTTGTTATCCACACGCCCCAAGCCCCATTACAACCCGTGACTTCAATCTTGAGTGTTATGTGTTTCAATTTGTGGAGTTTGAACTTGGTATGAGCATATGGTGTCACTGGTTCTCGCGTCTAAGTAGTAGCATTCCATTCATGAGATCATAATCTAAACATGCTTATTAACTCCAAAAATTGCGTTCTTTGTGATACATATATGTGAGTGTTCGTTTTCATGTTTACATCAATCTTCTCACATATGACTAGATTAGGGTGTGTAGTTAGAAAATCTGAGTGAAAATTGAGTGCATATCTTGTAAGGAATTGAGCAAATTCTCTAAGGCATGTTACTACATTCAAAACATGGTTTTAAATGCTTAATTGTGAACTAGTATGTGGTGACTATGATTAAGAATGTACTTAAGGGTAAAGATGGCTAAATTCTGTGGGAATAATAATTTTTAACTTGTCATGTGCATTGGAAATCCCTGAAACGATTGTTGGAAGGTGTAGGTTGTGTTTTACGTGTTTAGTGTCGTTTTGTTTATTTGTTTTTATTCTGTTTTGCTCGAGGACTAGCAAAAGATAAGTGTGGGGGAGTTTGATAGGAGCATATTTAGGCGACTTACTTAGCTTGTTTTCGTGCATCTATGTTGTTAATTCATAGTTGTTTTAGTAGTTTAAGCCATTTTCGTGTGTTTTTAGGTTCATATGGCTAAGGAAGCAAAAAGATGCATTTTGGAGCATTTTGGAGCAAAATTGGGCTTGGAATGGATAGCATATGATTGGAGCCAAAGTGTTGGACGAATTTGAAGGCCTTGTATTCATTTTGGACATAAAACAAAGGGCCTAGCCCATTCTCTCTTAAACCAACCCCAAGGCCATGCATTTCCTTCCAATTCCAAAGCCCACAATCACTTCAAAAGCCATGCAAAGAACCATCCATTCCATCAAAAACAATCCATCAATTCACATGCAAAACCACCATTAACACACATGCACCCAAACAAAGCCAACCTAGCTAACCCTACATGCATTCTTTATGCAACTCTTCATCATTCCACCATTCATTCTTTATTCCACAAACAAGTCACATGCATTTCCACCTTCCTACTTCATCATTTCACCACATTCTCCCTCTTTAACTCATTTCATTATTCATTCACTTTGCATTCATTCAATTCCACCCCACATGCACCCTTTATTCTTCATCATTGCAACCATGGCACATTTACACCAACAAAACAACTCCCATGCCATGGCCTACTCATATTCCCATTTCCTTTCCAACATCTCACATGCATTTCCACCTTCCTACTTCATCATTTCACCACATTTTCCCTTTTATTTCCACATGCAATTCTTCATCATTGTAGCCACAAACACCTTAAACAAATAGCCATATACATCTCCACTCCTCCTATAAATACCCTTGCATTCATTCATTCAAAAATCATCTCATTCACAACACAACACACCACAAACACTTCCCTAGCCGTGAGTTTCTCTCCCTTAGAATCCAAAAACCATCTTCCATTTCCACCACTCCTCATCCATTTCCATAATTTCCCAACACTTCCATCCCCCTAACCAACTATCCCTAGACCTTATGCTACAATAAAGAGGAAGATAAGAGGGCCTAAACGTTCATACAATTCAAGATTGAGTTGTTGGAATGTTTAGGCATTTCTTTGATTTCAATGTTTAATTTCAATACTCTTTGTTTTGTCCGTATGAGGAAATAAACCCCCTTTAGCTAGGGGGTGATTCGAAACTATGTTTATGTTTGTAATATGATTTGATTACTTTTAATTACGTTTCATAAGTTGTGAATTCAATTTGTTTAACTGTTTGATTGATAACCTATTTATGTATGTTTATTAAGAATGAACGCTTAATTTTCATGCATGAATTTGACGCTAGAATATAAGTAAGTTTCACGTAATAGTTATGAACTTATATTCACAAGTAGTGGAGGTTGCTTATAAACAATCGCGTTAAACATATTCTTGGCATAAGTTTCATGCAATCATAGTAACGAATGCCTCGTCAACACTTATAGTTTTCATGATGCTTAATGATTCTTGCTTGTATCTCTATTATGCAATTCATGTAGGGAACTTGTGAGGAATGCTTTGGATTGTCGTATGCAATCATCCAATTCATTAACTTAAGGAAAACTTGACGGTTAATTTAAGCGGACCTAATTAACCCGGGGCGTTGAGAATTCATGGTTTATTGAAAAGTAATTAGAAATCGTTTTGTATGCAAGTATAACATGTGTGGCGATGAACCCCTTAGCTAGCTTCCCATCCATTCATTTCCATCAAATCCATATTTACAATTTGTTTTGTTTCCAAGTATTTATTTTAGTTTAAATTCGTCCAAATCCAATTCCCCCCTATTTCGTTGAAGTTTTAGTCTTAATCCATCTTATTTTGAATTTTGCATTCTTCGAGTTTAGTATAGTGTTTTAAACTTGTTTTTACGTTTTTGAAGTCAAATCCAAGTGGTTAACAAGCCCTCCTAATCCCCGGTCCAGAACGATCCCTACTTATACTTATACTACAATTGACAAAAAGAGGGTTTAATTTGTGTGCGTATAAATCTCGCATCACCCAACCGATTTCAAGGTGGTAGGAGCATTTACATGGACTTTCGGAACCAAAACACCACCATCAGGGAGGATCACTATCCCTTCCCATTCATTGAGCCATATTATGCAAATGTTGAAGGGCAGGTTGTGGAGGACATCACTCTCCATGCCATAGGCTCCAATTGAGGCTAAGAAGAATGTTCATCCGGCTACACGACGTAAAAGAAAACGCTACTTGGGAGGCAACCCATGCAATCAACAAAGGAAGAACTTAGGAATCGCTCCAAACTCAGATTTGCGTCCCTAAAACTTTTCCTTTGTTGCTTACTTTGAGCTATTTTTGCATGAAATTCGTAGGGTATTACCACCTAACATGTCTAAACTTGTTTCCCACTATTTTAAGTGTTTTTAACATGTTTTGAAGTCTTTTTATGTGTTACTTTGAAAAAATCCGAAAAACAGTTTGAAACGACTAAAAAGAGTCAGTTTGAGTCAGTTTTGTGTTTGTTTTTGTGTGTTTGTGTCTTAGGATACCTTCCAACACAATGATGAGGATTTGATTTTTACGTGCATGGCTGTGAAAGAAAGTTATAAACATGGATGGAAGTTTGATATATTCTTGGTTTATACTTGGTTATAGTTGTTGTTTATGAATTCATGTTTAATCCCAAAGAAAGAAAAAATAAGTTTTTGTAATATGCTTGAAGGAAGGAACTTAGAATAACATTATAACCCTGAGAGACTTGAGCTTTAAACATTCTTTGGAGAGTATTAATCTGTGATTCTTGTTTTCAAACTCGTTGCTTGTCTCATTATTCTTGCTTGGCTGGTAAGTAGAAGGCGTTTCATCACTTAGTTCCAAATGCTAGAACTTGCATCCATTCCATTCAAAGCATGATATTGATTGCATAATATATATCAAGATGAAGTGTGTAGTGAAGCCATCAACCAAACAGCCAACCCGTGCACTATAAATTGTAGGTCATAACCCCCATTGAGCCATTGTTAGCCTTTGTTCTTTGTTAACCCATATCATCCCTACCTAGCCCAAATTAGGACCACCCATACCCTTATTCTTGAAGCATAGTAAGCATGACTTAGAGGGAATCCTTTTGATTATGCAAAACAACAAGTGTGGGGGAATTTGGGTGTGTGTGTTGATATGTCACGAAAAGAAATAAGGCATGAGTGAAAATAAAAAGAAAAAAAAATTCGTGGAAAAAGAAAAAGAAAAGAAAGTGTTGTGAAGAGAAAGAAAAAGAGTTTGAAATAAGTGAAAATAAGCTCACATGTTTGTGGTAGTTGAAGAAAGGGTCCAAAACGTTGAATATGGCCATAAAAGTTGTGTGAATTTTCCCCTTGTGTGTCTAAGTGAGTTTCTGCAATGATAAGTGATTCTAAGTGTCAAATTTCATTACTTTGCTCGCTATTGCTTGAAGAACGTTTGTTATCCTTACCTTTCATTGTTAGCCAATCACCCTTAATGTGTTACAACCCTTATGCTTCAATCTTGATCATTATGTTTTCAATAATGTGGAGTTTGGAATTGATGTAAGCATATGGTGTCCCTGGTTCTCCCATCTAATTAGTAGCATTCCTTTCATGAGATCATATTCATATACATTCCAGAAAAGTGTTTTCCTTGTTATAAACATATGTGAGCGTTTAGTTTCATATTTACATCAATCTTCTCGTATATACTTAGTGTAGGGTGTGTAATCAGAAATTCTGTGTGAAAATAAGAGAGTATCTTGTAAGGAATTAAGTGAATTCCCTAAGGCATGTTACTACATTCAAATGTTGTTTTAAATTGATTAAATGAGAACTAGTAAGTAGTGATTATGATTACGTATGTGCCTAAGCATAAGGATGACTAAAATCTATGTGAGTAATGATCTTGAACATGTCATGTGCATTAAGAATCCCTGAGACCATTGTTGGAAGGTTTAGATTTTGTTTTGTTTTTCTGTTTTGCTCAAGGACTAGCAAAAGCTAAGTGTGGGGGAATTTGATAGGAGCATATTTATGCGACTTAGTTTGCTTGTTTTCTTGCATTTAAGTTATTAGTTCTTAGTTATTTTAGTTCTTTAAGCTTCTTTTGGGTGTTTTCAGGTTCATAAGACGTATTTGGCGAAAAGATGCATTTTGGAGCACTTTTGGGCACAAATTGGACAGCTTATGCTTGGAGCAAAAGGAATGGACGAAATTGAAGAGTTGATGTCACAAGGATTCCTACTATGACGAGGATTCCAAATACGAGAAGGTTTCCAAATTGAAGGAGGTTTCCCACTCACATGAGGATTCCTAGTTGGACGAGGATTCCTAATCACACAAGGATTCCTACTTGAAGTAGGAAAGTTAAGCCAAAGTTTTCTATTTTGGTTGACCTTTCCTAAATCAAGAACGCTCTAAGTTTTAGCAACTAAGATGGCTCCCGAGCACCCTTGGACAACAAACAAAGGTTCTTTGCAACTTTCCCTTCCTTGCGTGCATGGAAGGTTGTTTCCCTTTCTTTGTGTAAGCTTCCCTATTTTCCATATGTGTTAGGACCTTTCCCTTATTCTAATACCTCTTGCTTTGTGTCTTACCTTTCACTAAACTATGTGCCGCACCCTTCCTTTGTGTTTCCTGATTTCAATTTCCTATTTCCTAGTTTAATTCACTTTCCTAGTTCTAAAACTTTCCCTAAAGTCCTAATTTCTGATTTCTTGCAAGGAATGGACTTTTTCTTCCTTCTTTTGCACTAATTTCGTACCTTACCTTAAATTCCCTTTCCTTGCTGTGCAAGAGGTTTAATTTCTGATTCCTTGAAAGACAAGGACATTCCTTACTTGTTTTAAATTCGTGCATTCCCATTTTTTGACTTTATTTGGACTTTATTCACCTACCTTTTCTATTTAGACTAGGAAATCTAAATCATAAGTCAATTAGGTATGTTATTAACTTCCCAAAACTCTTATAATCAGCCCTTGGCCAAACCCTAGAGGGGGATTCACCACCAAAACTCGTCCATTCACTCCCACACACATCCATCCATCCATCCCAAAACACCATTCTGCAACCCAGAAACACAACCAGCCATTCCACCTTCTTCCACCAACATTGCCGAGTCCTCCACCACCTTCCAACCATCAAACACTCATCCACACTCAAACTACATCCCTTGCCGTGCCTCTAAACACCCCAAATCCATTCTACATCATCAAAACAACCCAGAAACCATCATCACCCAATCTGCCGCAAGCAAGGGAAATGAGACAGATTCACTCAATTGTTTGGCTCTTCATTCTGAGTAGTTGAACGATTTTAGGTGTATTCTATCTTATATTTCAATGTCTAATTCATGTAATCTTTGTTTTGCTTTGAGTATGATTGGCTAAATTCATTTTGGCTAAGGGTGTATTTGAAACCATGATTATATATGTGAAATAAGTTGACTACTTCCAGTTATCGTTGCATAAGTTGTGAATACAATTTGCTTAACCGTTTGATTTAGAACTTATTCTTGTATGTTGATTGAGAGTGCACGCTTAATTTGCATGCTTGAATCTGGTGCTAGGGTATAAGTTTGTTTCACCTAATCGTTATGAATTTATATTCACAAGTAGTGAAGGTCGCTAGTCACGATCGTGTTAAGTAGATTCCTAGCAGGAGTATCATGACTTTCATATTTACAAATGCCTTGTCGATGCTTATGATTTCCAAAGAACGTAATGATTCTAACTTGTGTCTTTATCATGTTGTTCATATAGAGAACTTGTTAGGAATAATTTGGTTGCGATGCATATTCATCCAATTCAATGATTCTAGGGAAATCTGAAGGTTAATTTAAGCGGACCTAATTAACTTGGAGTGTCGAGGTTCATAACTTATTGAATTGATAACTGGAAATTGATTTACGTTGCATATATTTCATGTGTGGAGAAGAACCCCTTAGCTATTCCATCATCCATTGGTTCATCACAAATTGTCTTACAATCTGTTTTTCTTTACAATCTGTCCATTAAATTTAATTTCGTCCAAACACAATCCCCCCATATTTTGTTAAGTCTTAGTCATTATAATCTGTCTTATTTTGTGTTTTTAAGTATTTTGAGTCACAAGCACTTTCAAATTCGTCCAAATCAAGTTTTAGTTTCTGTTTCAGTCAATTTGATAGTTTTAGGCAGTTTTGAGTCATAGTAGTCTAGTTAGAGTCTTTAAGTTTAGTTTTTGTGTTTTTAAGTCAATTTGTATTAGATTAGCACCCCTAGTTAATCCCCGGTTAGAACGATCCCTACTTACATCATTACTACAATTGTCACAAATAGGGTTTAATTTGTGTGTCACATTCGTAACGCATCATGTACGACAGGACTGTGCACCTAACTTGGATCCAAGATGAGTGTGTGGTGCGGGAGGTGAACATCACATGAAGGACTGTGCACAACCCTGGGCGGGGGCACTTACATCGGGGGTGCAGGTCATGAGCTCTCTATGCATCTCAAATCACCACTGAACATAAACATAAACCATAACTTACCTGGCACTTACCTGTGCGTCCGCATCACCAACACATGTATATATATGCAACTAATAATGCATAATTAAATGGGCAAACATAATGCATGGCATATAAATGTATAAACGTTTCATTTCACTTTCTGGGAAAAGCATAAGTATATAGGTATATACGGAAATCCAAAAGCCCACTAATTGGTATGTAGAAGGGTCGTAACCCCCTTGCCTGAGTGACTGCGCTCGTCCTCGGGATAGGTCTCACCTATATGCGAAACAACTATAAAAACGTTAATTTTAAAGCACATAACCAACATTACGAAATAACTTCTCATACAATGCTCAAATGGGGTGTATGAATACACCAACGTGATCTACTCAACCTCACGAACATCCCCATATTTTTAAAATAATTTTCCGATGCCGCATGCGCCCCTACGCACTGGCCAAGGCACGGCCACACGCGTCGCCTGATGCGAACTAAGTAAGCACACAAATTAAACCCTCTTTTTGTCAATTGTAGTATAAGTATAAGTAGGGATCGTTCTGGACCGGGGATTAGGAGGGATTGTTAATCTCTTGGAAACTGACTCAAAAACGTAAAAACAAGATAAAACACTAAACTAGACTCAAAGAATGTGAAACTAAACGTTAAAACACTAAGACAAACCAAAAGACTCAAAATGCTTTTAAAAACACAAACTAAATTGATTTCTGACTAAATTGAACAATAAAGTAAAGGGGGATTGGATTTGGACGAATTTAAACTAAAATGGATACTTGGATTTAACTTAAAAACGTAAAAACACAATATAAAACACTATTTAATGCTTAAAGAATGCTAAACTAAAAATAAGAAAGATTAAGAATAAGACTTCAACGAAATAGGGGGGAGATTGGATTTGGACGAATTTAAACTAAAATGGAAACTTGGAAATAAAACAAATTGTAAATATGGATTTGACGGAAATGAATGGATGGGAAGCTAGCTAAGGGGTTCATCTCTATACATGTTATACTTGCATACAAAACGATTTCTAATTGCTTTTCAATAAACCATGAATTCTCAACGCCCCGGGTTAATTAGGTCCGCTTAAATTAACCGTCAAGTTTTCCTTAAGTTAATGAATTGGATGATTGCATACGACAATCCAAAGCATTCCTCACAAGTTCCCTACATGAATTGCATAATAGAGATACAAGCAAGAATCATTAAGCAACATGAAAACTATAAGTGTTGACGAGGCATTCGTTACTATGATTGCATGAAACTTATGCCAAGAATTTGTTTAACGCGATTGTTTATAAGCAACCTCCACTACTTGTGAATATAAGTTCATAACTATTACGTGAAACTCACTTATATTCTAGCGTCATATTCATGCATGAAAATTAAGCGTTCATTCTTAATAAACATACATAAATAGGATATCAATCAAATAGTTAAACAAATTGAATTCACAACTTATGAAACGTAATTAAAAGTAATCAAATCATATTGCAAGCATAAACATATATTTCGAATCACCCCCTAGCTAAGGGGGGTTTAGTTCCTCATACTTACAAAACAAAGAGAATTGAAATTAAACATTGAAATCAAAGAAACGCCTAAACATTCCAACAACTCAAACTTGAATTGTATGAACGTTTAGGCACTCTTCTCTTCCTCGTTGTTGTAGCACAAGGTCTAAGGATAGGTTGTGTGATGGTGTGAAGTGTTTTGGAGGGATGGGAAATGGTTGGATAGTGGCTGCAATGGAGGAGAAAAACTGCACAGAAATGAAGAGAAGCTCACGGCTTAGGGAGAAGATGGAAGTGTTTGTGGTGTGTTGTGTATGAAATGAGATATGAATGAATGCATGAATGCAAGGGTATTTATAGGAGTAGTGGAGGTGTAAATGGCTGTTTGTTTAAGCATGCAAGTGGCTAATTAATGATGAACAAACAGCTAGGAAAGCATATGCAAGCTGGAATTGCATGTCAAGTGTTGGAATGTCAATGTGTGCCACGGCATGGAGTGGAATTTGTGTTATTTTCTGTCTACATGATGAAAGGTTAATGAATATGCATGTAGGTGGCTGCAATGATGAATAATGAGTGGTGGAAATGAGAGGGAAAGCTGAAAGGGGTTGGTATACACGGCACAAGGGTGAATGGTGCTGTTTTGTGTGTGAATGGTTGTTGTTTTGCATGTGAAGTGTGTGTGAATGTATGTGGGTTAAATGATTAAAGGGGGTGGAAGATGGTTGAATGATGAATTGAATAATGAGGCTCTAGGGTGGAATAAATGGTGATGCATGAGATGGAATGATGAATGAATGGAATGAAGTGTGTATGCACGGTTTTGGTGTGGAGAAAGGGGTGAATGTGCATGTGGCTTTGTGGTTTTGTATGATTAAAGGGTCATGCAAAAGGGGAAATATGCAAATGGGAGATGGAATGGGATGTATGTGAATTATGTTGGAAAGGCTATGAATGTGCATGGCACAAAGGTGTGGATGGTTTATGAGTGCATGTGGGTGAATGATTTGTGGTGCAATGATGAAGAGTTGCATGTGGAAAGGTTTAGAAAGAATGGAATGCACGGCATAGAAAGTGTTTGGAGAATGAATGCAATGATGAAGAGTGAATAAAGAATGCATGTAGGGTTAGCTAGGAAAGTGGGAATGTGGTTGAATGATTAAAGGGACATGCATGTGGCTTGTTTGATTGCTTGGTGAGAGGATGCACGGCACAAAAGGGGTGAATGGTGTGTGTAATTGCATGTGTTGAATTGGTGGTGCATTGATGAAAGAATAAGTGCATGTGTGTGTGAGTGGTGGTAGTGGGGTGAATTAAAATGAATGCATGTGGAATAAAGATGGAGAAGGTGGTGTAATGATGCATGCTTGTAGTTTAGGGTGTTGAATATGGATTTGCATGGCTTTTGAAGTGATTGTGGGCTTTGGAATTGGAAGGAAATGCATGGCCTTGGGGTTGGTTTAAGAGAGAATGGGCTAGGCCCTTTGTTTTATGTCCAAAGTGAATACAAGGCCTTCAAATTCGTCCAACACTTTGGCTCCAATCATATGCTATCCATTCCAAGCCCAATTTTGCTCCAAAATGCTCCAAAATGCATCTTTTTGCTTCCTTAAGCCCTTAGAACCTGAAAACACACAAAAGAAGCATAAAGGACTAAAATAACTAGAGAAACATAACGTAAATGCACGAGAACAAGCCATTTAAGTCGCATGAATATGCTCCTATCATCGCCCACGCGCAGGCACGTGCCTGGCACACTGACGGCGTCAGTTAAAGCCGTCAGGAATATTCCGTTAAATCTGACTGATTTCGTTAATGCCGTTAGGAATATTCCGTCCAAACTGATGGAATATTCTGTCATCTTCTCTGGCCAACCTCCGGTGCCGGAAAACTGGGAAAAATTCAAAACTTGATACCTCACTCGTTTTTCAACCAAATTTCACAAAATTGGTACCAAAATGAAGCTTACAACAAGAGGAACAAATCCATACCACTTTCAAGCACTAAAACCCACAGAATCTCGTCAGGAAAACATCACCAACTTCGGCCAAACCTGCAACTCACGATCCTGATGTCCAAAACCTTCAAACGAACCACCCCGAGCCTCCTAAAAACCTCACCAAGCTTCCTACAAGCTTGAAGTTCCAAAAAACACAAGAATTAACGTGTGCATGAACAGTGACCAAAATTGGGGATCTCGAGTTCAACGTGAAAACGAAGGTATCCTTACCTAAAAAGGGTGTGGTTGAACTCCTAAGGACCTCACGAGCATAAATATGTAGTTTGTTTCCTCAATCCGTGACGATTTCAAGGGTTTGTGGTGTTGTCCGTACGAAAAGGATTGGAAAGGGAGAGAGAGAGAGGAAATGAGTGTGCGTATGTGTGTGGTCCAAAATCAACCAATCAAAACCCAAAAACGACCACACAACGAAACAAACATACTAGGGGCAAAACCGTCATTTCACCCCTACGGTACAAAAAGTCCGGGACGGGCTGTCACACTCTAACTAGCCTTTCACCCATTTAATTCACCCAAATTTGTTTTTAAAAAGTGTTTTATTCAAAGTTTCTATTTTAAGTTTTAAATTCGTCGAAAACAATCCCCCTTTCATTTAATCTTGTTATTTGAGTCAAAATCTGTTTTCTTTTAGTCTTTTGAGTCAAGTTAAGTTCTATTTTCGTCAAAATCAATTGTTAGGTCTCAAATTGAGTCTTTTTGAGTGTTTGTTGCTGCTTTACGTGTTTTAAGTTAGTTTTGAGTCTATAGAGTCTAGTTTAGTGTTTTTGAGTCTTAATTGTGTTGATTAGCATCCCTAGTTAATCCCCGGTCTAGAACGATCCCTACTTGCATATATACTACAATTGTTACAAATAAGGTTGAATTTGTGTCAAGTTAATTTTCATATCAAGAACTTAATGACCTTTCATATGTCTTTCTATCATGCTTTTCATAGTTAGGGAACTTGATAAGGATAATTTGGTTGCGATGCGTATTCCATCCAATTCAATGAGTTAAGGAAAATCTGAAAGTTAATTTGTGCTTTTCATGGTTAATTTGGGGCATTGTCATTCATAGTCTAAAGGAATAATAACTGGAAATTGGTTTGTATGCATATGTCATGTGTGGAGAAGGACCCTCTAACTAGCCTTTCACCCTTTTTAATTCACCAAATTTGTTTTTATAAAGTGTTCTATCCAAAGTTTATGTTTTAAGTTAAATTCGTCAAAACCATTCCCCCTTTCATTTAGTTTTGTTACTTGAGTCAAAATCTGTTTTCTTTTAGTCTTTTGAGTCAAGTGAAGTTTTATTTTCGTCAAAATCACTTGTTAGGTTTAGAATTGAGTCTTTTTGATTGTTTGTTGCTATTTTGAGTCTATAGAGTCTAGGTTAGTGTTTTTAAGTCTTATTTGTGTTGATTAGCATCCCTAGTTAATCCTCGGTCTAGAACGATCCCTACTTGCATATATACTACACTTGTCAACAATAGAGTTTAATTTGTGTGTCAAGTTAATTTTCACACCCGCAACCAAATTATTCTTATCAAGTTTGATAGGAGCATATTTATGCTACTTAGTTATGTTGTTTCCTTGCATTTAGTTAGCTAATTACTATTTATTATAGTGTTTTAAGCTATTTTCGTGTGTTTGTAGGTCCTAATGACAAAGTTGGCAAGAAAAGGCAATTTTGAGCATTTTAGAGCAGTTTTGGGCTTATTATGGATAGCTTGCATACGGAGCAAGGTGGATGGACGAATTTGAAGAACAAGAGAAGCTAGGAATGTGATTAACATTTGGAAGAATTAAATTGAAGACTTGGAAGATAAGGAATCAGCTACAAAGAAGGAATATTATCCAAATTACCTTATCTTATCCAAACCTTATCCAACCTTATCTTATCCCATCCTAATCTTTTCCTACCTTAATTCCAACTTCAAAGAGGACTCCTTTTCACATTAAATCACCTAAATATCAAGTTCTAGAAACCCTATTTTCGTGCCTTAAGTTTATGCCACATGTAACCCTTCTAGAAGTTCTGGAATCTGCCACAAGGACCATTCCTTGTCCTCCTTGAAATCTGATTGAAAGTGTCTTTCTTCTTTGGTGATTTGGAGTCCTAATTCCTCTCCTTTCAGCCAATTTCGTGCCTCCCCTTCACCCTATAAATACATGATGCCACAACACTCAAAAACCACCACCCTCTACCACAAATTCACACCACACCATCCACCACACCTCAAGAGCCTAAATTCACACAAATCCCCATTGTTGGCAGCAAGGAAGGAACGAGGAGCCACCTGGAGTGTTTCTAGGTGTATTCTATCTTTGTTTTTAATGTTTGAGTTTAATTATCTTTGTTTTGCGAACATGTGGAACTAATTTCTTTTTAGTTGGAAGTGAATTCGAAGCCATGATTATATGTTTTATATGAATTGATTCCATCCAGTTATTGTTTTTTAAGGCGTGAATGTGATTTGCTTATCTAAGTTATTAAAACTTGTTTATGTATGTGGGTTGGGGGTCGACACTTAATTTGCATGCATGAATTTGATGCTAGAGTATAAGGGGGTCTCACGTAATAGTTATTCACTTATATTCACAAGTAGTGGAGGTTGCTAGTCACAATTGTGTTAAGTAAATCCTTGGTATGAGTCTCATGCGTTTCATAGTGATGAATGTCTTGTCAATACTTATGATTTTCACAAAACTTAATGACTTTTGATATGTATCTTTATTATGCGTTTCATATAGAGAACTTGAGAAAGATAATTTGGTTGTGATGCGTATTCCATTTAATTCAATGAAATAAGGAAAATCTGATGGTTAATTGTGCGATGCAATTAACTTGGGGCATTGTCATTCATAGTCTAAAGGAATAATAACTGGAAATTGGTTTATATGCATATATCATGTGTGGAGAAGGACCCTCTAACTAGCCTTTCACCCATTTAATTCACCTAATTTCGTTTTTTAGAAAGTGTTTTCTACAAAGTTTTTGTTTTAAGTTTTAAATTCATCAAAAACAATCCCCCTTTCATTTAGTCTTGTTATTTGTGTCAAAATCTGTTTTCTTTGAGTCTTTTGAGTCAAGCTGAGGTTTATTTTCGTCCAAAACACTTGTTAGGTCTAAAATTGAGTCTTTTTGAGTGTTTGTTGCTGTTTTGAGTGTTTTAAGTTAGTTTAGAGTCTAGAGTCTAGTTTAGTGTTTTTGAGTCTTAATTGTGTTGATTAACATCCCTTCTAATCCCCGACCTAAAACGATCCCTACTTTCTTATACTACAATCATAGGGTTTTAATTTGAGTGTTAGAATATTTCACATCAAAATTCCCTACATGAACAACATAATAGAGATACAATCAAAGATCATTAAGCTTTGTGAAAATCATAAGCATTGACAAGGCATTCGTAACTATGAACTGCATAATACTCTTGCCCAGAATTTACTTAACACAATCATGACTAGTGACTTTTACTACTTGTGAATACAAGTTCATAACAATTAGGTGAAATTCTCTTATACTCTAGCATCGAATTCATGCATGAAAACTAAGTATGCATCCTTAATCAACACACAAGAACAAGTTCTCAATAAATCAGTTAAGTAAATTGCATTCACAATTCAAGAAACAACAACTGGAGGAAATCAATTCATATAAAATATATGTCCATGACTTTGAATTCACCTTTAACTAAGAAAAACTTAGTTACACATGTTCATAACAATTGAAAAGCAAATTAAAATAAACATGGAAACAAAATGAGGGAAGAAAGAACTCTGAAAGTCTCCAATGGATGCAAGTGGCTTGCGGCACAAGGTCCTCTCCTCTAATGGAAGCCATGGGAAAGCTTCTTCTTCTCCAAAGGTTGCACCAAAGGGTGAATTTCTGAGTATATGGTGTGTGGTGGCTGAATGAATGAGTGAATGGAAGGGAAAACATGAATATATATGTGCGATGCACGGCAAATGATAGGAGCATATTTAGGCGACTTAGTTGGCTTGTTTTCGTATATTTATGTTGTTAGTTCATAGTTATTTTAGTAGTTTAAGCTATTTTCGTGTGTTTTTAGGTTCATATGGCTAAGGAAGCAAAAAGGTGCATTTTGGAGCAAAATTGGGCTTGGAATGGATAGCATATGCTTGGAGCAAAAGGAATGGACGAAATTGAGGACTTAAAGATGTTAGGATTCCTAATCAAAGAAGGATTCCTAATCAAAGAAGGATTCCTAATCAAAGTAGGATTCCAAATCAAAGAAGAATTCCTATTCAAAGAAGGATTCCTAATCAAAGTAGGAAAGTTAAGCCAAGGTTTCCTATTTTGGTTTAACCTTTCCTAATCCTAAATATCCCTAAGTTCCAGCAACTTTGAAGGTACCTTATGTATTTTAGGACACAAACCAAAGATCCCTTGCACTATCCTAGTCCTTGCCACATATATCTGATATGAGCATATTTAGGCGACTTAGCTAGCTTATTCTTGTGCATTTGTGTTATTATTTCTTAGTTAATGTAGTATTCCAACTCATTTTCGTGTGTTTGTAGGTCCAAAGGGTTAAAGTACCAAGAAAGTGCATTTTGGTGCATTTTGGAGCAGTTTTGGGCACTAAATGGATAGCTTGTATATGGGCCAACATGGATGGACGAATTTGGAGTTCAAAAGGCTAGAAATCTGATAAGAAGATGAAGAAATTAAACTCAAGACAAAGTGGATAAGCAATTAGCTCAAAAGAGGAAACATTATCCAAAACCTTATCCAACATTATCCAAAACCTTATCTTGTCTTATCCTATCCTAACCTAATCTTGTTCCACCTTAATCCTAGCTGCAAGTGGACCTAAAACCATGATTTCTAGAAGCCTTATCTAACCCTAAAAGGGTGCTGCACCCTTCCTCCTTTTATCTCTTCTAGAAAACCCAAAATCAGCCACGAAACACTTAGTTTCTAGAAGGCCCAATTTTGGACGAATTTCCTAAACCTTTTTCCTTTTGGATTCTGATTTATAAGGCCTCATTCCTTGTGGATTTGGGTTACACAAATCCTTTTATGAAACTAATTAGGCCAAACCCTTTCCTAAGTGGATTTAACTCACTTGTGCCGAACCCTAGGGCCCTAATCCAATAAATCTGCTAAATGGAACTCTAATCTAATTAACCCTAGGACAATATAGACATATTTTCAACCACAAATTCGGATGAACCCCTTATGCCATTCAGAAAATCCTTGCTACAAGCCCTAGCCTCCATTCTCCATCATTCATTCACTCCATACACTTCCATATACAACCTTGATGCGAGTTTTATACGCACACAAATTAAACCCTCTTTTTGACAATTGTAGTATAGATATGTAAGTAGGGATTGTTCTGGACCGGGGATTAGGAGGGATTGTTAATCACTTGGATTTGACTCAAAAACGTAAAAACACAATATAAAACACTAAACTAAACTTGAAGAATGCAAAACTAAAAGTAAGAAAGATTAAGACTAAAACTTGAACAAAATAAAGGGGGATTGGATTTAGACGAATTTAAACTAAAATGGAAACTTGGAAATAAAAACAGATTATAAAGATGAATGTGACGGAAATGAATGGATGGGATTGCTAGCTAAGGGGTTCATCTCCATACATGTTATACTTGCATATAAAACGAATCTAATTGCTTTTCAATAAACCATGAATTCTCAACGCTCCAGGTTAATTAGGTCCGCTTAAATTAACCGTCAAGTTTTCCTTAAGTTAATGAATTGGATGATTGCATACGACAACCCAAAGCATTCCTCACAAGTTCCCTACATGAATTGCATAATAGAGATACAAGCAAGAATCATTAAGCAACATGAAAACTATAAGTGTTGACGAGGCATTCGTTACTATGATTGCATGAAACTTATGCCAAGAATTTGTTTAACGCGATTGTTTATAAGCAACCTCCACTACTTGTGAATATAAGTTCATAACTATTACGTGAAACTCACTTATATTCTAGCGTCAAATTCATGCATGAAAATTAAGCGTTCATTCTTAATAAACATACATAAATAGGATATCAATCAAATAGTTAAACAAATTGAATTCACAACTTATGAAACGTAATTAAAAGTAATCAAATCATATTGCAAGCATAAACATATATTTCGAATCACCCCCTAGCTAAGGGGGGTTTAGTTCCTCATACGTACAAAACAAAGAGAATTAAAATTAAACATTGAAATCAAAGAAACGCCTAAACATTCCAACAACTCAAACTTGAATTGTATGAACGTTTAGGCCCTCTTCTCTTCCTCTTCGTTGTAGCATAAGGTCTAGGGATAGTTGGTTGGGGGGATGGAAGTGTGGAATTATGGAAGTGGATGAGGGTGGTGGAAATGGAAGAATGGTTCTTGGATTCTAAGGGAGACTCACGGCACAAGGGAGAAAGGGATGTGTTTGTGGTGTGTTGTGTATGAAATGAGATGATTTGGTAATGGGAATGCAAGGGCTTTTATAGGAGAAATGGAGGTGCAAATGGCTGTTTGTTTAAGCATGCATGTGCTGGAATGTGGTGGAAAACAGCTAGGAAAGCTGGAAAGCACAAGGATCCCACGGCATTGACAGTTTTTGATGTCGGAATTGCATGTGTGTGCTGGAAATGGTGTGTGTATGCATGTGTTTGGGAAGCTTTCTTGCTCATTTTCTGGCTGCATGATGAAGAGTTAATAAATAATGCATGTAGGTGGCTGCAATGATGAAGAGTTAGAGCTGGAAATGAAAGGGAAAGCTGGAAAGGGGAATGAATTCCACGGCAAAAGGTGAATGGTGCTGTTTTGCATGTGAAGTGTGGAGATGTTTTGCACGGCAAAGGGTGGAATATGTGGCTGCATGTTTGAATGATTAAAGGGACATGTGGGGTGGCTAGAACAAAGGGGAAAGCACATGGAAATGCTGGAAATCTGATGGTAGTAATGCACGGCAAGGTGGAGTGGTTTTGGAAGAAAGGTGGATGAATGTGCATGTGGATTAGGTTGTGAAAGCATGTGAATGCATGTGTTGATTTAAAGAATAGGTATGCATGTGAATTAGGTTGGAAAGAGGTGGAAATGGAATGTTATGCAATGATAATGTCTTGTGGCTGAATTGGTGGAGTAATTATGATGGAAGGCACGGCATAGTTGGATTTGTGGTGGGTTGATCAAAGAATAATGTCAAGGTGTGGGATTGTTAAAGGGGGAAGTGCATGTGCAAGGTTGTTGTTGTGATAAGTGATAAATGTATGATATGATAAGTGAATGATATGATAAGTGAATGGTTTGATAAGTGATAAGTGAATGGAAGTGATAAGTGATAAGTGAGTGGAAGTGATAAGTGAATGGTAGTGATAAGTGAATGGTTTGATCTTCAATTTCGTCCATCTACTTGGCTCCATGGATAAGCTATCCAATCCATGCACAAAAATGCTCCAAATAGCCTCAAAATGCACTTTCTTGCTCCCTAAGCCCTTAGAACCTGTAAACACACAAAAGAAGCATAAAGGACTAAAATAACTATGAATTAACAACATAGATGCACGAAAACAAGCTAAGTAAGTCGCCTAAATATGCTCCTATCAAACTCCCCCACACTTAGCTTTTGCTAGTCCTCTAGCAAAACAGAAAAACAAAACAAAACGAAACGAAACGAAACAAAACGAACCAAAGACAATCTTAAACCTTCCAACGTTTGCCTCAGGGATTTCCAAATCACATGACATGTTAAAAATCATCATTCCCATAGATTTTAGTCATCTTCACACTTAAGTACATTCTTAATCATAGTCATCACATACTAGTTCCCAATTAAGCATTTAAAACCATGTTTTGAATGTAGTAACATGCCTTAGAGAATTTGCTCAATTCCTTACAAGATATGCACTCGATTTTCACTCAGATTTTCTAACTACACACCCTACTCTAGTCATATGTGAGAAGATTGATATAAACATGAAAACGAACACTCACATATATGTATCACAAAGAACGCAATTTCTGGAGTTAATAAGCATGTTTAGATATGATCTCATGAATGGAATGCTACTACTTAGACGCGAGAACCAGTGACACCATATGCTCATACCAAGTTCAAACTCCACAAATTGAAACACATAACACTCAAGATTGAAGTCACGGGTTGTAATGGGGTTCGGGGCGTGGGGATAACAAAGAGGGGATATGGAAAACAAAGGTTCTTAAAGAAATAGTGAGCAAAGCACTTGAATCAACTTAGAATTCACTTTTGAATGAAAACTCAACTTTTGAACAAAAAGGGAGAATTTAGACAATTTACGGCCAGAATTGGTGTTTTGGACCCTTTCTTCAATCACTCATTCTTTCATTTTTTTTTTTCAAGCTCTTTTTTCTTTCTTTCTTTCTTTTTTTTTTTTTTTTTCTTTTTTTTGAATCTCAAAATTACATACACTCTCTCTCCCCCACACTCATTTTCTTTCATAATGTAACTCAAAAGGAATTCAATTAAGTCATGCTCACTATCTTTTAAGAACAAGGGTGGGAATTGTCCTAAACTAAGCTAGGTGAGGAAAATGTGGGTAAACAAAGAATAAAGGCTAAACAAGGCTCAACGGGGTTAAAACTTACAACATATACGAAATATGGGAAGTAAGGCTATTTGGCTATGGTGATGGTCACTACACAACTTCTTCTTGAATATGTGTTATGCAAATCAATAACATGCTTTGAATGAAGTGGGCATGAGTTCTAGCATTTGGAACTATATGATGAAACGCCTTCTAAGTAGTAACCAAGCAAAGAATAATGAGATCATGCAACGACTTTAGAAAACAAGAAATCACAGATTATACTCTCCAAAGAACGTTATAGGCTCAAGTCTTTCAGGGTTGTAGCGTTTGTTTGAGTTCCTTCCTTCAAGCATGTTACAAAACCCAATTTTTCTTTTATGATTGCATGTGAAGTCATACATTATAACCATAACCAAGTATATACCAAGAGTACATCAAACTTTTCTCCATGTTTATAACTTTTTTTAACAGTCATGCAATTAGAAACCAAATCCTTATCATTGTGTTGGAAGGTGACCTACGACACAAAAACGACTCAAAACACTCTTTTTAGGCTTTTCAAAACATATTTTTCAAATTTTTATGTGATTTTCGAATTTTTAAGTCAAAACACACTAAACACACTTAAAAACAGCAAGAAACAACATTTGAAGTTATGGTGGATAAAACCCTACAAATTTGCATCAAAACACTTTAGTAACTCCCCCACACTTAAATCAAACATTGTCCTCAATGTTTTAAGCTTAAAACCACACTAAACACAAGCAAACATATAAACAGCAATTAAACATACTAAACATGGCAGAATGTATCTAACAAAGAGAAGAGTTTAGGGATGCAAATCTGGTTATGGAGTGTAAATTCCATCTTCTCCTTGGTGATTGCAGTGAGGCTTCATCTTGAGTTTTTCCACAGGCTACTCTTGAACTGAGCTGGAGATTCTTTTGGTTTCCTCCGATCGTTGATTTTCCTTTGTGCTACTCTTGAACTGGGCAGCAGGATTCTTTTGGTCTCCCCCGAAGGTCTGAGCTTACTCCTTTTATCTGTTTCTTTGTTCAATCTCTCCAATTCGTATTGAAGAGGGTTAGAGGATAGCTCAGCATACGCTAGGTAAGCAACCAGGGAATAGAGTCCAGGTAGACTCCAAGTACCGGCTGATTGCTTCTTTCACTTTGCCATGCAAGTAATATCAAGGACAAAAGAAAAGACAGGGAAAGAGCATGATATGAGATACCTTTGCTTTCGCCCTTGATGATACGAGATACCTTTGCTTTCGAAGAGGCAGCGAATGAATCAGCACATATATTTGTTGCGCTTGTCTCCACATGCTTCGATCCACCGTTTCCTCTTGCCTCATCTGTACTGCAGGCATTTGGTATCTTCTTTGGGGGATACATTCATGGTTGAAAATGTGTTCTCAAGAGAAGGAGAAAACTGAGCATGTTTGAGAGGGTTGGTTGCAGCTTACATTTTCGCCCGAGAAGGAAAGTTATGCGTTGGTGGGTGTATGCCTTGCCATGAATGTTGATGTATATAGGAATTGTAATGGCAAGTGGCAGTGCGAATGCGGCAATGTCCTCCACGCGTCTTCTGAAAAGCCGGGAACTTTTGACAAAGTGGTACGCGCTTTCTGAAAAGCCGGGAGCTTTTCACAAAGTTGCACTTGCTTTCTGGAAAGCTGGGAGCTTTCGGCTTTGTCTCCCACGCTTCTTCTGAAAAGCTGGGAGCTTTTGACAAAGTTACACACGCTTTCTGAAAAGCTGGGATTGCGTCTGACGAGCTGGCGATCTTTACGCCGGAAATTCCGGTTTTGAAGAGTGGTGTCTCTTCATTTCTGAATCGGTGAACGCCTCTCCTTTAATAGAGGTGATCGATCACCTTTAGCATGCACACTTGAAAATTGCCCAGAAATCGTCTCCGGCCCGTCGAGATTTCACTCCATCCAACCCTTCTCTTTTAACTTCTTGAAAAATGGCTAGCTCATTTAACCCATCGAACATTTGCTTAGATTTGAGTCTAAGCAATGATCCTGTTGCGCCGCGTCAGGATAAGGTATGGTGCCCATCTTTCTTATCTTCTCATGGCCCTCTTACAGATAAGGACTCTGTGATGACGGATCCAACAACGGCTATGATAGTGGCTCGGAACCTCCTCACTCCCAAAGACAGTCAGCTGCTTTCAGGACGGTCCGATGAGTTGGCCGTTCAAGAATCCCTGGCTCTGAGTGTTCAGTGCGCTGGCTCTGTGTCCAACATGGGCCAACGCCTTCTTGCTCGCTCCCGTCAGATTGAATCCTTGATGGCGGAGGTGGAGAGTCTTAAGCAGGAAATCAAACAGCTTAAGTACGAGAACCGAAGTTTGCACGTGCTTGCCAACAATTATTCGACAGGCATGAAGAGGAAGCTTGATGAGCTTCATGACCGTCAACGGTTTGCAGCTTTCTTCCAGAGGCACCTCTTTCCTGGGTCATCCAGCGTTCCACCAAGGTTTGGGGCCTTGAATGATCTATCTTCGGTGCCTCCCGCTCCTATGCCTCCTGCTCCGATGCCTTCTGCTCCGATGCCTCCTGCTCCGATGCCTCTTGCTCCGAGAGTGTTGCCACGTAGTGGGGCCTCACGTACACAACCCTTGTGAAGGCTCCATCTTTCTGCCATGTTTAGATACAATTGTAATTTCTCAAAAATTAATGAACAAGCTTTGTTTTATTCACTGTAGTGGGTTGCCTCCCAAGTAGCGCTTTCTTTTACGTCTTACAGCCGGACGAAGAACTTCTTTTCTCACTTAGCACCCACGACATGGAATTTATCTTTGAATGGGGGGTGATACTTGAGATGATCCGGTAATGGTTGAAATTCTAGAGTGGGTGCCTGGATCATTAACAGCATATCAGTATAAAACAAAATTGAAATTCCGGGAGGCGGCTTACCTGTGTGCTTCGACAAGAACTCAATGACAAACACCACTCCCTTGAAAGTTTCAGGGATATTGGACTTGGCCAGATTGCATGTGAGGATAGGTCCTTGTCCTATGTCATAAAATTCAATTTCTTTGGGGTTGTTTGCCTCCAGAACATCCTCTTTGACGAATTCTTGATATTCTATACTTTGCACTTTTGGAAAGGCTTCCAAGATGTCTTTCTCACCTTCTTCTTCCTTGGAATTCAGAAACCTGCAAGGAATAGGGACATTCAGTGGAACGGGGTTAGAAATAATTAACTTTGGAACAACCTTACCTGAATTGGATGGCATAGGAGCAATAGGTGCCTACGGCAAAGGTGTTTCTACCCTTGCCATAGGTTGCGTGTGTTCCTCTTCCTCAAATTGCAACCTTTCATCTTCCTTGTAATTTGATTTGAATGGTTTAGGGTCTGTTCCAACCTCCTTGCTACTTCCCAAGATGATTTCCTTGGCAGTTTCACATCCTTCCTTCGGATTTGCAATAGTTGAAATAGGGAGTTTGCCTTGGTCTTGAAATTGTCCTACGAACTCCGCTATCTGCCCAATTTGCTTCTCCAAGTTGTCCACCCTCTTGTCTTGGATTTGCCTCTCTTTCTTTTGAGTTTGGACTTCCTGCGTCAAAGTAGTAAGTATTTGAAAAATCGTATCATTATCACTTGAATTACTTACATTGCTTTGGGAAGGTTGTGGTGGCTGCATAGGTGTCGTATAGAACTCCTCATATGGTCGCCAATATTCCCTTTGTTGAGCCTCCTCAACTTGGTTTTGTGAGCCCTGCACCAAACAAAGTAATTCATTAAGCTTTTGATTATAATCTATTGACGAACTTGAGTTCGGTTGGGCATATTGTATATGAGGTTGTGGTGGATGTATGGACGTTGAATAGAACTCCTCATAGGGCTGCCAATATCTTTCTTGTTGAATATGTTGAGGTTCCCACAACATAGAGTTTGAATGATCACTCCAATCCGAATTGTAAGTATTGGAAAACGCATCGTTCCTTGATTGATTATGATCAAATATACCAACTCTTTGCGTTTGGTACTCTTCCATAAGCTGTGACAAAAGAGAAGCACTATCAAGTGCCATGTTGTGCTTCTAAAATCAACAAAATAAAACTAAAAATATATACACACAAACGAAAATAAAACAATCCAAGAGATTAGCAATCCCTACTTATACTTATACTACAATTGTCAAAAAGAGGGTTTAATTTGTGTGCGCATAAATCACGCATCAAATTTTGGCGCCGTTGCCGGGGATTAGGAGGGATTGTTAATCACTTGGATTTGACTCAAAAACGTAAAAACACAATATAAAACACTAAACTAAACTTGAAGAATGCAAAACTAAAAGTAAGAAAGATTAAGACTAAAACTTGAACAAAATAAAGGGGGATTGGATTTAGACGAATTTAAACTAAAATGGAAACTTGGAAATAAAAACAGATTATAAAGATGAATGTGACGGAAATGAATGGATGGGATTGCTAGCTAAGGGGTTCATCTCCATACATGTTATACTTGCATATAAAACGAATCTAATTGCTTTTCAATAAACCATGAATTCTCAACGCTCCGGGTTAATTAGGTCCGCTTAAATTAACCGTCAAGTTTTCCTTAAGTTAATGAATTGGATGATTGCATACGACAACCCAAAGCATTCCTCACAAGTTCCCTACATGAATTGCATAATAGAGATACAAGCAAGAATCATTAAGCAACATGAAAACTATAAGTGTTGACGAGGCATTCGTTACTATGATTGCATGAAACTTATGCCAAGAATTTGTTTAACGCGATTGTTTATAAGCAACCTCCACTACTTGTGAATATAAGTTCATAACTATTACGTGAAACTCACTTATATTCTAGCGTCAAATTCATGCATGAAAATTAAGCGTTCATTCTTAATAAACATACATAAATAGGATATCAATCAAATAGTTAAACAAATTGAATTCACAACTTATGAAACGTAATTAAAAGTAATCAAATCATATTGCAAGCATAAACATATATTTCGAATCACCCCCTAGCTAAGGGGGGTTTAGTTCCTCATACGTACAAAACAAAGAGAATTAAAATTAAACATTGAAATCAAAGAAACGCCTAAACATTCCAACAACTCAAACTTGAATTGTATGAACGTTTAGGCCCTCTTCTCTTCCTCTTCGTTGTAGCATAAGGTCTAGGGATAGTTGGTTGGGGGGATGGAAGTGTGGAATTATGGAAGTGGATGAGGAGTGGTGGAAATGGAAGAATGGTTCTTGGATTCTAAGGGAGACTCACGGCACAAGGGAGAAAGGGATGTGTTTGTGGTGTGTTGTGTATGAAATGAGATGATTTGGTAATGGGAATGCAAGGGCTTTTATAGGAGAAATGGAGGTGCAAATGGCTGTTTGTTTAAGCATGCATGTGCTGGAATGTGGTGGAAAACAGCTAGGAAAGCTGGAAAGCACAAGGATCCCACGGCATTGACAGTTTTTGATGTTGGAATTGCATGTGTGTGCTGGAAATGGTGTGTGTATGCATGTGTTTGGGAAGCTTTCTTGCTCATTTTCTGGCTGCATGATGAAGAGTTAATAAATAATGCATGTAGGTGGCTGCAATGATGAAGAGTTAGAGCTGGAAATGAAAGGGAAAGCTGGAAAGGGGAATGAATTCCACGGCAAAAGGGTGAATGGTGCTGTTTTGCATGTGAAGTGTGGAGATGTTTTGCACGGCAAAGGGTGGAATATGTGGCTGCATGTTTGAATGATTAAAGGGACATGTGGGGTGGCTAGAACAAAGAGGAAAGCACATGGAAATGCTGGAAATCTGATGGTAGTAATGCACGGCAAGGTGGAGTGGTTTTGGAAGAAAGGTGGATGAATGTGCATGTGGATTAGGTTGTGAAAGCATGTGAATGCATGTGTTGATTTAAAGAATAGGTATGCATGTGAATTAGGTTGGAAAGAGGTGGAAATGGAATGTTATGCAATGATAATGTCTTGTGGCTGAATTGGTGGAGTAATTATGATGGAAGGCACGGCATAGTTGGATTTGTGGTGGGTTGATGAAAGAATAATGTCAAGGTGTGGGATTGTTAAAGGGGGAAGTGCATGTGCAAGGTTGTTGTTGTGATAAGTGATAAGTGTATGATATGATAAGTGAATGATATGATAAGTGAATGGTTTGATAAGTGATAAGTGAATGGAAGTGATAAGTGATAAGTGAGTGGAAGTGATAAGTGAATGGTAGTGATAAGTGAATGGTTTGATCTTCAATTTCGTCCATCTACTTGGCTCCATGGATAAGCTATCCAATCCATGCACAAAAATGCTCCAAATAGCCTCAAAATGCACTTTCTTGCTCCCTAAGCCCTTAGAACCTGTAAACATACAAAAGAAGCATAAAGGACTAAAATAACTATGAATTAACAACATAGATGCACGAAAACAAGCTAAGTAAGTCGCCTAAATATGCTCCTATCAAACCTGCCGCACTCTACCACCATAATCAGCCATCATTCATCACCCCAAGCAAGAATACATCGTTCATAACCCCTAAAACCATCACCCACACCTTGTGCCGCAGCAAGGAAGAAGAAGGAAAGCCCTAGCCGTGCATGTCATTCGACATGGAATTGCTCGAACGTTTTAGGTGTAATCTTTCTTGTGTTTTTGAATGTTTAATTTCAAGAATCTTTGCTTTGTGAGTATGAGGAACTAATCCCCTCTTACCTAGGGGGAATTTTGAAACCATGGCTATATTTGCATTATGATGTGATTACTTCTAGTTGTGATTTCATGAATTGTGAATTCAATTTACTTATCTAATTGAATTAAAACTTGTTTATGTATATGGATTGAGAGTGCACACTTAATTTGCATGCATAAATCTAATGCTAGGATATAAGCAAACTTCACCTAATCGTTGGGAACTTATATTCATAAGTAGTAAAGGTTGTTAGTCACAGTCATGTTAAGTAAATTCTTGGCATAAGTATCATGCACTTTCATAGTTACAAGTACCTCATCAACACTTATATTTTCATAGAATTTAATGATCTTTGATTGTTTCTCTATTATGTGCTTTCATGTAGAGAACTTTTGAGGAATAATTTGATTGCAATGTGCTAATTCCATTCAATTCAATGACTTAAGGAAAATCTGAAGGTTAATTTAAGCGTACCTAATTAACTTGGGGTGTTGAGGTTAATGATTAATTGAAAAAGCAACTGGAGATTGTTTTGTATGCAAGTATGTCATGTGTGGAGAAAGACCTCCTAGCTAGCCCATCATCCATCTAATTTCACCAAATTCGTGCAAATCTGCCCAGTTTAAAGTCTTGTTTTTGTTTACTTTATTTTCATCCAAAACCAACCATTTAGTGTAGAGTGTCTAACTAGTTAAAATCTGTTTTAGATTGTGTTTTCAAGTGTTTTGAGTCAAGTTAGAATGAAAATTCGTCCAAATTTGTGTTTAGAGTCAAATCTGCCCAATTTGTGTTTTTAGGCAGTTTTGAGTGTTTCTAGCTTATTGATGTGACATATTCTAACACTCAAATTAAACCCTATTTGTGACAATTGTAGTAGATATGTAAGTAGGGATCCTTCTAGACCGGGGATTAACTAGGGATGCTAATCAATATAAATAAGACTCAAAAACACTAAACTAGACTCTATAGACTCAAAACTAACTTTGGACACTTAAAACAGCAACCAATAATCAAAAAGACTCAATTTTAGACTCAATAAGTGTTTTGGACGAAAATAGGACTTGACTTGACTCAAAAGACTAAAAGAAAACAGGTTTTGACTCAAATATGAAGACTAAGTGAAATGGGGATTGTTTTTGACGAATTTTAAACTTAAAATAAAAACTTTATAGAAAACACTTTTGAAAAACGAATTTAAGTAAAATAAATGGATAAAAGGCTAGTTAGAGAGTCCTTCTCCACACATGATATATGCATACAAACCAATGTCCAGTTATTATTCCTTTAGACTATGAATGACAACGCCCCAAATTAGTTGCATCGCACAACTAACCCTCAAGTTTTCCTTATTTCATTGAATTAGATGGAATACGCATCTAAAACAAATTATCTTTTTCAAGTTCTTTATATAAGACGCATAACAAAGATACATATCAAAAGTCATTAAGTTTTGTGAAAACTATAAGCATTGACAAGGCATTCATCACTATGAAACACATGAGACTCATACCAAGGATTTACTTAACGCGATTGTGACTAGCAACCTCCACTACTTGTGAATATAAGTGAATAACTATTATGTGAAACCCCCTTATATTCTAGCATCAAATTCATGCATGCAAATTAAGTGTTAACCCCTAACCCACATACATAAACCAATTTTAATATCTTAGATAAGCAAATCACATTCATGCCTTAAGAAATAATAACCGGACGTAATCAATTCATATAAAACATATAATCATGGCTTCGAATTCACCTCCAACTAAAAAGAAATTAGTTCCTCATGTTCGCAAAACAAAGATAATTAAATTTAAACATTGAACTAAGACAAAGGATAGAATACACCTAGAAACTCTCCACACTCTAATGGCAGATTTCAAACCCTCCTTGGATGGCAGATTGCACAAGTCTTCTTCTCCTTCCTTCCTTGCTTGCGGCACTAGGGTGGTGTAGGGTGAATTGTGGTGTTTGATGGCTGAAAGTATGAATGAATGAATGAGTGAACGGATCCCTTGAATGGTGCGGCATAGGGCTGTTTATATAGGCTGATTATGCACACTTAGTGAAGGAAAAGGATTGCGTAATCCCATGGAAAAAGGGTTAAGTCTAGGTAGAAACCAGAGGGGAAAGGGATAGGTAATTTTCGCCAGAAATTAAGGGCTTCTAGAAACTAGTTATTTTTTGGCAGAATTTAGACTTCTAGAAGGGATAAAGGGTAGATTTCTAGACCTAAATGGATAAGGACTCATGATATAGGTGTAGAGGAAGGATTGCAACTCCTAAACCTACAAGGAATGGTCCATATGCGGCAAACAAATGGATAAGGCTTCTAGAAACTGAAATAGGTGTTTAAATGTGTAATTAATCCCCTCTAACTAGATTTAAGTCCTAACCTAATTTGGATAGGATACGATAGGATAGGATAGGATAATGTTAGAGTTAGGAAAGGATAAGGTTGGTTAGGATAGGATAAGATAAGGTTGGATAAGGTTCCTTATTTCTTGCTATTTCCTTATCTTCTTTGATTTAGGACTTCATCCACCAGATTTGTAGCCTTTCCTAACCCTTCTTGACTTCAATTTCGTCCATCTTCTTTACTCCATGGTTAAGCTATCCAATCCATGCCCAAAACTGCTCCATTTAGCTTCAAAATGCCCTTTCTTGCTCCTTTTGCCATTAGGATCTAAAAACATACGAAAATAGCTTAAAAGACTAAAATAAATAGTAATTAACTCACTAAATGCAAGGAAACAACATAACTAAGTAGCATAAATATGCTCCTATCACTTATTTTGAGTCTTGTGATCTTGTTTTGAGTCTTTTAAGTTGAGTTAAGTGTTTTAAAGGTTAGTTTTATCTATTTAAGTCAGTTTAAAGTGTTTAGCAATCCCTCCTAATCCCCGGTTTAAGAACGATCCCAACTTACCTATATACTACAATTGTCAAAAGAGGGTTAATTTGTGTGTTAAGTTAATTTTCGCATCAATATCCTTACCCATTTCTTCCAAAATCTGCCATATATCTTCTTTCCCCTTTTCTCAAAGTTGTGCCGCACCTTTTCCTTCCCTTTTTCAATTGGGATTCTAATTTGGACCCTTTTCTTGGAGGATTTGGAGTCTTAAAACCTTCCCAAATTTATTAATTAAGGCCTTAACCTTTCTCCCTCTATATATACACAATCTGCCGCACATATTAGGCTCTCTAGACATCCATACACATCCATTCAAATTATTCCTCATTCTCCCCATTCATTCAGCCATCATCCACCCTCTACCACCATCCAACCTATCCATCCATCACCATAATTCATACCCAAACACCCTTGTGCCGCAACAAAGAAGGAGAAAGAAGAGAGGAGAAGCCTTGGACGTTTGGCCATTCAAACTTGGATTGTTGGAGCGTTTCTAGGTGTATTCAATCTTTGTTTTCAATGTTTAATTTATATTCTCTTTGTTTTGATGTAAACATGAGGAACTAATTTTGTTTTGGCTAGAGGAGACTTTGAAACCATGATTATATTTGCAATATGAATTGATTAATTTCAGTTGTGATTTCATAAATTGTGAATGCAATTTACTTAACCGTTTGATAGATAACTTATTCTTGTTTGTTGATTAAGGGTGCACGCTTAATTTGCATGCTTGAATTTGGTGCTAGAATATAAGGGAGTTTCACATAATCGTTACAAACTTATATTCACAAGTAGTTAAGGTTGTTTTCACAATCATGTTAAGTAAATTCCTAGCATGAGTATCATGATGTCATAGTTACAAGTGCTTTGTCAATGCTTATGATTTTCATAGAACGTAATGATCTTTGATTGTATCTCTATTATGATGTCATGTAGGGAACTTTTGAAGAATGCTTTGGGTTGTCGTATGATGTCATCCAATCCAATAACTAAAGGAAAATCTGAGGGTTAATTAGTGATGTCACAATTAATCTGGGGTGTTGAGATTCATGGTTTATCGAAAAAGCAACTGGAAATCAATTTGTGTTCGAATGTATCATTTGTGGAAAAGTATCCTCTAGCTATCTAATCATCCATCGTTTTTCCCAAATTCGTCCAAATCCTATTTAAGTCTTTTAGTTACTTGTTTTTATCTTAAATTCGTCAAAAACCCAATCCCCTTTATTTAGTTGTGTCAAATCTGTCCTAATTAGTGTTTTTGAGTGCTTTGAGTCAAAACCAATTCTATTTTCGTCCAAATTGAGTCTTAGAGTCTAGTTTGAGTCTTTTTTATTGTTTTGTGTTGTTTTGAGTCATATAAGTTTAGTTAAGAGTCTTTGAGTTTGTTTAAGTGTTTTTAAGCATATTTTTGTATCTTTGAGTCAGTTTTCATTAGATTAGCAATCCCTCCTAATCCCCGCCCTAGAACGATCCCTACTTATATCTATACTACAATTGTCAAAAAGAGGGTTTAATTTGTGTGCTATTATATATCACATCAGCAAACCCTAAGGAAATCAGAATTAGGTCTAGGGTTTGGTAGAAATCTGGTGGGAGAAGGACTAGGGTGCGGCACAAGGCTTGGGCCTCAAGAAAAGGGGTCAAAACCGAATTAATTTCTGAAAAGTGATAGGAGCATATTTAGGCGAACTAGTTAGCTTGTTTTCTTACATTTATGTTGTTAGTTCATAGTTATTTTAATATTGTTAGCTATATTCATGTTTATAGGTTCATTTGGCTAAGGTAGCAAGAAGGTGCATTTTGGAGCCTTTCGGAGCAAAAGTAATGGACGAAATTGAAGACCTAAAGATGTTAGGATTCCTAATCAAAGACAGATTCCTAATCAAAGAAGAATTCCTAGTCAAAGAAGGATTCCTAGTCGAAGAAGATTTCCTATTTGAAGTAGAAAAGTTAAGCCAAGGTTTCCTATTTTGGTTTAACCTTTCCTAATCCTAAAAGCCCTATGTTCCAGCAACATTGAAGGACTCTTATGCATTTTAGGACACAAACTAAACCTTCCTTGCACCCTTATTGCCCTTGCTGTGCATTGCATAAACCTACCCTTTCCTTGCCGTGCAAGGGGAGTGGTTATTCCCTATTTTGTGTCACAAGATCACATTCCTCTTTCACCCAATTCAATGCCACACCTTACATCCCTATTCTATCCTAAATCCTTGCCTAATTTCAACCTTAAATCACATTCCCTTTCCTACTCTTTTTGGACGCGAGTTTCCTTTCCTTTTTCCCTTTGATTTCTGACTTTAAGTCTTCTTTTTCTTATGGATTTGGGGTTTATTTCTTTCCTAACCCATTCAATAAAAGCTAAGATTCTTTTCTTCAAATAAATAGTTAATGCCGCACCCATAGAGAACCCTATTCACTCAGCCACACAATCTAACATCCTTCATTGAATCACACAATCCTTTGCCATAGCCTTCATCCATTCTTCCACCAATTTCATACTTTCATACATTCAACCACTCATCCATACACCATTCCTAGCCTTTGCCGCACTCCCCTACCAACCTAAATCCATCCTTAACCCAGATATACATCCAAAACCAACCCACAAACCTTGTGCCGTAGCATAGCAAGGAAGAAGAAGAGAAGAAGAAGCGTTGGACATTTTCGCATTCAAGTTGAAGTGTTGGAACGTTTTTACGTGTAATCTATCTTTTGTTTTCATTGTTTAATTCAAGTTTTCTTTGTTTTGTTGTGAACATGAGGGGCTAAACCCGTTTTAGCTAGGGGAGGCTTTGAAACCATGATTATGTTTGTGATATGAATTGATTAATTCCAGTTGTGATTTCATAAATTGTGAATGCATTTTACTTAACTGTTTGATGGATAACTTATCCTTGTATGTTGATTAGTGAGGCGTACTTAATTTGCAAGCTTGAATTTGGTGCTAGAATATAAGGGAGTTTCACATAATCGTCACAAACTTATATTCATAAGTAGTTAAGGTTGTAGTAGTTAAGGTTGCTTTCACAATCATGTTAAGTAAATTCCTAGCATGAGTATCATGATGTCATAGTTACAAGTGCTTTGTCAATACTTATGATTTTCATAGAACGTAATGATCTTTGATTGTATCTATATTATGATGTCATGTAGGGAACTTTTGAAGAATACTTTGGGTTGTCAAATGATGTCGTCCAATCCAATAACTAAAGGAAAATCTGAGGGTTAATTAGTGATGTCACGGTTAATCTGAGGTGTTGAGGTTCATAGTTTATCGAAAAAGCAACTGGAAATCAATTTGTATTCGAATGTATCATGTGTGGAAAAGAATCCTCTAGCTATCTAATCATCCATAGTTTTTCTGAAATTTGTCAAAACCCTACTTAAGTCTTTTAATTACTTGTTTTTATCTTAAATTCGTCAAAAACCCAATCCCCTTTATTTAGTTGAGTCAAATCTGTCCTATTGTGTGTTTTTAAGTATTTTGAGTCAAAACCAATTCTGTTTTCGTCCAAAATTAAGTCCTAGAGTCTAGTTTGAGTCTTTTTGATTGTTTTGTGTTGTTTTGAGTCTTTTGAGTTTGTTTTGAGTCATATAAGTTTAGTTAAGAGTCTTTGAGTTTGTTTAAGTGTTTTTAAGCATATTTTTGTATCTTTGAGTCAGTTTTCATTAGATTAGCAATCCCTCCTAATCCCCGCCCTAGAACGATCCCTACTTATATCTATACTACAATTGTCAAAAAGAGTGTTTAATTTGAGTGCTATTATTTACTACATCAAAAAGGCCTTGCACAATCCAAATCCACAAGGAATAAAGCCAATTCAATTCATAATCCAAGAGGGAAAAGGGATACAAGGTGCGGCACAACCCTTGGATTTAGGAATAGGCCTTCTAGAAAGGGTATTGCGGCAGATTTCTAGAAGGAAAGGCATAAGGGGTGCGGCATCCTCTTAGGAGAAGGATAGGGCTTCTAGAACCATATATTTAGGTGTTCTAATGTGAAATTAAGTCCTCATTGCAGTAGGAATTAAAATAGCAAAAGATTAGGATAGGATAAGATAGGATAAGGTTTGGATAAGATAAGGTTGTTTGGATAATGTTCTATGTTTCTTGCTCTTTCCTTATCTTCTTTGTCTTAAACTTAATTCTCCAGATTTGTAGCATGTTCCTAGCCTTTTTTGACTTCGAATTCTTCCATCCACCTTGTTCCATATGCAAGCTATCCATTCCATGCCCAAAACTGCTCCAAATAGCTCCAAAATGCACTTTCTTGCTTCTTTTGCCATTAGGACCTACAAACACACAAAAATAGCTTAAAACACTATAATACATGGAAACCAGCTATGTAAATGCAAGAAAACAAGCTAACTAAGTCATATAAATATGCTCCTATCATCTAGAAGCCAAAGCC
>CM018507.1:9245454-9396066 GCA_008932095.1 Pyrus ussuriensis x Pyrus communis
TTGGTACGAGCATATGGAATCCCTGGCTCTTACTTCTAAGTAGTGGCATTCCGTTCATGAGATCATATACATGTTTGTATTAATAATTCCAGAAAGTGCCTTTTTTGGTATAACATATGTGAGTGCTAGTCGACATATTTACATCAATCTTCTCACATATACTTAGTGTGAAAATAGAGAGTATATCCGGTGAGGAATTGAGTGAAATCTCTAAGGCATGTTACTACTTTCAAATGTTGTTTTAATTGATTAAATGCGAGCTAGTGAGTGGTTACAGTGGTTAAGTATAAGCTCAACATTAAGGATGGCTAAAATCTATGTGAGTAGTGATTTTTAATATGTTGTGTTTCATTGGAAATCCCTGAGGCAATTGTTGTAAGGTTTAGGTTTTGTTTTGCTCAAGGACTGGCAAAAGCTAAGTGTGGGGGAATTTGATAGGAGCATATTTATGTGACTTTGTTATCTTATTTTTTTGCATTTACTTAGTTAATTTCCATTTATTATCGTAATTTAAGTTATTTTCGTATTATTGTAGGTCTAATTGGTAAAGATGACAATAAATGGCTAAATGGAGCAATTTGGAGCAGTTTCAGACTTGGATTGGATAGCATGTGTGTGGAGTAGTGGGGCTAGACGTTTTTGGTGTTTAACATGTGCTAAAATCTAGAGGAATCAGATTTGGAGGCTTGGAAGACAAGGAAAAACATAATCTTATCCAACCTTATCCCAACTTATCTTATCTTATCCAAACATTATCCCACTTTATCCAACATTATCTCATATTATCTGTGACATCCCGTCCCGAAAATATCGAAAACTCACGTGTGAAATGACTATTTTGCCCTTAGTTCGTTTCTTTTACGTTTAGTGGTTGTTTGGTGTGGTGTTGGCATGTGTTGGGCCACACACACACTGTCACTCTCCCAGATTTCCTGTCCCTTTCCCTGTCTCTCTCTCCCGAGTCCTCTTTCCTTCCTATTCCTTCTGAAAACGTACGGACACACACAAACACACTCAAACATTTACAGATCGAGGGAACCAGGACCACCTTCGAGCTCGTGAGGCTGAGAGGAGTCCAGTCATACCATTTTCAGGTAAGAAAATCACCGTTTTCACGTCGATTTCACGAAGTCAGTTTGGGGTACTATTCATGCAAACGTAAATACTCATGTTTTAAGGAAAATGGAGCTTGTAGGTAGCTTGGTGAGGTCCCCAGGAGTCTCGGAGTAGCTCGTTTGAAGAATTTGGACGTCGGGGTCACCGTGTTCGAAGTTGGCCGGTTTTGGTTAGTGTGGACAGGTAACATTTCGTAAATTTTAGCCCTTAAAAGTTGTATATTTATGTTCTCCTAGTCTTAGGCTTCGTTTTGGTGCAAAAATCACGAAAAATGGTTGAAAAACGAGAGAGAAATCGAAGGTTGAAGTTTTTCCAGTTTTCCGGCGCCGTCGCCGGCACTGGAGGCTCGCCGGAGAAGGTGACGGAATATTCCGTCAATTCTGACAGAATATTCCTGACGCCGTTAACGGAATCTGTCAAAACTGACGGAATATTCCTAACGTCGTCAGTTGACGCCGTCAGCGTGCCAGGCACGTGCCTGCGCGTGGCCGGCGCGTGGGGGCGCGTGCGGCGGTGGAAAATTTTTCTAAAAATATGGGTGTGATCCTGAGGTTGTGTAGAGCACGTTGGTATATTCAATTGTCCATTTTGAGCAATGTATGAGAAGTTGTTAGGAAAGGAAGGTTATGTGCTTTAAAATTAACGTTTTTATAGTATTTTCACATATAGGTGAGACGTATCCCGAGGATGAGCGTGGTCATTCGAGGCAGGGGGTTACAACCCTTCCACATACGAGTGAGTGGGCTTTTGGTTTTCCGTATATACCTATATACTATTATTTTTCCTAGAAATTAATTTAAATGTTTAATAGTTATATGCCATGCATAATATCATTGGTACTTATACATTATTAGTTGCATTATTGGGCGTATATATTTATATACCTATGCATATTTGGTGCTGTGGATGCACAGGTAAGTGCCAGGTAAGCGTTATTTCACGTTTATATTCAGTGGTGATTCGAGATACTTAGAGAGCTCATAACCTGCACCCCCGGTGTTAGTGCTCCCGCCCAGAGTAGGGCACAGTCCTTCACGTGTTGTTCACCTCCCGCACCATACGCTCAGCTTGGATCCAAGTTAGGTGCACAGTCCTGTCGTATAGACCACATTAGGTGGTTCCGACTCGTAGGTGACCCGCGATTATTCGCACAGCCTTCACGTGATCATAGCACTAGAGCGTTTATATGTATTACACCCAGGCCTGTCGTACATACCACTTTAGGTGGTTTCGACTCGTGGGCAGGTTCAATTATTGAGTTTGAGATTTGAGCTCTAGGTACAGCCGTACAGGTCACGTTAGGTGACTCCGGCTACCAGACTATATATACTTTGATGTGATTTATACCTGAGCACTTGCATTTCATTCTGAAGTTCCGACATGGCATATTATGGAGCATGATTGGCATATCTATATATACGAACATATGTTTATTTTCTGGGAAGTATACAGGTTTTACGGCGAGGGGTTAGAATATTGTTTTTGAAAAGCTTTGTTTTTGCCCACTCACGCTTTTGTTTTGCGCCCCTCCAGGTTCTAGTTGCTTAGCAGGTTCGGTGGTTTCCCAGAGGGCTTCCCGGTATTTCTGACAGACACTCACCAATGTAGGGTCACCTTCGGGTGCACTGTTGTCACATCATTTTAATTTGGACTGCTGTAGATTTATTGCTCTGAACTTAGCGTCTCACTTATGCTAGCACTTGTTTTTACTACTTTGTATGCTAGTTTTTAATTATTCGTACTTTTATATTACTTTTTATTAGCTTCCGCACGTGCACATGGTTACGTCACCTCTGCGTGGCGGCCAGCACGCCCTGACCTCGGTCGGGGTGTGTCATTATCTCCAGCTACAAAAGGAGTCCTTATCCTATTCTAAATACTTCCTATCTGATTCTAGGAGTCATAATCCATTCAAACACCCTAATAATTTTTCTCCTTGGTTTCTGCCAAACCCTAACCTATATATATGTATTTCTGCTACAGCGATTGAGGGGGAGAAAACTTGTTGTCGTATGTTTTATTCCAAATTGCTGCCGCAACCTGCAAGAGCTAAAGGAGAAGTATTGTGCCACATCTTGTCATTCAATCATTGGAGATTTCAGAGTTCTTTCTGTCCTTGCATAGTTTTCATGTTTATTTTAGTTTGCTTTTCAATTATAATGAACGTGTGTAACTAAATTTCTTTTTAGCTAGAGGTGAATTCGAAGCCATGATCATATGTTTTATATGAATTGATTACATCCAATTATTGTTTCATAAAACATGAATGTGATTTACTTATCTGCTTTATAGATAACTTATTCTTGTATGTTTATTAAGGATGCATACTTAGTTTGCATGCAGGGATTTAATGCTAGAATATAAGGGAATTTCACCAAATCGTTATGAAATTATATTTATAAGTAGTAAAAGTCACTAGTCATGATTGAGTTAAGTAAATTCCTGGCAGAAGTATCATGCTTTTCATAGTTACAAATGCTTTGTCAATGCTTATGATTTTCACAGAACTTAATGGCCTTTGATATGTGTCTCTATCATGCTTTTCATAGTTAGGGAACTTGAGAAGGATAATTTGGTTGCGTCGTTGAGTCTAATTCAATGAACTTAGGAAAGTCTGAGAATTAATTAGTGCATTCACAATTAATTTGGGGCATTGTCATTCATGGTTTATAGAAAGAATAACTAGAAAGCGATTTATGTGCATATGTTTCATGTGTGGAGAAGAATCATCAAGCTAACTTTTCACCCATATTCCCTTTACAACTCAATTTAATTGCTGCTATTTACTTTTGTTTCTTAAAATTCGTCAAAAATCCCCCTCAATTCTTATTTTGTGTTAGTCTAGCTTAGTTTTCAGTTTTTAAGTTTAATTTGTGTTGATTAGCATCCCTCCTAATCCCTGGCTTAGAACGATCCCTACTTACTCATACTACGATTGCAAAATATATAGGGTTTAATTCATGTGCTAGTTTCTACCACATCACTCAGTGCAATCGTTTAGCCAGCGAAAGTGGTATGGTTAGATTTTATTGTTTTTTTGTGTTTTTAGTTATAGTTTTGCTCCAGGACTAGCAAAAACCAGGTTTGGGGGTATTTGATAACTCATATATTTCATGCATTTATACCATCCATTTCTAGTCTCTTTGAGATGTTTTTGAGTTAAACTGGTTGCCTTTTACCTTATTTTGTGTTAGTGTGCAGTTACATGTACTATAAGATCAATTTAAAGGCAAAAGAGGTGAAAACATGCCATTTTTGGGGTTGGCCCTTGTTCAAACATGGAAAGAAGTTTAGTGGCCTGTTTTGAAGCCCAAATAAAGAATGCGAGATAAATCTAGCTTGTTAAAAGACCAGGAACAGAAGAACTGGGATATCTAGCCTGATTTGGAGGTGCCAAATAAGGCAAAAATGTGTAAAATAAAGGCTAAGTTGCTGGGATCACTTTGGAATATCTTGCAACCCATTTAGTATATAAATACTAGGGTTTCAGATCACTTTTACCCTATTTCCCTTCGCCATCCGCTGCCATTGAAGAAGCCACGCAGCCGCGCTGCTCTTAGAGAAGTTCAACATCAGAATTGATTCAAGGAGTTTTCTTCTATGAACTTTAATTTCACTCATGTTGTTCTTGATATTTATATATTTTGTAATCATGATGTGTACTTAAGTTCGCAGCTCGGGAATTCGATGTAGCCTTGCAAGCCTACTCTATGTTATTAAGTTAAAGTATTCAAATTACCAATATGTGTTCTATATTATCAAACATTAAGATTAAGAAACAAATTAAACTATAAAATCAGTGAATGAAACATGAACACAGATTGGTAATTTGAATACTTTAACTTAATAACAAGGGTAGTTTTGCAAAGCTACATCAAAATCCCCAGCTATGAACTTAATCATACAACATGATTAATATATAAATATCGAGGACAATGTGAATGAAACTAAAGTTCATAGAAGAAACCCCCTTGAAGCAATTCGGATCTTGAACTTCTCCAAAAACAGAGCGACTGTGTGGTTTCTTCGGTGGCAATGGATGGTGAAGGGAAATAAGGTTTTGTTTCTAGAAGAAAGGCCAAAGAAAGAGAAAGCTCTAGCCATCCCCCAGGGGGATTTTTTGTGTAAAAGTGATCTGAAACCCTAGTATTTATATGCTAAATGGGGCTGCAGCTGATTGCTAGGTGATCCCAACCATTAAGCCAAGGTTTTGAACGTTTTTCCTTATTTGGCTCCTCCAAATCGGGCTAGATATTCCAATTCCTTTCTCATTCTGCTCTTGGTCTTCTAACCAGCCAAATTCACTTTGGATTCTTTATTTGGGCTTCAAAACCGGCCACTAAGCTTCTTTCTACGTTTGAATAAGGGTCAATCCCAAAAATGGCATATTTTCACTTCTTTTGACTTCAAATTGATCCTAAAATGCATGTAACTGCACACTGATACAAAATAGTGTGAAACATAATCCGTTTAACTCTATAACGTCACAAATAGACTAGGAATGGATGGTATAAATGCATGGAATATATGAGTTATCAAATCCTACGATTGCACCATCGTGTATCACCTGGTTGTGCAAACGTAGTTATTGTTTGCCACAGCAAAAGACATATCTACTCTTGAAACACTTTCAACCTATCTTATCCCATTTCAGTTGGAATTCACTAGTATTGATATGACGTTACTTACAAATCATTAAGAAATCGTTCGAGAGGTTATAATCTGTTTCTGTATTCAAATGGAGATGGAGAAATATCACCATAAGCTCTCGGAACGAGGTATCTTGTGATGCGAACTAAGTAAGCACACAAATTAAAACCCTCTTGTGACAATTGTAGTATATAAATAAGTCTGGATCGTTCTTAACCGGGGATTATGAGGGATTGCAAAATCACTTGGAAACTGACTCAAAAACGTAAAATAAAGTTTGAAACACTGAACTAGACTCAAAGAATGCAAAACTAAACAATAAAAACACTAAAACAAATCAAAAGACTCAAAACAGCCCCAAAACACTCAAAACTGCCTTAAAATCACTTTCTGGGCAGTTTTGAGCACTTTGGTGAATTTGGACGAATTGGTGTAACAACTTGAATCAAAACACTTATAAACACAAACTAAGATACTTTCTAACTAATTTGGACACTAAAGTAAAGGGGGATTGAATTTTTGACGAAAATAAATTAAATGCACAGATTGTAGTTTAAAGGCAGATTGTAATGAATGTGATGAAAATATGGATGAATGCTAGCTAGAAGGTTCTTCTCCACACATGTCACACTTGCATACACTTTGATTTTCAGTTGGTCTTTCGATAAATTATGAAACTCAACACCCCGGGTTAATTAGGTCCGCTTAAATTAACCGTCAAGTTTTCCTTAAGTTAATGAATTGGATGGGTTAGCGCAACGCAATTCAAAACAGTCTCTAAAAGTCCTTTACGTGAAAAGCACAATAAAGATACAATCAAAGATCATTAAGCATCATGAAAACTATAAGTGTTGACGAGGCATTTGTTACTATGATGAGCATGAAATTAGTGCCAAGAATTCATTTAACGCGATTGTTTATAAGCAACCTCCACTACTTGTGAATATAAGTTCATAACTATTAGGTGAAACTCACTTATATTCTAGCGTCATATTCATGCATGAAAATTAAGCGTGCACTCTCAATAAACATACACAAATAAGTTATCAATCAAACAGTTAAACGAATTGAATCCACCATTCATGAAATTCCAACCAAAAGTAATCAATTCATATTGCAAGCATAAACATGGTTTCGAATCAGCCCCTAGCTAACTAGGGGGATTTAGCCTCTCATGTTCACAAAAAGAGAATTACAAATGAATTTAAACATAAAGCACAAAGGATTGATTATACCTAGAACGCCCAACGAATCCACGTGAATTGGTGCGCGTCGAAGCTCCTCTTTCCTCTTCTCCTTGCTGCGGCAGATTGGTTGTGGGTGGTTTTTAGATGTTTAATGGTGCGGCAAGGTTATGTGGTGGTGTAGGAAGGTGTGTAAGGTGGTGGAGAGTGGTGGAATGGCTGCGGCAGTGATGGGAGAAGGCTGGAATAGGTGGTTTTTGGGTTCTGGTGGCTGCGGCATAAGGGAGAATTAGGGTGATGGGATGATGAGTGTATGAATGATAATATGTGAATTAGAAGTGAATAGAATAGGCTCTAGGGTTAAAACAAAAGGTACGGCTAGGATAGATTTGTGGCTGAATAGAATGAATGGATGGGATTCTAGGTTCAATTAAAGGGTGCGGCTTAGATGGAATTTTAGGGTTATGGATGCACAGATTGAAGGAGGGAGAATGAGTTGGTGGCTGCATGTTAGAGTTAGGGTGAATAATGAATGAATGGCTGAGATGGTTTTGAATGAATCAATCAGATGGCTTATGGATGAATGGGAAAGTCACGGCTAGAGAGGGAATTAGGGTAGAATAGGTGCGGCTTAGGAGGGAAAGGTGTGGCTGAATATATGGCTGAATAATTTGAACCCCTAGGGTGCGGCTAGGTTTAATTTAGGAGAGAAATAGGTTAAAATTCAGAAATAAAAGGGAGAGTGGCTGCAAAGGAATTAGGGTTAGGGTTTAGAAGCATGGAATGGACCTAAAATGCCCCCCTTGCACGGCAAGGGAAAGGAATTAGGCTAAAGCCCACGACAAAGGGTTTTAAGGGCCCTAGGGCCTTCGTTTTGTGTCCTAAAGCGCCTACAAGGACTTCAAAGTGGCTAGAAAATACGGACGTTTAAGATTAGGAAAGGTTACCAAAACGGAAAACTTAGGGTTAACTTTCCTAAAATAGGAAACCTTGTTTGAGCAGGATTCCTCGTTTTGGTAAGAATTCATCGTTGGAGCAGGAATTCGTCGTTTCTTCAAGTCTTCAAGTCATTCATTCCTCTTTCGCTCCAAAAGACTCCAATTTGCATCCTCTTGCACACTTTGGCCTTATAATCTGAAAATACACAAAAGTGGCCTTAAACACCAAAACAACTAAGTAAACACAACATATATGCACGAGAACAAGCTAATTAAGTCGCATGAATATGCTCCTATCAAATTCCCCCACACTTAACTTTTGCTAGTCCTCGAGCAAAACTGATAGGAGCATATTTATGCACCTTAGTTTAGCTTGTTCTTGTGCATTTATAGTGTTTTTCCTTAGTAAAGTAGTCTTTTAAGCTAGTTTTATGTATTTTCAGGTTTTAAGGGCAAAGTATGCAAAAGGATGCATTTTGGAGCCTTTTGGAGCAAATTAGAGCTTGGAATGGACATCATATGCTTGGAGCCAAGAGGATGGACGAAAATGAAGATTTGAAGATGATGTTTCCTACTTGAACAAGGTTTCCTAGTTGAAGTAGGAAAGCCCCTAATGGAAATAGGTTTCCTAGTTGAATTAGGATTCCTAGAAGAATGAAGATTCCTACTCAAACAAGGTTTCCTACTTGAAGTAGGAAAGTCAAAATCCAAATGGTTTCAAGAGAAGCAACAAAGAAGTTTTCCAAGTCCAAGAAGGAAAAGGAGTCCAAGATGAAGAAGGAATGATGAAGACAAGGTTTCCTAATCCTAATAGGCAAAGTTTCCAAGTACAATGAGGAGTCCTTATCCATTTAGGACAACCTATCCTATCCTTGCCGTGGGTTTTAGATCAGATCACCACCTCTCATACACATTCATTCATTCCATAAATTCGTCAAAACATCTCCACAACCTTGCCGCAGCCACCAAACACCCCTTTCCTTAGTTTTAGACCTTGGCCGCACCATCCCCTTCCCCTAAACACTACTACATCCCTCCATAACCATCCATCCATACACCTAAGGCCCTAAAACCTGTCTCTAGACCCTTGCCGCACCAAGGAGGAGGAGAAGGAAGCTCGGAAGTTCATGCAATTCGAGTTCGCGTCGCTGGAATTTCTAGGTGTTTCTTTTCCTTTGATTTCAATGTTTAATTTCAATTCTCTTTGTTTTGTGCGTATGAGGAACTAAACCCCCCCTTGGTTAGGGGGGGATTCGAAATACATGTTTATGCTTGCAATATGATTTGATTACTTCTAATTGCGTTTCATAAGTTGCGAATTCAATTTACTTATCTATGTGAATTACATTGATTTGTGTGTGTTGGTTGAGAGTGCACGCTTAATTTTCATGCATAAATTGGATGCTAGGATATAAGGAAATTTCACCTAATCGTTATGGAATTATATTCACAAGTAGTAAAGGTTGATGATCTCAATCGCGTTAAGTAAATTCTTGGCATAAGTTTCATGCAATCATAGTAACAAGTGCTTCGTCAATGCTTATGGTTTTCATAGAACTTAATGATTCTTGCTTGGATCTCTATTATGCAATCATGTAGGGGACTTGTGGGGAATGTTTTGGGTTGTCGTATGCAATCATCCAATTCAATAACGTTAGGAAAATCTGAGGGTTAATTAGTGCAATTCACGGTTAATCTGGGGCGTTGAGAATTCATGGTTTATTGAAAAGCAATTAGAAATCGTTTTGTGTGCAAGTATAACATGTGTGGAGATGAACCCCTTAGCTAGCTTCCCATCCATTCATTAAATCCAAATTCGTTTAAAATCTGTTCATTTTACAAAGTTTTAAGTTTTGTTTTTAAATTCGTCCAAAACCAATCCCCCTTTACTTTGTTGAGTCATAGTAGTTAGAAATCACTTTAGTTTGTGTTTTTAAGTGTCTTAGGTCAAGTTAAAACCAATTTTCGTCCAAAGTTGTGTCTAGTGTTCAAAACTGCCCAAATTGTGTTTTTAAGGTAGTTTTGAGTGTTTTGGGGCTGTTTTGAGTCTTTTGGTTTGTTTTGGTGTTTTAAAGTTTAGTTTTGCATTCTTTGAGTCTAGTAAAGTGTTTTATGTACTTTCAGATTATAAGGCCAAAGTGTGCAAGAAGATGCAAATTGGAGCCTTTTGGAGCGAAAGAGGAATGAATGAGTTGAAGACGTGAAGAAACGACGAATTCCTACGCCAACGATGAATTCTTACCAAAACGAAGAATCCTACTCAAACAAGGCTTCCTATTTTAGGAAAGTTGACCCTAAGTTTCCTGTTTTGGTAACCTTTCCTAATTCTAAACGTCCATATTTTCTAGCCACTTTATAGGCCTCGTATGCACTTTAGGACACAAAACCAAGGCCCTAGCCCTATTTCCCTTCCTAGCCGCACCTTTATATTTATGTTTTAATTTCCTATTTTCGTAAGCCTTTGATTTAATTTTAAATAAGCTAGGGTTAGTTTTCTGAAACCCTACACATTTTTACAACCTAGCCGCACCTAATATTCACCCTAATTCTTCCCCCCTAAGCCGCAAGCCAACTTCCCTAAATTCCCCCCCAAAACCGTGCATCCATTCTAAAAACATTAAGCAGCCACCATTGACCCTAATATTCTATTCCATGTTTCCTCCCTAAGCGGCAAGAATTCACACAAAACAATATAAAAATCAGCCACCATAATTCTCATTATTAAAACCCTAACCCGTGCACTACCATTAAACCTAAAAAAAACCAAAAAGAAAATCAGCCGTAGCAACCATATTCCATAATTTCCACCTAGCCGCAATTCCCATTTTCATGAATTTTTTTTATTCAGCCACCATTCCATTTTTCTAACCTAATTCATAATCAGCCGCACCATTCCACCACCATTCCCGTGCCTTTTCTCCACCCTTCCAGCCACCATAAATCCATCCCTAAACCCGCAAATCATCCACCAACACCATTTAACCTCACTGCCGCAGCAAGGAGAAGAGGAAAGAGGACTTAGACGCGCAGAAATTCAAGTGGATTCGTTGGGCGTTCTAGGTGTAATCGTTCCTTTGTTCTTTATGTTTAAATTCAATTTTATTTTTCTTTTTGTGACCATGAGAGGCTAAATCCCCCTAGTTAGCTAGGGGGTGATTCGAAACCATGTTTATGCTTGCAATATGAATTGATTATATTTGGTTGGAATTTCATAAGTTGTGGATTCAATTTGTTTAACTGCTTGATCGATAACTTATTTATGTATGTTGATTGAGAGTGCACGCTTAATTTCCATGCATGAATATGACGCTAGAATATAAGTGAATTTCACCTAATAGTTATGAACTTATTTTCACAAGTAGTGGAGGTTGCTTATAAACAATCGCGTTAAATAAATTCTTGGCATAAGTTTCATGCAATCATAGTAACGAATGCCTCGTCAATACTTATAGTTTTCATGATGCTTAATGATTCTTGCTTGTATCTCTATTATGCAATTCATGTAGGGAACTTGTGGGGAATGCTTTGGGTTGTCGCATGCAATCATCCAATTCATTAACTTAAGGAAAACTTGACGGTTAATTTAAGCGGACCTAATTAACCCGGGGTGTTGAGTTTCATAATTTATCGAAAGACCAACTGAAAATCATTTTGTATGCAAGTGTAACATGTGTGGAGAAGAACCATCTAGCTAGCATTCATTCCATATTTCATCACATTCATATTTAAATTCTGCCTATAAATTACAATTTGTGCATTTAATTTATTTTCGTTAAAATCTCAATCCCCCTTTATCTTAGTGTCTAATTTAGTTAGAAAGTGTCTTAATTTGTGTTTATAAGTGTTTTGTATTCTTTGAGTCTTTTGATTTGTTTTAGTGTTTTATTGTTTAGTTTGCATTCTTTGAGTCGAGTTTAGTGTTTTAACGTTTGTTTTACGTTCTTGAGTCAGTGTCCAAGTGATTTAGTAATCCCTCCTAATCCCCGGTCTAGAACGATCCCTACTTGCATCTTTACTACAATTGTCACAAGAGGGTTTTAATTTGTGTGCTTACTTAGTTCGCATCAAATTTTTGGCGCCGTTGCCGGGGATTAGCAACTTTGCTAATCCCTTGGTTCTTTTCTTTTTGGTTTAGTTGTTTTCGTTTTAGTTTCTAAGTTAGTGTTGTTTTCTTTGTTTGTTGTTACTTTTGATATTTGATTTAGTTCTCTTTCTTTGATTTTAGGTACTAGAGAAGTAAGATATGGATTTTGCTAGCATTCAAGCTCAATTGGCAAATCTTACTTCTCAATTGTCGCCGTATGCCGAAAGGACCACAATGCAGAGTGTACCTACATTTGGTGCTTCATATAGGCAAGGATTTCAAGCCAATCAATGTCCACAAAGAGATTGGAGGGATCATTCGAACTCTATGTGGTGGGAAGCTCAACAAGTTCAACGTGAAGCATATTGGCAGCCATATGAGGAGTTCTATTCAAGACCTATGCAGCCATCACAACTTCATATGCAATATGCTCAATTAAATTCAAGTTCATCAATAGATTATAATCAAATTCTTAATGAATTAAATTCTTTGGTACAGGGGTCACAAAATCAAGCCAAGGAGGCTCAACAAGAAGCATATTGGCAACCATATGAGGAGTTCTATACGACACCTATGCAGCCACCACAACCTCCCCCACAACAATTCCAATCAAGTTCAAGTATGTCCATGGATAATGATAAAAATTTTCAATTACTAACCTCTTTGACGCAGGACGAACAAAATCAAGACAAGAAGTTGGGTAAATTGGAGGAGCAAATTGGGCAGATTATGGATTTCATGAAACAAATTCAAGAGCAAAGTGAACTCTCCAACTCAACTATTGAAAACTCGAAGGAAGATTTTGAAATCCATAATGCTATCACTTTGGGAAGTGCTATGGAGGTTGGAGCTGACCTAAAAATGTCCAAACATAGCCTAGAAGTGGATGAGGAGCTGCTAATTGAGGAGGAGGAAGAAGACATGCACACGGCAAGGGTAGAACAACCCTTGCCGCAGCCCCCTAAGCCCTCGAAACCACCCACCACAAGTAAGGACGTCCCAATTCCATGTTATTCTGATGTTATTCCACCCAATGTCCCTTTTCCTAGCAGGTTTTTGATTCCCAACCAAGAAGAGAGTAAAAAGGACATCGTGGAAGCCTTCCCAAAGGTGCAAAATGCTATTCCAATTCTTGGTGCAACACAGCAAGTTTTAGATGGTGTTGAATTCTTCAAAGGACTTTGTACACCAAGAAGAATGATTCAAGAGAAGGTAGTGGCTGGAGAAGATGTAGAAGGCATCAAAGAGGACATATTTGAAACCATAAAACCCAAAGAAGTTGAATTTGATGACATTGGACAAGTCATAACCATCACATGCAATCTGGCCAAGTCCAATATCCCTGAAACTTTCAAAGGAGTGGTGTTTGTCATTGAGTTCTTGTCGGACAAAACAAGTAAGTCATCTTCTCCAAATTCCATTACATTTTATACTAACTGGCTGATTTTGATGAATCAGGCACCTACACTAGAATTCAACCCAATGCCGGTTCACTTCAAGTATCACCTTCCATTCTAGGATCAATTCCATGCTGTGGGACCTAGGGAAGTTTGAATGGAGGTTTCGTCCAGCTGGAAGACGGTAAAGCAAGCGCTTCGTGGGAGGCAACCCATGCAATCAACAAAGGAAGAACTTGGGAATCGCTCCACACTCAGATTTGCGTCCCTAAACCCTTTCCTTTGTTGCTTACTTTATGTTTTGTGTAATGTTTTTAATTGTGTTTAAAACATTGAGGACAATGTTTAGTTTAAGTGTGGGGGGGGGGGGGTAACATTCTGTTTTGAGATATTTGTGCATGAAATTCGTAGGGTTTTACCACCTAACATGTCTAAACTTGTTCTCCACTGTTTTTAAGTGTTTTTAAGCTATTTTAGAGTGTTTTAGAGTGTGTTGACTTAAAAATCCGAAAATTCCATAAAAATTTGAAAAATTGTTTGAAAAACCCAAAAAGAGTTGTTTGTGTGTGTTTGTTTGTGTCGTAGGGTACCTTCCAACGCAATGATGAGGATTTGGTTTTTAATTGCATGATGGTTAAAGAAAGTTACAAATATGGTTGGACGTTTGATATACTCTTTGGTTTATGCTTGGTTGTAGTTATAGTTTACGAATTCACATGTAATCACAAATGATAAAAATCAGTTTTTGTAACATGCTTGAAGGAATGAACTTAAACAAACGCTACATCCCGGTGAGACTTGAGCCTAAACGTTATTTGGAGAATTAAAATCTGTGCATTATTGTTTTCTAAAGTCGTTGCATGATCTCATTATTCATTGCTTGGTTACTACTTAGAAGGCGTTTCATCACTTAGTTCCAAATGCTAGAACTCATGCCCATTTCATTCAAAGCATGTCATTGATTTGCATAACACATATTCAAGATGAAGTTGTGTAGTGACCACCACCATAGCCAAACAGCCATGTGCCCTTCAGTCATTTTGTGTTTAAGTTTAACCCCATTGAGCCGTGTTAGCCCATATTCTTTGTTAACCCGCATTATCTTCACCTAGCCTAGATTAGGACCATCCTTACCCTTGTTCTTGAAGCATAGTAAGCAATGAATTCCTTTTGAGTAATGTGTTGCAGGAAATAAGTGTGGGGGAAAGATTATTGATGTGAGTTTATGTGCCATAGGCATGGCTAGAAAAAAAAGAATGAAAAAAAAAAAAATGAAAGAAAAAAAAAAAATTGAAAAGTATTGGTTGTTGAAGTAAGGGCCCAAAACAATGAATTAGGCCCTAAGAGTTGTTTGAATCTTCCCTATTTGTTTAAAAGTTGATTTCTGCATTCTAAGGGAATTCTAGGTCTTAATTTCTTTACTTTACTCACTATTGCTTAAAGAACTTTTGTTTATCCCTACCTTTCCTTGTGAGCCAACACCCCAAGCCCCGTTGCAACCCTTGACTTCTATCTTGAGTGTTGTGCATTTCAATTGTGGAGTTTGAATTTGGTATGAGCATATGGTGTCACTGGTTCTCGCATCTAAGTAGTAGCATTCCATTCATGAGATCATATCTAAACACGTTTAATTACTCCAGAAATTGCGTTCTTTGTTATAACCTATGTGAGTACTAGTCTTTCATGTTTACATCAATCTTCTCACATATAACTAGTGTAGGGTGTGTAGTCAGAAAATCTGAGTGAAAATTGAGTGCATAACTAGTGAGGAATTGAGGGAACTCTCTACGGCATGTTACTACATTCAAAATGTGTTTTAATTGATTAAATGCGAACTAGTGAATGGTGACTATGATTAAGTATGTGCTTGAGGGAAAGGAAGATTAAAAGCTATGTGAGTAATGATCTTTGACATGTCATGTTTCATTGGAAATCCCTGAGGCAAACGTTGGAAGGTTTAGGTTATGTTTTGTTTGTTTTGTTTCGTATTGTTTACTTTAGTTGTTTTGTTTTGCTCGAGGACTAGCAAAAGTTAAGTGTGGGGGAATTTGATAGGAGCATATTCATGCGACTTAATTAGCTTGTTCTCGTGCATTTATGTTGTGTTTACTTATCTATTTTAGTGTTTAAGGCCACTTTTGTGTACTTTCAGATTATAAGGCCAAAGTGTGCAAGAAGATGCAAATTGGAGCCTTTTGGAGCGAAAGAGGAATGAATGAGTTGAAGACGTGAAGAAACGACGAATTCCTACGCCAACGATGAATTCTTACCAAAACGAAGAATCCTACTCAAACAAGGCTTCCTATTTTAGGAAAGTTGACCCTAAGTTTCCTGTTTTGGTAACCTTTCCTAATTCTAAACGTCCATATTTTCTAGCCACTTTATAGGCCTCGTATGCACTTTAGGACACAAAACCAAGGCCCTAGCCCTATTTCCCTTCCTAGCCGCACCTTTATATTTATGTTTTAATTTCCTATTTTCGTAAGCCTTTGATTTAATTTTAAATAAGCTAGGGTTAGTTTTCTGAAACCCTACACATTTTTACAACCTAGCCGCACCTAATATTCACCCTAATTCTTCCCCCCTAAGCCGCAAGCCAACTTCCCTAAATTCCCCCCCAAAACCGTGCATCCATTCTAAAAACATTAAGCAGCCACCATTGACCCTAATATTCTATTCCATGTTTCCTCCCTAAGCGGCAAGAATTCACACAAAACAATATAAAAATCAGCCACCATAATTCTCATTATTAAAACCCTAACCCGTGCACTACCATTAAACCTAAAAAAAACCAAAAAGAAAATCAGCCGTAGCAACCATATTCCATAATTTCCACCTAGCCGCAATTCCCATTTTCATGCATTTTTTTTATTCAGCCACCATTCCATTTTTCTAACCTAATTCATAATCAGCCGCACCATTCCACCACCATTCCCGTGCCTTTTCTCCACCCTTCCAGCCACCATAAATCCATCCCTAAACCCGCAAATCATCCACCAACACCATTTAACCTCACTGCCGCAGCAAGGAGAAGAGGAAAGAGGACTTAGACGCGCAGAAATTCAAGTGGATTCGTTGGGCGTTCTAGGTGTAATCGTTCCTTTGTTCTTTATGTTTAAATTCAATTTTATTTTTCTTTTTGTGACCATGAGAGGCTAAATCCCCCTAGTTAGCTAGGGGGTGATTCGAAACCATGTTTATGCTTGCAATATGAATTGATTATATTTGGTTGGAATTTCATAAGTTGTGGATTCAATTTGTTTAACTGCTTGATCGATAACTTATTTATGTATGTTGATTGAGAGTGCACGCTTAATTTCCATGCATGAATATGACGCTAGAATATAAGTGAATTTCACCTAATAGTTATGAACTTATTTTCACAAGTAGTGGAGGTTGCTTATAAACAATCGCGTTAAATAAATTCTTGGCATAAGTTTCATGCAATCATAGTAACGAATGCCTCGTCAATACTTATAGTTTTCATGATGCTTAATGATTCTTGCTTGTATCTCTATTATGCAATTCATGTAGGGAACTTGTGGGGAATGCTTTGGGTTGTCGCATGCAATCATCCAATTCATTAACTTAAGGAAAACTTGACGGTTAATTTAAGCGGACCTAATTAACCCGGGGTGTTGAGTTTCATAATTTATCGAAAGACCAACTGAAAATCATTTTGTATGCAAGTGTAACATGTGTGGAGAAGAACCATCTAGCTAGCATTCATTCCATATTTCATCACATTCATATTTAAATTCTGCCTATAAATTACAATTTGTGCATTTAATTTATTTTCGTTAAAATCTCAATCCCCCTTTATCTTAGTGTCTAATTTAGTTAGAAAGTGTCTTAATTTGTGTTTATAAGTGTTTTGTATTCTTTGAGTCTTTTGATTTGTTTTAGTGTTTTATTGTTTAGTTTGCATTCTTTGAGTCGAGTTTAGTGTTTTAACGTTTGTTTTACGTTCTTGAGTCAGTGTCCAAGTGATTTAGTAATCCCTCCTAATCCCCGGTCTAGAACGATCCCTACTTGCATCTTTACTACAATTGTCACAAGAGGGTTTTAATTTGTGTGCTTACTTAGTTCGCATCAGATGAGAGCATCTTGAAGATGAAGGCCTTTCCCTTTTCTCTCCAAGAGAAAGCGAAAGATTGGTTGTGCGAATTGGCACCCGGAACTGTCACATCATGGGAGAGCATGAAACGGGCTTTCTTGGAGAAGTTTTTTCCAACTTCTCGAGTCATCCTCCTACGAAAAAGGATAAGTGGAATTCAACAAGATGAAGGTGAATCTTTTCCTACTTATTATGAATGTTTTAAATCTCTTGTTACTTCATGTCCACAGCATCAAATGAAGGAGGAACTACTTCTACAATACTTCTACGAGGGACTTCTACCTATTGAACGTCAAATGCTAGATGCCTCAACAGGAGGAGCCTTGGTGGACAAGACCCCCACGGCTGCAAAGACCTTGATTGCTAATCGAGCATTGAACGCTCAACAATACGAAGGCATTGGACAGAGGAATACCCCACGGCAACACCAAGTCAATGAGGTAAGTGCCATAACCGAACTTCAAAATCAAATGGCTAACCTTACTACGTTGCTTTCTCAGGTGGTGGAAGGTCCGAAAGTCAAAACCGTAGCTTCTTGTGGCGTATGCTCCATGCAAGGACACCCTACAGACAAGTGCCCACAATTGATCGAGAATGGAGGGTGGGAGACACTCAATGCCGTGGGATATAGCAACCAATACCAATCACGTGGTGATCCGTTTTCTAATACTTACAATCCCGGTTGGCGTGATCATCCGAATTTCAAATGGCGAGACCCCCAACAAGGTCAACAACAAAGCGGATTTAGGCAACAACCCCCGGGTTTCTATCAAAAGCCGTTGGCACCACCACAAGCCCAAGCACAACCTACCCAAAGCAATGTAGGTAATTCAAGTGATAATGATAAAATTTTTCAATTACTTACTACTTTGACGCAGGAAGTCCAAACTCAAAACAAAGAGAGGCAAATCCAAGATAAGAGGGTGGACAACTTGGAGAAACAAGTGGGACAAATTGCCAAGTTTATGGGGCAATTTCGTGAGCAAGGAAAGTTGCCTAGCTCAACGGTGGTCAATCCGAAAGGTGGATTCGAATCTGCAAAAGCTATGCATTTGCGAAGTGGAAAGCAAGTCGGATCTGACCTCAACCCATCCAAATCACGTTCCAACGAGGAGGACGAGTTGAGAATTGAAGAGGAGGAGCAAAGGCCACTCACGGCCAAGGTGGAACCAAATGGGCCGCATGTTCCAAGTGACCCCAAGTTGTCCAATTCATCCAATAAAGGTAAAAACGTGTCAAGTTCGGTTCCTACTAATGATTTTCCTGCAAATGTTCCTTTTCCTAGTAGGTTTAAGCAAACAAAGAAAGAAGAAGCGGAAAAGGACATTTTGGAAACGTTTCGGAAAGTTCAAGTCAATATCCCCCTTTTGGATGCAATCAAGCAAGTCCCGAGGTACGCCAAATTCTTGAAGGAACTTTGCACCAATAGGAGGAGGATTTCGACCAAGGAGGTGGTCAAAGTAGGTGAAAACGTCTCAGCCATCTTACAACGCAAGCTGCCCCCAAAATGCAAAGATCCGGGTAGTTTTACAATTCCGTGTGTTATTGGTAATTCTAGGTTTGAATCTGCCATGTTAGACTTAGGTGCATCCATAAATGTCATGCCATATTCAATTTATGCATCTATGAACCTAGGAGCGTTGAAAAACGATGGTGTGATCATACAATTAGCCGATAGATCTAATGCCTATCCAAAGGGTGTTTTGGAAGATGTGTTAGTGCAGGTTAATCATTTGATCTTCCCGGCGGACTTCTACGTACTTGAGATGGATGAATCGGACCATGCCCCTTCATTGCCCATCCTCCTCGGAAGGCCATTCATGAAAACTGCGCGGACAAAGATTGACGTCTATAATGGCACGTTGACGATGGAATTTGATGGGGAAGTTATTAATTTTAATCTTTCTGATTCTATGAAGTACCCTAGTGAGAATCATTCATGTTTTGCTATTGATGTAATTGACTCTTTGTCGCAGGACTATTTTGACAAATTGAACAACGATGCATGATGCGAAATATATTAAGCACACAAATTAAACCCTTTTCTGACAATTGTAGCAAAGTATGTAAGTAGGGATCGTTCAAAACCGGGGATTAGGAGGGATTGCTAAACTCTTGAAAACTGACCTAAGAACTCCAAAACAAAGTTAAAAACACTAATTTGGACTCAAAGAATGAAAAACCAAAGTTAAAACACTAAAACAAAACAAAAACTCAAAACAGCAACTAGAAGACTCAAAACTGCCTAAAAACCACTTTCTGGGCAGTTTTGAGCACCTACACTAATTTGGACGAAATTGGTTGAAAACTTGACTCAAAACACTTAAAAACATGAACCAAAACAATTTCTAACTAAATTGAGACTTCAAAGTAAAGGGGGATTTGATTTGGACGAAATTAAAGTTGAGAAAACAGATTGCAAAGTAAAACTGATTTTGAAACGTTTTTGGGGTTTTTAATGGATGATGGACTAGTTAGGGGTTCTTTCTCCACACATGACAAGTATGCAAATGACTCATTTCCAGTTATTCCTTCATAGAATTATGAATGACAATGCCCCAAATTAACCGTGACATCACTAGTTAATTCTCAAGTTTTCCTTGTGTTATTGAATTGGATGACATCATACGACAACCCAAAGCATTCTTCAAAAGTTCCTTACATGACATCATAATAAAGATACAATCAAAGATCATTACGTTCAATGAAAACTATAAGCATTGACAAAGCACTTGTGACTATGACATCATGACACTTATGCTAGGAATTGAACTTAACGCGATTGTGACTAGCAACCTTCACTACTTGTGAATATAAGTGTGTGACAATTATGTGAAACAAACTTATATTCTAGCATCATATTCATGCAAGCCAATTAAGTGTCGACCCCTAATTAACAAACACAAATACGTTATTACTCGCACAGTTAAGCCAATTGCATTCACGATTCAAGAACTCATAACTGGAATTTATCAAATCATCTTGCACACATAGTTATGGCTTCGAAATCACCCCTAACCAATAGGGGTTTAGCCACTCATGTTCATAGCAAAATGAAAGGAAAATAAATTAAACATTGAAATCATAAAACGAATTACACCTAGAATGCACCAACGACGAAGCTTGAGCATCCAAGAGTCCTTCCTTCTTTCTCCTTGCTACGGCACAAAGGTGGAAGGGATGGTTGGGATGTGTTTTAGGATCAGGGATTATGGAATTGGATGGAGGATAGGCACGGCAAGGTGTAGTGTTTGGTTGGAATTGTGTTTCTAGGATTTTAGGATGTGTAGAGTGATGTGTCTAGATGAATGGACGAAAATTGGGTGAATGAGTGATCCCCTTAGTGCCTTGCTACAAAGCCTTATTTATAGGGCTAGGAAAGGTTTAGAACTTAGTTGAAACCAAAAGGTTTTGTACCAGAAATTCTATACATGAAACACTTAAAGGATATGTGTGTGTAGCTTGGACAAGGTAGGACGGCTTGGACAAGGTAGGAGACAAGATAGGACGGCTAGGAGACAAGCTAGGACGGCTAGGAGACAAGCTAGGACGGCTAGTGACAAGCTAGGACGGCTAGGAGACAAGCTAGGACGGCTAGGAGACAAGGTAGGACGGCTAGTGACAAGCTAGGACGGCTAGTGACAAGCTAGGACGGCTTGTTCTTCCAATACAGAAATTAGGCACCATGTGTGAATAGATAAAGCCTTCTAGAAATAAGGTTTTTAGGCCCCCTTGCAGCTCCCTAACTGAATTCAAGCCTTCAAATTCGTCCATCCTCATGCCTCCATGCTTGCACTATCCAATCTTGGCCCAAAAATGCTCTAGAATGCTCCAAATTGCTTCTTTTTGCATACTTTGACACTAAAACCTGAAATTACACGAAAATGACTTTAAACACTAAACTAACTAAGGAAAAACAACATAAATGCATGAGAACAAGCCAATTAAGTCGCATAAAAATGCTCCTATCAAATTCCCCCACACTTAGCTTTTGCTAGTCCTCGAGCAAAACAAAGAAATAAAACAAGACAAAACAAACAAACATAATCTAAACCTTCCAACGTTTGCCTCAGGGATTTCCAATGCACATGACATGTTAAAGATTATCATTCCCACAGATTTGAGTCAATTTAACACTTAAGCACATGCTTAATCATAGTCACTACTTACTAGTTCACAATTAACCAATTAAAACAATGTTTTGAATGTAGTAACATGCCTTAGAGAATTCCCTCAATCCTTAATAGATTTGCACTCTATTTTCACTCAGATTTTCTAACTACACACCCTATACTAGTTATATGTGAGAGAATTGATGTAGATATAAAAACGAATGCTCACATATATGTATCACAAAGAACGCAATTTCCGGAGTTAATAGGCATGTTTAGATATGATCTCATGAATGGAATGCTACTACTTAGATGCGAGAACCAGTGACACCATATGCTCATACCAAATTCAAACTCAACAAATTGAAACACATAACACTCAAGATAGAAGTTTAAGGGTTGCAACGGGGCTTGGGGTATTGGTTAACAAAGAAAGGATAGGGAAAACAAACGTTCTTCAAGCATTAGTAAGCAAAGTAATGAAATTAAGCTTAGAATTCACTTAGTTTGCAGAAATTAACTTAAAAACACAAGGGGAAGACTTTAAACAACTTCTTGGGGCCGAATTCAACTTTTTGGACCCTTTCTTCAACAAACAACACCTTGGAACTCTTTTTCTCATGTTGTTCAACTCTTTTCATACTTTTTTTTTTTTTTTTTTTTTTTTTTTTTTTTTTTTTTTTTTTTTCACGAATTTTTCTTTTCTTTTCTTTCTACCCGTGCTTATGGCACATAATTCTCAAAATAAAAACTTCCCCCACACTTGGTTTCTGCCATAAAGGAATTCCATTTGAATCATGCTTACTATACTTTAAGAACGAGGGTATGGATAGTCCTAATCTAGGCTAGGTGAGGGTAATGTGGGTTAACAAAGAAAAGGCTAAACAAGGCTCAATGGGGTTAACACCTAAACATATAATGGAGTAGGGCACACGGCTTTTTGGCTAAAGTGGTGGTCACTACACAACTTCATCTTGAATATGTGTTATGCTAATCAATACCATGCTTTGAATGAAATGGGCATGACTTCTAGTGTTTGGAACTAAATGATGAAACGCCTTCTAAGTAGCAACCAAGCAAAGAATAATGAGATCATGCAACGATTTTAGAAAACAAAGAATGCACAGATTTTAACTCTCCAAATAAACGTTTAGGCTCAAGTCTCACAAGGTTGTAGCGTTAATTTGAGTTCCTTCCTTCAAGCATGTTACAAAAACTGATTTTTTTCTTTTATGATTGCATGTGAATTCATAAGTTATAACCACAACCAAGCATAAACATAGAGTAAATCAAACTTTCATCCATGTTAATCACTCTCTTTAACAGCCATGTATTTAAAAACCAAATCCTCATCATTGTGTTGGAAGGTACCCTAAGACACAAACAAACACACAAAAACAACTCTTTTTTGGGTTTTTTTTTAAAACAAATTTTTCAAATTTTTCTTTGATTTTCGGATTTTTACTTCAAAACATACTAAAACACACCAAAACTGCTTAAAAACACTTAAAAACAGCAAGGAACAAGTTTTGAAATAATGGGTGATAAAATCCCACGAATTTGCATGAAAAACACTTAGTTACCCCCCCACACTTAAATCAAACATTGTCCTCAATGTTTTAAGCATAGAATCACACAAAGAAACACACAAACAGCAAGTAAAACAACTAAATAGGCAGATTAGAAAGAATCAACAAAGAGAAGGGTTTAGGAACGCAAATCTGGAATTGGAGTGCTTTCTAGGTCTTCCTTTGTTGAATGGCATGGGTTGCCTCCCAAGTAGCGCTTTCTTTAACGTCTTGCAGCCGGACGAAGAACACGTTCAGGCACCATTGGTGCCCACGGCATGGAGTGAGATCTCCTCCACAACCTGCCCCACGGCATTCTCATAGTATGGCTTCAATCTATGTCCGTTGACCTTGAATTCCACCCCATTCCTTAAGCTTTGGACTTGAACTGCACCATGTGGAAAAACATTAGTAACAACAAAAGGTCCAATCCATTTAGAACGTAACTTTCCGGGAAATAAACGTAAACGAGAATTAAAAAGTAAAACTTTCTGCCCAATTGTGAAGGTTTTGCCCCTAATCATCTTGTCATGAAACGCCTTCGTCTTTTCCTTGTAAATGCGGGCATTCTCGTAGGCTTCATTCCTTAGTTCCTCAAGCTCATTCAATTGGAGCTTCCGATGCATTCCAGCAGCATCTAAGTCCAAATTGAACGTTTTGATGGCCCAATGTGCCTTATGCTCTAGCTCCACGGGTAAGTGACAAGGTTTTCCATAAACTAGCCGAAATGGAGACATCCCTAGGGGTGTTTTGTAGGCAGTGCGATATGCCCATAGTGCATCGTCTAAACGCATGCTCCAATCCTTCCGGTTAGGCCCCACGGTCTTCTCCAAGATTTGCTTGACCTCTCTATTTGATACTTCGGCTTGGCCACTTGTTTGTGGGTGATAAGGTGTTGAAACCTTATGCTTGACATTGTACTTCTTGAAGAGTGCCTCAATGGTCCTATTGCAGAAATGTGAACCTCCATCACTTATAAATACCCGCGGCATCCCAAATCTAGAGAAAATGTTAGTCTTGATGAAATCTGAAACCACTCTAGAATCGTTAGTACGGGTAGCTTTTGCTTCTACCCATTTAGAAACATAATCAACCGCAAGCAAAATATAAGTGAAACCAAATGAAGAAGGAAAAGGACCCATGAAATCAATACCCCAAACATCAAAGATTTCAACATTGAAGATGGGTGTTTGCGGCATTTGGTCTTTTGCACCAATAGAACCTGTTCTTTGACATCTATCACATGTTAAGCAAAACATTCTAGCATCTTTGAACAATGTAGGCCAATAAAAACCAGATTCTAACACTTTACGAGCTGTCCTTTGGGTACCAAAATGGCCTCCACATGCATAAGAATGACAAAATGCTAGAATTGAGTTAAAATCAGAAGTTGGCACACATCTTCTAATAATCTGATCTGGGCAATATTTCCATAGATATGGATCATCCCACACATAAAATCTTGCATCATGTATCAATTTATCACGTTGGACCTTGCTTAGGGTGTTAGGAACTTGCTTAGTCACCAAGAAATTGACCAAATCGGCATACCAAGGGGTACTTACCTCAATGGACAGAAGTTGTTCATCCGGAAACGTCTCAGAAATGGGGAGGGACTCTTCTTCACGCACCAATCTACTCAAGTGGTCAGCCACCACGTTTTCACAACCTTTCTTGTCCCTAATTTCAATATCGAACTCTTGAAGTAGGAGCATCCAACGAATGAGCCTTGGTTTGGCCTCCTTTTTGGTGAAAAGATACTTCAAGGCTGCATGGTCAGTGAAAACAATTACTTTAGTGCCAATAAGATATGATCTAAACTTATCTAAAGCAAATACAACCGCCAAGAGTTCTTTTTCGGTTGTAGAATAATTCAATTGAGCATCATTTAAAGTGCGGGAAGCATAATAAATAACATGTGACTGTTTATTTTTCCTTTGACCCAAAACAGCCCCAAGTGCATAATCCGAGGCATCACACATCAATTCAAATGGAATGGACCAATCCGGGGGAGTTATGATGGGTGCCGTGGTTAGGAGCTCTTTGAGATGCTTGAATGACTTCTCGCATGCCTCGTTGAACTCAAAAGACACATCTTTTTGGAGGAGGCGGCATAGGGGTTGTGCAATCTTGGAAAAGTCCTTGATAAATCGTCTATAGAATCCTGCATGACCAAGAAAAGAACGAACCTCTCTAACCGAAGTAGGAGAGGGTAAGTAGCGTACAAGATCTACTTTAGACTTATCAACTTCAATTCCTTTTTCAGAGATTATATGACCCAAAACAATACCTTGTTTAACCATAAAATGGCATTTTTCCCAATTTAAAACAAGGTTTGTTTCAACACAACGTTTCAAGATTAAAGTGAGATTATCCAAGCATTTATCAAAAGAATCACCAAAAACACTAAAGTCATCCATGAATATCTCAATAATCCTTTCAACATAATCAGAAAATATGCTTACCATACACCTTTGAAACGTGGCAGGGGCATTGCACAAACCAAATGGCATGCGTCGATATGCAAATGTTCCAAAGGGACAAGTAAAAGTGGTCTTTTCTTGATCATCCGGGGCAATGACAATTTGATTATAACCTGAATATCCATCAAGAAAGCAATAAAAAGAATGACCCGCTAACCTTTCCAACATTTGATCTAGGAACGGCAATGGGAAGTGGTCCTTCCTTGTGGTGGCATTTATCTTCCTATAATCGATGCATACACGCCAACCGGTTTGGATTCTCATGGGTACAAGCTCATTCTCGGCATTCTCCACAACCGTCACTCCGGATTTCTTAGGCACACATTGGATAGGTGAAACCCAACGACTATCGGAGATAGGATAAATGACTCCACAATCAAGAAGTTTGATTATCTCCTTTTTCACAACTTCCATCATTGGAGGGTTAAGACGGCGTTGAGCCTCTCTAGTTGGTTTGGTCCCCTCCTCAAGAAATATGTGATGCATACAAGTTGTGGGGCTTATACCTTTGATATCGGCCAATGTCCATCCTAGGGCAGATTTGTACTCCTTCAACACATGCATGAGTTTTTCCTCCTCTTGTGCCGTGAGGGATGATGATATGATGGCAGGCAGTGTCTCATTTTCTCCCAAGAAAATGTACTTCAAATGGCTTGGCAAAGGTTTGAGTTCAAGGATAGGTGCCTGAATTATGGATGGAAGCAACTTGTTAGTCAAATGGGAATGGACTCTTTGTTAGGAAACTTACCATCATGTATTGGTGATGACTCAAGGGCAGCAACTACTTCAAGAAAATCCTCACTAGGAGGCACGGCATAGGATAGTGTATTTGTGCCGTGGGGTTGCATGGATGTTGCTCCCTTGGTTTTGACTTCTACACCACTTGTAATGACTTTTTCAAGCATATCATCATTCAAATCTTCAAGGTATCCCTGCGCCAAAGAGTCAACAGTATCAATAGAGAAACATGAATGATCTTCACTAGGATACTTAATAGAATCGGAAAGATTGAAATTAACAACTTCCCCATCAAATTCCATGGACAAAGTTCCATTAAACACGTCAATCTTAGTCCGGGCCGTTTTCATGAATGGCCTTCCAAGTAGAATGGGCAGCGAGGGTGCATGATCCGATTCATCCATCTCAAGGACATAGAAATCCGCCGGAAAGATCAAATGATTAACCTGCACCAAAACATCTTCCAAAACTCCCTTTGGATAGGCATTAGATCTATCGGCCAATTGTATGATAACACCATCCTTTTTCAATGCTCCTAGGTTCATAGATGCATATATGGAATATGGCATAACATTTATAGAGGCACCTAAGTCAAGCATGGCAGATTCAAATCTAGTGTTACCTATGACACAAGGAATGGTGAAACTACCCGGATCTTTGCATTTGGGAGGTAGTTTGCGTTGCAAGATGGCGGACACATTCTCACCTACTTTTACCACTTCCTTGGTCGACATCCTCTTCCTAGTGGTGCACAACTCCTTCAAAAACTTGGCGTATCTAGGGACTTGCTTGATTGCATCCAACAAGGGTATGTTCACTTGAACTTTCCTAAATGTCTCAAGGATGTCCTTTTCAGCTTCTTCCTTCCTTGTTTGCATAAACCTACTAGGAAAAGGAGCATTCGAAGGAAAAGCATTAGTAGAAACCGAATTTGACACATTCTTACCCTTTTTGGCCGAATTAGACAGTTTTGGGGCACTAGGAACTTGTGGCAAAGACTCTCCCACCTTTGCCGTGGGTTTGCTTGATTCTTCCTCTTCAATTTGCAAGTTTTCATCACCTTTGGGACCTGATTGTGATGGTGTAGGATCTGCCCCAATCTCTTTTCCACTTCTCAAGGTTATGGCCTTTGCACTTTCGAAACCTCCCTTTGGATTTGGAACGGTGGAACTAGGGAGCTTTCCTTGTTCACGAAACTGCCCCATAAACTCGGCAATTTGCCCCATTTGTTTCTCCAATTGATCCACCCTTTTGTCTTGGTTTTGCATAGCCTTAGCTTGATCGTCCTGCCCATTAGACAACTTAGTTAGTATCTTAAGAAGTGCATCATTGTCAAGAGACGTACCTGAGGCACTTGGGCCGGATTGGGCTTGATTTTGGGGTGGGCCGTAGGTTTTGGGAAAGAACCCAGGGGGTTGTTGCCTAAAGCCTCCTTGGTTTTGAGATTGTTGGGGCTCCCTCCATTTGAAATTTGGGTGGTCTCTCCAACCGGGATTATATGTGTTGGAATAAGGATCGTTCCTTGGTTGGTTTTGGCCTTGAAACCCAATTGCATTGGCGCTTTCCCATCCACCATTTTCAATCAACTGTGGACATTTTTCAGAGGCATGTCCATGCATAGAACATACGCCACATACAATTGGTCCTTGCATCTTCATGCCCTCGGCCAACTGAGACACAATAGAAGTAAGATTAGCCAATTGTGAATTAATGTCGGAAGTAGAACTTACCTCATGAACATGTTGCCGTGGGGGTCCTCTTTGGCCTACTCCTTCGTATTGTTGAGCGTTCAACGCTCGATTAGAAATCAAGGTCTTGGCAGCCATAGGTGTTTTGTCCACTAATGCTCCACCTGCCGAGGCATCGAGCATTTGACGTTCTAATGGTAGGAGGCCCTCGTAGAAGTATTGCAAAAGTAGCTCCTCCTTCATCTGATGCTGTGGACAAGAAGCAACAAGTGATTTAAAACGTTCATAGTATGCAGGAAAAGACTCACCTTCATCTTGTTGAATTCCACTTATTTTTTTACGAAGAAGAATGATGCGAGAAGTTGGGAAAAACTTCTCCAAAAACGCTCTTTTCATACTCTCCCATGAAGTGACAGTGCCAGGAGCCAACTCGTATAACCAATCCTTAGCTTTATCCATTAAAGAGAACGGAAAAGCTTTCATCTTCAAAATACTTCCGTCAACATTGACGGGAGTCATGCTTGAACAAACTACTTCAAACTCTTTAAGATGCTTGTTTGGATCTTCCATGGAAAGCCCATGGTATTTAGGAATGTGGTGCAACAAGCTTGACTTCAACTCGAATTCATCGGTCTTGCCTTGGGCAGCCGCGGGGTATTGAATGCATAATGGTGCGGCATTGGCCAACCCTGAGGCCGAAAGCTCTTTAATGGTCCGATTGTCCGCTGCCATAACTTCTTCTTCCACTTCTTCAAACTCAGATTCGGCCTCTGAACTTGAACTAGGTTCACTACGTTCGGGATGCCTCCTCTTTCTTCTCAAATCACGTTCAAAATCGTCGTTAAAGTCTAAGATATGTGCATGCACAGTTTGAGAACTCCGCGTCATGCACTAGTACCTAAAAAACAAGAAACAAAAATAGGTCAGAAACTAAAACAAAATCAGAAACAAAGTGAAATAAATGAAACAAAAACAATCCAAGGGATTAGCAAAGTTGCTAATCCCCGGCAACGGCGCCAAAAATTTGATGCGAAATATATTAAGCACACAAATTAAACCCTCTTCTGACAATTGTAGCAAAGTATGTAAGTAGGGATCGTTCAAAACCGGGGATTAGGAGGGATTGCTAAACTCTTGAAAACTGACCTAAGAACTCCAAAACAAAGTTAAAAACACTAATTTGGACTCAAAGAATGAAAAACCAAAGTTAAAACACTAAAACAAAACAAAAACTCAAAACAGCAACTAGAAGACTCAAAACTGCCTAAAAACCACTTTCTGGGCAGTTTTGAGCACCTACACTAATTTGGACGAAATTGGTTGAAAACTTGACTCAAAACACTTAAAAACATGAACCAAAACAATTTCTAACTAAATTGAGACTTCAAAGTAAAGGGGGATTTGATTTGGACGAAATTAAAGTTGAGAAAACAGATTGCAAAGTAAAACTGATTTTGAAACGTTTTTGGGGTTTTTAATGGATGATGGACTAGTTAGGGGTTCTTTCTCCACACATGACAAGTATGCAAATGACTCGATTTCCAGTTATTCCTTCATAGAATTATGAATGACAATGCCCCAAATTAACCGTGACATCACTAGTTAATTCTCAAGTTTTCCTTGTGTTATTGAATTGGATGACATCATACGACAACCCAAAGCATTCTTCAAAAGTTCCTTACATGACATCATAATAAAGATACAATCAAAGATCATTACGTTCAATGAAAACTATAAGCATTGACAAAGCACTTGTGACTATGACATCATGACACTTATGCTAGGAATTGAACTTAACGCGATTGTGACTAGCAACCTTCACTACTTGTGAATATAAGTGTGTGACAATTATGTGAAACAAACTTATATTCTAGCATCATATTCATGCAAGCCAATTAAGTGTCGACCCCTAATTAACAAACACAAATACGTTATTACTCGCACAGTTAAGCCAATTGCATTCACGATTCAAGAACTCATAACTGGAATTTATCAAATCAACTTGCACACATAGTTATGGCTTCGAAATCACCCCTAACCAATAGGGGTTTAGCCACTCATGTTCATAGCAAAATGAAAGGAAAATAAATTAAACATTGAAATCATAAAACGAATTACACCTAGAATGCACCAACGACGAAGCTTGAGCATCCAAGAGTCCTTCCTTCTTTCTCCTTGCTACGGCACAAAGGTGGATGGGATGGTTGGGATGTGTTTTAGGATCAGGGATTATGGAATTGGATGGAGGATAGGCACGGCAAGGTGTAGTGTTTGGTTGGAATTGTGTTTCTAGGATTTTAGGATGTGTAGAGTGGTGTGGCTAGATGAATGGACGAAAATTGGGTGAATGAGTGATCCCCTTAGTGCCTTGCTGCAAAGCCTTATTTATAGGGCTAGGAAAGGTTTAGAACTTAGTTGAAACCAAAAGGTTTTGTACCAGAAATTCTATACATGAAACACTTAAAGGATATATGTGTGTAGCTTGGACAAGGTAGGACGGCTTGGACAAGGTAGGAGACAAGATAGGACGGCTAGGAGACAAGCTAGGACGGCTAGGAGACAAGCTAGGACGGCTAGGAGACAAGCTAGGACGGCTAGTGACAAGCTAGGACGGCTAGGAGACAAGCTAGGACGGCTAGGAGACAAGGTAGGACGGCTAGTGACAAGCTAGGACGGCTAGTGACAAGCTAGGACGGCTTGTTCTTCCAATACAGAAATTAGGCACCATGTGTGAATAGATAAAGCCTTCTAGAAATAAGGTTTTTAGGCCCCCTTGCAGCTCCCTAACTGAATTCAAGCCTTCAAATTCGTCCATCCTCATGCCTCCATGCTTGCACTATCCAATCTTGGCCCAAAAATGCTCTAGAATGCTCCAAATTGCTTCTTTTTGCATACTTTGACACTAAAACCTGAAATTACATGAAAATGACTTTAAACACTAAACTAACTAAGGAAAAACAACATAAATGCATGAGAACAAGCCAATTAAGTCGCATAAAAATGCTCCTATCAATGCACTTGAATTGGTCATTACACAAGGCATGGACAAGCAAAACATGGAAGCCACAACCATGGGAACCCACGGCATGCATGATCATTCTTTTGTGGTGCCCCCTAATGATGAGGTCATTGAGATGGTGGCTGCCCTCGAGTCATTGCCAACACAATCAGGTAAGTATTCGGACCCTATTTTAAGTTCAGTTTCGGCTAATAAAATGCTTCCCTCAGTTGTGCAGCCACCTACACTTGAACTTAAGCCGTTGCCTAGTCATTTGAAGTACGTTTTCTTGGGCGAGGATGACACATTGCCCGTCATTATTTCATCCTGATGGCTACTAAGTAAGCACACAAATTAAAACCCTCTTGTGACAATTGTAGTAAAGATGCAAGTAGGGATCGTTCTAGACCGGGGATTAGGAGGGATTACTAAATCACTTGGAAACTGACTCAAAAACGTAAAACAAACGTTAAAAACACTAAACTAGACTCAAAGAATGTAAAACTAAACAATAAAATACTAAAACAAATCAAAGGACTCAAAGAATACAAAAACTTATAAACACAAACTAAGACACTTTCTAACTAAATTAGACACTAAGGTAAAGGGGGATTGAGATTTTGACGACAATAAATTAAATGCACAAATTGTAATTTAACGGCAGAATTTAAATATGAATGTAATGAAATATGGAATGAATGCTAGCTAGAAGGTTCTTCTCCACACATGTTACACTTGCATACAAAATGATTTTCAGTTGGTCTTTCGATAAATTATGAAACTCAACACCCCGGGTTAATTAGGTCCGCTTAAATTAACCGTCAAGTTCTCCTTAAGTTAATGAATTGGATGGGTTAGCGCAACGCAATTCAAAACATTCTCCAAAAGTCCTTACGTGAAAAGCACAATAAAGATACAATCAAAGATCATTAAGCATCATGAAAACTATAAGTGTTGACGAGGCATTCGTTACTATGATGAGCATGAAACTAGTGCCAAGAATTCATTTAACGCGATTGTTTATAAGCAACCTCCACTACTTGTGAATATAAGTTCATAACTATTAGGTGAAATTCACTTATATTCTAGCGTCATATTCATGCATGAAAATTAAGCGTGCACTCTCAATCAACATACATAAATAAGTTATCGATCAAGCAGTTAAACAAATTGAATCCACAACTTATGAAATTCCAACCAAATATAATCAATTCATATTGTAAGCATAAACATGGTTTCGAATCACCCCCTAGCTAACTAGGGGGATTTAGCCTCTCATGTTCACAACAAGAAAATAAAATTGAATTTAAACATAAAGAACAAAGGATGGATTACACCTAGAACGCCCAATGAATCCACTTGAATTTCTGCGCGTCTAAGTCCTCTTTCCTCTTCTCCTTGCTGCGGTAGTGAGGTTAAATGGATGATTTGGATGTTATTTTGGGTTGGGGATGGATTTATGGAGGTTGGGTGGTGCGGCAAGGTGGTGGAATGATGGAGGAAGGTTGGTATGGTGGCTGGAATGGTGGAGGAATGTTGGATGGTTGCTGCACTGGAATGGAAAAGGTGCGGCTGTTAGGGTAAAAATCTGTGAATGTGGCTCGGCAAAAATGGAGAGAATATGTAAAAAGTGGCTGCTGGATGGATCAATGATGTCACGGCAGAGAAGGGAAGATATGGGATGGTGCTACACGGCTGTGATGGAGAAAAAGGTGTGGAATGGCTGCACAGTTTTTTTTTGGGACCAAATATGCGGCTGCAAAGAATATTTTAGAAGTCTTGCGGCTGGAAGGTTGTTTGATAAAATATGCGGCTAGGTTAGAATATTAGGTTTAGAGTGAATGGGTTGTAAAGGTTAATGGCTGAATAAAATAATGGAAAAATGGGATTGTTTGATGCCTTGCGGCTGATGAGTGTTAGGGAATAATAATGGGAAAAAAAAAATGAAATGAATGGCTTAGAATCAATAAAAAATGATTGGTGGCTGAATTGTTTAAAAATATGAATGCATGCAATGAACTAGGTCGGCTAGGTTGTAAAAAATGTGTAGGGTTTCAGAAAACTAACCCTAGCTTATTTAAATTAAATCAAAGGCTTACGAAATAGGAAATTAAAACATTATATTGGGCTAGGAAGGGAAATATGGCTTGGTTTTGTGTCCTAAAGTGCATACGAGGCCTTCAAAGTGGCTAGGAAATGCGGACGTTTAAGATTAGGAAAGGTTACCAAAACGGGAAACTTAGGGTCAACTTTCCTAAAATAGGAAGCCTTGTTTGAGTAGGATTCTTCGTTTTGGTAAGAATTCATCGTTGGCGTAGGATTCATCGTTTCTTCAAGTCTTCAACTCATTCATTCCTCTTTCGCTCCAAAAGACTCCAATTTGCATCTTCTGCTCTTCTTGCACACTTTGGCCTTATAATCTGAAAATACACAAAAGTGGCCTTAAACACTGAAATAGATAAGTAAACACAACATAAATGCACGAGAACAAGCTAATTAAGTCGCATGAATATGCGCCTATCAAATTCCCCCACACTTAACTTTTGCTAGTCCTCGAGCAAAACAAACAACTAAAGTAAACAAGACGAAACAAAACAAACAAAACATAACCTAAACCTTCCAACGTTTGCCTCAGGGATTTCCAATGAAACATGACATGTCAAAGATCATTACTCACATAGCTTTTAGTCTTCCTTTCCCTCAAGCACATACTTAATCATAGTCACCATTCACTAGTTCGCATTTAATCAATTAAAACACATTTTGAATGTAGTAACATGCCTTAGAGAATTCCCTTAATTCCTCACTAGTTATGCACTCAATTTTCACTCAGATTTTCTGACTACACACCCTACACTAGTATATGTGAGAAGATTGATGTAAACATGAAAGACTAGTACTCACATACGTTATAACAAAGAAAGCAATTTCTGGAGTAATTACACGTGTTTAGATATGATCTCATGAATGGAATGCTACTACTTAGATGCGAGAACCAGTGACACCATATGCTCATACCAAATTCAAACTCCACAATTGAAATGCACAACACTCAAGATAGAAGTCAAGGGTTGTAACGGGGCTTGGGGTATTGGCTAACAAGGAAAGGTAGGGATAAACAAAAGTTCTTTAAGCAATAGCAAGTAAAGTAATGAAATTAAGACCTAGAATTCCCTTAGAATGCAGAAATCAACTTTTAGACAAACAGGGGAGATTTAAACAACTCTTAGGGCCTAATTCATTGTTTTGGGCCCTTTCTTCAACAACCAATACTTTTCAACTATTTTCAACTTTCAACTCTTTTTTTCACTTTTTTTTTTTTTTTTTTTTTTTTTTTTTTTTTTTTTTTTTTTTTTTTTTTTTTTTTTTACTCGTGCCTATGGCACATAACTCACATCAATAATCCTTCCCCCACACTTATTTCCTGCAACACATTAATCAAAAGGAATTCATTGCTTACTATGCTTCAAGAACAAGGGTAAGGATGGTCCTAATCTAGGCTAGGTGAGGATAATGCGGGTTAACAAAGAATATGGGCTAACACGGCTCAATGGGGTTAAACTTAAACACAAAATGAGTGAAGGGCACATGGCTGTTTGGCTTTGATGGTGGTCACTACACAACTTCATCTTGAATATGTGGTATGCAAATCAATGACATGCTTTGAATGAAATGGGCATGAGTTCTAGCATTTGGAACTAAGTGATAAAACGCCTTCTAAGTAGTAACCAAGCAATGAATAATGAGATCATGCGACGACTTTAGAAAACATTAATGCATAGATTTTAACTCTCCAAATAACGTTTAGGCTCAAGTCTCACAGGGATGTAGCGTTTGTTTAAGTTCCTTCCTTCAAGCATGTTACAAAAACTGATTTTTATCATTTGTGATTACATGTGAATTCGTAAACTATAACTACAACTAAGCATAAACCAAAGAGTATATCAAACGTCCAACCATGTTTGTAACTTTCTTTAACCGTCATGCAATTAAAAACCAAATCCTCATCATTGCGTTGGAAGGTGACCTACGACACAAACAAACACACAAAAACAATTCTTTTTGGGTTTTTCAAAGCAATTTTTCAAATTTTTATGAGATTTTCGGATTTTTAAGTCAACACACTCTAAAACACTCTAAAATGGCTTAAAAACACTTAAAAACAGCAAAGAACAAGTTTAGACATGTTAGGTGGTAAAACCCTACGAATTTCATGCACAATATCTCAAAACAGAATGTTACCCCCCCACAGCAAAGAAACAAGTTTAGACATGTTAGGTGGTAAAACCTACGAATTTCATGCACAAATATCTCAAAACAGAATGTTACCCCCCACCCACACTCTAAACATTGTCCTCAATGTTTTAGACACAATTAAAAACATAAAACACATAACATAAAATAAGCAACAAAGGAAAGGGTTTAGGGACGCAAATCTGAGTGTGGAGCGATTCCCGAGTTCTTCCTTTGTTGATTGCATGGGTTGCCTCCCACGAAGCGCTTGCTTTAACGTCTTCCAGCCGGACGACATTCTGCTCATTCCCCATTGGAGCCCACGGCATTCAATGGAATCTCCTCCACAACATGCTCGACAAAGTTCTCGTAGTAGGGTTTCAATCTATGGCCATTCACCTTGAATTCTTGTCCATTTTTCAAACTTTGTATTTGGACTGCACCATGCACAAAAACATTAGTGATAACAAATGGACCAACCCACTTAGAACGTAACTTACCGGGGAATAATCGAAGACGGGAATTGAATAGCAACACTTTTTGCCCGATTGAAAAGGTTTTGCCTCTAATCATCTTGTCATGAACGGCCTTAGTCTTCTCCTTGTAAATTCGGGCATTCTCATACGCCTCATGCCTAATCTCTTCAAGCTCGCTCAATTGTAGCTTCCTATGATTTCCAGCCGCGTCCACATCCATATTGAAGGTCTTGACCGCCCAATGTGCCTTATGCTCAAGCTCTACGGGTAAATGGCACGGCTTGCCATAGACTAACCGAAACGGGGACATACCAATGGGCGTTTTGTAAGCCGTTCGATAAGCCCACAGTGCATCCTCCAAACGCAAGCTCCAATCTTTTCTATTCGGCCCAACAGTCTTTTCCAGGATTTGCTTGATTTCTCGATTTGAAACTTCTGCTTGGCCACTTGTTTGGGGGTGATAAGGTGTAGAAACCTTATGCAACACGTTGTACTTCTTGAGCAACGCCGCAATGGTGCGGTTGCAAAAATGTGACCCACCATCGCTTATGAGCACTCGAGGCATCCCAAATCTGGAGAAAATGTTAGATTTTACAAAATCTGCAACAACTCTAGAATCGTTAGTTCGGGTGGCTTTAGCTTCCACCCACTTCGACACATAATCAACGGCAAGTAAAATGTACGTAAAACCAAAAGACATAGGGAACGGACCCATAAAATCAATACCCCATACATCAAAGATTTCAACAAGTATTGGGGTTTGCGGCATTTGGTCTCTTTGGCCTATACTTCCGGTCTTTTGACATCTATCACATGTTAGGCAAAAAGCCCTAGCATCTCTAAACAACGTAGGCCAATAAAAACCACTCTCAAGAACCTTAAACGCTGTGCGTTGTGTGCCAAAGTGTCCACCACATGCATATGTATGGCAAAAACTCAAAATGGAATTAAATTCAGATTCGTGAACACAACGACGCACAATCTGATCAGGGCATATTTTCCACAAATAAGGATCGTCCCAAACATAAAAACGTGCATCCTTTTTTAATTTATCACGTTGAGCTTTGCTTAAGGTGTTGGGGACTTGCTTAGACACCAGAAAATTAACCAAATCAGCATACCAAGGCTCACTTACCTGGATAGACATTAATTGCTCATCGGGAAAGGTTTCAGAAATTGGCGTTGCTTCCTCATGTATCATCCGACTTAGGTGGTCAGCCACCACATTCTCCACACCCTTCTTATCCCGAATCTCAATGTCAAACTCTTGTAAGAGCAAAAGCCATCGAATTAGTCTAGGCTTGGCCTCCTTCTTCGTGAGCAAATACTTGAGAGCTGCATGATCAGTAAAAATAATAATTTTAGTCCCAAGTAAGTATGACCGAAACTTATCTAATGCAAATACCACAGCAAGTAATTCTTTCTCAGTGGTTGAGTAATTTAATTGAGCATCATTTAATGTTCTAGATGCATAATAAATAACATAAGGTTGTTTGTCCTTTCGCTGCCCCAAAACAGCACCAATCGCATAATCCGAAGCATCGCACATCAACTCGAATGGAAGGCTCCAATCTGGAGGTATGATAATGGGAGCCGAAGTGAGAGCCTCCTTGAGGTGCTTGAAAGCCGTGGAGCATGCATCATCAAACTCGAACGCCACCTCTTTTTGCAGCAATCGGCATAATGGCTGTGAAATCTTTGAGAAATCCTTTATGAACCGCCTATAAAAACCTGCATGACCAAGAAACGAACGAACCTCTCTAACCGAAGTTGGAGCGGGTAAGTGACGAACAAGGTCTACCTTAGATTTATCTACTTCAATGCCTTTTTCAGAAATAATATGTCCTAAAACAATACCTTGTTTAACCATGAAGTGACATTTTCCCAATTAAGCACAAGATTTGTTTCAACACAACGGTTCAAAATCAAACTAAGATTACTCAAACAACTATCAAATGAATTACCAAACACACTGAAATCATCCATAAAAACCTCAATAATTTTCTCAACATAATCTGAAAATATGCTCATCATGCATCTTTGAAATGTAGCAGGTGCATTGCATAAACCAAATGGCATGCGACGATAAGCAAATGTACCAAAGGGACATGTAAAGGTAGTCTTTTCTTGATCATCCGGTGCAATAACAATTTGATTATACCCAGAATATCCATCAAGAAAACAATAAAATGAATGACTGATGCGAGAATTATACGCACACAAATTAAACCCTCTTTTTATCAATTGTAGTATAAGTATAAGTAGGGATCGTTCTTAACCGGGGATTAGGAGGGATTGCAAAATCACTTGGAAACTGACTCAAAAACGTAAAATAAAGTTTAAAACACTAAACTAGACTCAAAGAATGCAAAACTAAACATTTAAAACACTAAAACAAACCAAAGGACTCAAAACAGCCCCAAAACACTCAAAACTGCCTTAAAAACACAATCTGGGCAGTTTTGAGCACTTTGGTGAATTTGGACGAATGTGTGTAATAAATTGAATCAAAACACTTATAAACACAAACTAAGACACTTTAACACTAAACTAGACTCAAAGAATGCAAAACTAAACACTTAAAACACTAAAACAAACCAAAAGACTCAAACAGCACCCAAAACACTCAAAACTGCCTTAAAAACACTTTCTGGGCAGTTTTGAGCACTTTGACTACTTTGGACGAAATTGGGTAATAAAATGAATCAAAACACTTAGAAACACAAACTAAGACACTTTCTAACTAAGTTGGACACTAAAGCAAGGGGGGATTGAGTTTTGGACGAAATTAAACTAATTGCACAGATTCTAATTAAAACAGATTGTAAGTATGAATGTGATGGAATTGAATGGATGGGATGGCTAGCTAAGGGGTTCATCTCCACACATGTTACACTTGCATAATAAAAAGATTTCCAATTGCATTTCAATAAACCATGAATTCTCAACACCCCAAGTTAACCGTGATGCACTAATTAACCTTCAAATCTTCCTAACGTTATTGAATTGGATGATTGCATACGACAACCCAAAACATTCCCCACAAGTCCCCTACATGATTGCATAATAGAGATACAAGCAAGAATCATTACGCTCTATGAAAATTATAAGTGTTGACGAGGCATTCGTTACTATGATTGCATGAAACTTATGCCAAGAATTCGTTTAACGCGATTGTTTATAAGCAACCTCCACTACTTGTGAATATAAGTTCGTAACTATTAGGTGAAACTCACTTATATTCTAGCGTCATATTCATGCATGAAAATTAAGCGTATACTCTCAATAAACATACATAAATAAGTTATCAATCAAACAGTTAAACAAATTGAATCCACAACTTATGAAACGCAATTAGAAGTAATCAAATCAAAATGCAAGCATAAACATATATTTTGAATCCCCCCCTAGCCAAGGGGGGGGTTTAGTTCCTCATACGTACAAAACAAAGAGAATTGAAATTAAACATTGGAATCGAGGAAAAGAAACACCTAAACATTCCAACAACTCAAACTTGAATTGTATGAACGTTTAGGCACTCTTCTCCTCCTCTTCGTTGTAGCACAAGGTCTAAGGATAGGTTTGGAGGGATGGGGAGTTATGGATGGTGTAGAATGATGTGTTTAGGATAGGGATGGATGTAGGGGACCTCAAGGCTTCTTTTTGTGCAGAAAATATGAAGAATGGTGAAGTATGGATGTGTTATAGAGAGGGGATGAATTTCTGGCGTGAATGGTGAATGAATTGTGTATGAATGGGAATGAATGAATTGTGGCTGCAATGGATGCTTATTTATAGGTGAAAAGGAGGGAATATGACAGCTAGGAACTTGGTGGAAATCTGAAATGGTGATGGGAGATGCATGTGGCTGATTTATGCATGTGATTAAAGGGTAATGACAGCTAGGTTATGATGATGAATGCATGTGCAAAGTTGGTTGAATGATTATGGGTGCATGTGGCTGATTTATGGTGCAATGATGAAAGGCAAAGTGCATGTGGCTGATTTGTGAAGGGAATGCATGTGGAATGAATGTGTGAATGATGGCAGATTGTGTATGTGAATGATTAGGGTGAATGTGCATGTGCTTTGACAGCTAGGTTGAATAAATTAAAGGGAGTGCATGTGGCTTGGCTGGAATGATTGGAATGCAATCTGAAATGGGATGTGTTGGTGTGAATTTCTGGTACAAAGGGCCTCCTTTGGTCTTCAATTTCGTCCATCTACTTGGCTTCAAGTATATGCAATCCATTTAACGCCCCAAACTACTCCAAAATGCACCAAAATGCACCATTTTGCATACTTTGCCCTTAGAACCTGAAAACACACAAAAGAAGCATAAAGACTAAAATAACTAAAGAAACATAACGTAAATGCACGAGAACAAGCCATTTAAGTCGCATGAATATGCTCCTATCAAATACCCCCACACTTATCTTTTGCTAGTCCTCGAGCAAAACAGAAAGAAAAACAAAACAAAACGAAACGAAACAAAACAAGTAAAACACAACCTAAACCTTCCAACAATCGTCTTAGGGATTTCCAATGCACATGACATGTTAAAAATCATCATTCCCACAGATTTTAGTCATCTTCACACTTAATTACATTCTTAATCACAGTCACCACATACTATTTCACAATTAAGCATTTAAAACCATGTTTTGAATGTAGTAACATGCCTTAGAGAATTTGCTCAATTCCTCACAAGATATGCGCTCAATTTTTACTCAGATTTTCTGACTACACACCCTACACTAAGTATATGTGAGAAGATTGATGTAAACATGAAACCGAACACTCACATATATGTATCACAAAGAACGCAATTTCTGGAGTTAATAAGCATGTTTAGATATGATCTCATGAATGGAATGCTACTACTTAGACGCGAGAACCAGTGACACCATATGCTCATACCAAGTTCAAACTCCACAAATTGAAACACATAACACTCAAGATTGAAGTCACGGGTTGTAATGGGGTTCGGGGCGTGTGGATAACAAAGAAGGGATATGGAAAACAAAGGTTCTTAAAGAAATAGTGAGCAAAGCACTTGAATCAACTTAGAATTCACTTTTGAATGAAAACTCAACTTTTGAACAAAAAGGGAGAATTTAGACAATTTACGGCCCAGAATTGGTGTTTTGGACCCTTTCTTCAATCACTCATTCTTTCATTTTTTTCAAGCTCTTTTTTTTTTCTTTCTTTCTTTTTTTTTTTTTTTTTTTCTTTTCTTTTGAATCTCAAAACATACATAAACACTTAAACATTCTCTCCCCCACACTCATTTTCTTTCATAATGTAACTCAAAAGGAATTCAATTAAGTCATGCTCACTATCTTTAAGAACAAGGGTGGGGATTGTCCTAAACTAGGCTAGGTGAGGAAAATGTGGGTAAACAAAGAATAAAGGCTAAACAAGGCTCAACGGGGTTAAAACTTACAACATATACGAAATATGGGAAGTAAGGCTATTTGGCTATGGTGGTGGTCACTACACAACTTCTTCTTGATATATGTTATGCAATTCAATGTCATGCTTTGAATGAAACGGATATAAGTTCTAGCATTTAGTTCTATCATGATATAATTGCATTCTAAGTAGCAACCAAGCAAGGAATAATGAGATCATGCAACAACTTTAGAAAACAAAGAATCACAGATTATAACTCTCCAAAGAAGGTAATGGCTCGAGTCTCACAGGGTTGTAGCGTTTGTTTGAGTTCCTTCCTTCAAGCATGTTACAAAAACGAATTTTTCTTTTATGATTGCATGTGAAGTCATACATTATAACCATAACCAAGCATATACCAAGAGTAAATCAAACTTTTCTCTATGTTTATAACTCTTTTTAACAGTCATGCAATTACAAACCAAATCCTTATCATTGTGTTGGAAGGTATCCTAAGACACAAACACACAAAAACGACTCAAAACACTCTTTTTAGGCTTTTCAAAACATGTTTTTCAAATTTTTATGTGATTTTCGGAGTTATAAAACAAAACATACTAAAACACTCTAAAACATCTTAAAAACACCTTAAAACAGCAAGGAACAACATTTGAAGTTATGGGTGATAAAATCCCACGAATTTGCATCAAATATACTTAGTTACCCCCCCACACTTAAATCAAACATTGTCCTCAATGTTTTAAGCATAGATTTACACAAAACATAAGTAAACACACAAACAGCAACTAAACATACTAAACATGGCAGAATGTAGTTAACAAAGAGAAGAGTTTAGAGACGCAAATCTGGTTATAGAGTGTAAATTCCATCTTCTCCTTGGTAATTGCATTGAGGCTTGGATCTTTGTGATTCCACAGGCTTACTCTTGAACTGCGCTGCTCCCATCGTTGATTTTCCTTTGTGCTACTCTTGAACTGGGCAGCAGGCTTCCTTTGGTCTCCCCCGAAGGTCTGAGCTTCATTCTCTTATCTGTTTCTTTGTTCAATCTCTCCAATTCGTATTGAAGAGGGTTAGAGGATAGCTCAGCAAAGCTAGGTAAGCAACCAGGGAATAGAGTCTAGATAGACTCCAAGTGCCGGCTGATTGCTTCTTTCACTTTGCCATGCAAGTAATAACAAAGACAAAGGAAAAGACAGGGAAAGAGCATGATATGAGATACCTTTGCTTTTGACCTTGATGATATGAGATACCTTTGCTTTTGAAGAAGCGGTGAATGAATCAGCACATGTATTTGTTGTGCTGCTTCCTCCTGGGTCATCTGTACTCCAGGCATCTGGTATCATCTTTGGGGAAGAAGAAAGAATTGAGTGTTTCGAAAGGCTTTGCTGGGAGTGCGCCCTCAGAGGTGAGGAAGAGTCGGGCATTTTCTTCAGGTTTGCCTTGCCATAAAAGATGAAAGTCGACAAATATAGGGATTTCCCAATAGCAAGTGGTGGTACTGTTCTTTTACCCTTGTCGACAAACGTTTTGATCCCGCAAATCCAGCTTTTTGAAATAGTGACGACTCTTCGATCTTTGAAGACGCCTCTTCGATTTCTGAGCAGGCGCTTTCTGAAAAGCAGAGAAAGCGTCGCCGAACTTTGCGCTTGTCGGCTAAAGACGTGTAGTTGTGATGGTGGCCTCCACGTGTCGAACGCGTTTTCTGAAAAAGCCGAGGGAGCGTCGCCGAACTTTACGCCTCAAATTCCGACTTTTTGAATCGGTGGACGCGTTGCCTTGGCTTTTTATAGAGCTATCGATCACTGCCAACTTACACACTCTGAAGATTTCCCATTCTTGATACTCGTCTCCGGCCCTTTTGAAAATTTACTCCGTCCACCCCTTCTCTTTGAACACTTTTGAAAAATGGCAAACCCATCGAACCTTAGCTTAGAATTGAGTCTCCGCAGTGATACGGGCGTGCCGCGTCAAGGTAACGTATGGCGCCCTTCTTTCTTATCTTCTAACGGTCCTCTTACAGGTGAAGACTCCGTGATGCAGGACGCCACAACAGCTACGATAGTAGCTCGGAACCTCCTCACTCCCAGAGATAGTCAGCTGCTTTCAGGACGGTCCGATGAGTTGGCCGTTCAAGAGTCCCTGGCTCTCAGCGTTCAGTGCGCAGGCTCTGTGTCCAACATGGGCCAACGCCTCCTTGCTCGCTCCCGTCAGGTTGAATCTTTGATGGCGGAGGTGGAGAACCTGAAACAAGAGATCAAACAACTTAAGTACGAGAATAGAACTTTGCATGTGCTTGCCAATAACTATTCGTCGGGCATGAAGAGGAAGCTTGATGAGATGCAAGAATCTCAAGGTCGGATGCAAAGTGACCGTCAACGGCTTGCGTCTTTCTTCCAGGGGCACCTTTTTCCTGGGTCATCCAGCGTTCCGCCAAGTATTGGGGCCTGGAATGCTCTATATCCGATGCCTCCCGCTCCTATGCCTCTCACTCCGATGCCTCTTGCTCCGATGCCTCCTACTTCGATGCCTCCTGCTTCGATGACTTCCGCTTCTAGAGTTTTGCCTCGTGGTGGGTCTTCACGCAAACAAAAACAAAAACAACCTTTGTGAAGCTCCATTTGTTAGATACATTTGTAATTTCTCGAAAATTAATGAAAAAGCTTTGTTTTATTCACTGTATTGGGTTGCCTCCCAAGTAGCGCTTTCTTTAACGTCTTGCAGCCGGACGAAGAACACAATCATGCCTTAATGGAACCCACGGCATGGAGTTGATCATTGAATGGATGATGATACTTGAAATGTTCCGGCAATGGTTGAATTTCAAGAGTGGGTGCTCTAATCATTGACATCAACAACATATTAGTCAAAAACGACTTTGGATTTTGAGTTGGTGGCTTACCTACATGCTCCAATAAGAACTTAAGTACATCCTCCACGAAATGCTTCTCAAAACATTCAAGAATTGGATCTTTGTATGGAGTGGAATAGAGATCTGTCCTAAGATCCATGTAAACTCTTTCACCAAATTGGATTTGAGTAGGTGCCTGCAATGAAGAATGTAACACACGATTAATTGAAGTGGGAATTGGAATTTGAGTTGGTGGCTTACCTATGGGCTGCAATATTGGCTCTAAAGTCGCAGCACATTCAACAAATGCACAAGGGATGTTTTCATTCAGATTGGACATTCTGAAGGTTGTGGCTGTGTGATCCACTCCAATTTCCTCCTTGATGAATTCAAGATGCTCCTCAACCACTTTTTCCTCGTGAATTGTTGGAAAGGTGTCCAAGATGTCTTTCTTCCCCTCATCTTTCATGGATTGCATGAACCTGCCAGGGAAGGGTGCATTTGGGGGAACAAAGTTAGAAATAATTAAATTTGGAACAACCTTACTTGAATGGGGTGGTGTAGGAATATTGGGAGGTTGCGGCAAGGGTTGTTCTTCCCTTGCCGTGCCTTGTGCATCCTCCTCCTCTTCGAGCAGTAGCAATTCATCCATGGGCTCATCTTCAACCATTTGTTCTTGAATTTGTTCCATGCATTCTGCATTCTGCCTAAATTGACTGTTCCACTCAGCCAACTTTTTTGCTTGATAGAAATCCTCAATTGGTCGCCAAAATGCGTCTTGTTGAAATGGTTGAGCTTCCCTGCCCTGCTCCACAGAATTCAGTTGTTGAATAACTTCCTTATAATAATTTGATATACCTGAATTTGGATGTGAAGATTGAGGGGAAGGCTGTGGTGGTGCATATGAATCCTCATATGGTTGCCAATATGTTTCTTGGTGAGTCTCCTTAGCTTGATTTTGTGAACCCTGCACCAAAGAGTTTAATTCATTAAGAATTTGATTATAATCTATTGACGAATTTGAGTTTGGTTGGGCATATTGAATATGAGGTGGCTCCCAATATCTTTCTTGTTGAATATTTTGAGGTTCCCACCACATAGAAGTTGAATGATCACTCCAATCCGAATTGTAAGTATTGGAAAACACGTTATTCCTTGATTGAAGATCAACTATATCAACGTTTTGCATTTGGGACCTTTCCATGAGCTGTGACAAAAGATAAGCATTATCAAGTGCCATGTTGTGCTTCTAAAATCAACAAAATAAAACTAAAAATATATACACACAAACGAAAATAAAACAATCCAAGAGATTAGCAAAGTTGCTAATCCCCGGCAACGGCGCCAAAATTTGATGCGAGAATTATACGCACACAAATTAAACCCTCTTTTTATCAATTGTAGTATAAGTATAAGTAGGGATCGTTCTTAACCGGGGATTAGGAGGGATTGCAAAATCACTTGGAAACTGACTCAAAAACGTAAAATAAAGTTTAAAACACTAAACTAGACTCAAAGAATGCAAAACTAAACATTTAAAACACTAAAACAAACCAAAGGACTCAAAACAGCCCCAAAACACTCAAAACTGCCTTAAAAACACAATCTGGGCAGTTTTGAGCACTTTGGTGAATTTGGACGAATGTGTGTAATAAATTGAATCAAAACACTTATAAACACAAACTAAGACACTTTAACACTAAACTAGACTCAAAGAATGCAAAACTAAACACTTAAAACACTAAAACAAACCAAAAGACTCAAACAGCACCCAAAACACTCAAAACTGCCTTAAAAACACTTTCTGGGCAGTTTTGAGCACTTTGACTACTTTGGACGAAATTGGGTAATAAAATGAATCAAAACACTTAGAAACACAAACTAAGACACTTTCTAACTAAGTTGGACACTAAAGCAAGGGGGGATTGAGTTTTGGACGAAATTAAACTAATTGCACAGATTCTAATTAAAACAGATTGTAAGTATGAATGTGATGGAATTGAATGGATGGGATGGCTAGCTAAGGGGTTCATCTCCACACATGTTACACTTGCATGATAAAAAGATTTCCAATTGCATTTCAATAAACCATGAATTCTCAACACCCCAAGTTAACCGTGATGCACTAATTAACCTTCAAATCTTCCTAACGTTATTGAATTGGATGATTGCATACGACAACCCAAAACATTCCCCACAAGTCCCCTACATGATTGCATAATAGAGATACAAGCAAGAATCATTACGCTCTATGAAAATTATAAGTGTTGACGAGGCATTCATTACTATGATTGCATGAAACTTATGCCAAGAATTCGTTTAACGCGATTGTTTATAAGCAACCTCCACTACTTGTGAATATAAGTTCGTAACTATTAGGTGAAACTCACTTATATTCTAGCGTCATATTCATGCATGAAAATTAAGCGTATACTCTCAATAAACATACATAAATAAGTTATCAATCAAACAGTTAAACAAATTGAATCCACAACTTATGAAACGCAATTAGAAGTAATCAAATCAAAATGCAAGCATAAACATATATTTTGAATCCCCCCCTAGCCAAGGGGGGGGGTTTAGTTCCTCATACGTACAAAACAAAGAGAATTGAAATTAAACATTGGAATCGAGGAAAAGAAACACCTAAACATTCCAACAACTCAAACTTGAATTGTATGAACGTTTAGGCACTCTTCTCCTCCTCTTCGTTGTAGCACAAGGTCTAAGGATAGGTTTGGAGGGATGGGGAGTTATGGATGGTGTAGAATGATGTGTTTAGGATAGGGATGGATGTAGGGGACCTCAAGGCTTCTTTTTGTGCAGAAAATATGAAGAATGGTGAAGTATGGATGTGTTATAGAGAGGGGATGAATTTCTGGCGTGAATGGTGAATGAATTGTGTATGAATGGGAATGAATGAATTGTGGCTGCAATGGATGCTTATTTATAGGTGAAAAGGAGGGAATATGACAGCTAGGAACTTGGTGGAAATCTGAAATGGTGATGGGAGATGCTTGTGGCTGATTTATGCATGTGATTAAAGGGTAATGACAGCTAGGTTATGATGATGAATGCATGTGCAAAGTTGGTTGAATGATTATGGGTGCATGTGGCTGATTTATGGTGCAATGATGAAAGGCAAAGTGCATGTGGCTGATTTGTGAAGGGAATGCATGTGGAATGAATGTGTGAATGATGGCAGATTGTGTATGTGAATGATTAGGGTGAATGTGCATGTGCTTTGACAGCTAGGTTGAATAAATTAAAGGGAGTGCATGTGGCTTGGCTGGAATGATTGGAATGCAATCTGAAATGAGATGTGTTGGTGTGAATTTCTGGTACAAAGGGCCTCCTTTGGTCTTCAATTTCGTCCATCTACTTGGCTTCAAGTATATGCAATCCATTTAACGCCCCAAACTACTCCAAAATGCACCAAAATGCACCATTTTGCATACTTTTCCCTTAGAACCTGAAAACACACAAAAGAAGCATAAAAGACTAAAATAACTAAAGAAACATAACGTAAATGCACGAGAACAAGCCATTTAAGTCGCATGAATATGCTCCTATCAATGACCCGCTAACCTTTCCAACATTTGATCTAGGAATGGCAATGGGAAGTGGTCCTTCCTCGTGGTGGCATTTATCTTCCTATAATCCGTGCATACACGCCAACCGGTTTGGACTCGAGTGGGCACTAGTTCATTCTCTGCGTTCTCCACAACCGTCACTCCAGATTTCTTCGGCACGCATTGGATAGGCGAAACCCACTTACTATCCGAGATAGGATAGATAACTCCACAATCTAACAGCTTGATTATTTCCTTCTTCACAACTTCCATCATCGGAGGGTTAAGACGGCGTTGAGCCTCTCTAGTTGGTTTGGCCCCCTCCTCAAGAAATATATGATGCATGCATGTGGCGGGACTAATACCTTTAATATCGGCCAGCGTCCAACCTAAGGCAGATTTGAACTCCTTCAACACACGCACTAGTTTCTCCTCTTCTTGTGCCGTGAGTGATGAAGAAATGATGGCCGGTAATGTCTCCTCTTCCCCCAAAAAAATGTACTTCAAATGTCCCGGTAATGGTTTGAGATCAAGAGTAGGTGCCTGAACTATGGATGGAAGCAATTTATTAGTCGAAATGGGAATTGACTCAAATTTAGAAAACTTCCCCTCTTTCCTAGGAAGTGACTCTAGGGCAGCAACCAACTCCATGCATTCCTCACTAGGATGCACGGCATGGAGTAAAGAGTGTGTGCCGTGGGTTTTCAACAATCCCCCTCCATTGGTTTTGAGTTCCATGCTTCTTGTAATGACATTTTCAAGCGCATCGTCATTCAAATCGTCGAGATATCCCTGCGCCAAAGAATCAATTATATCAATAGAAAAGCATGAATGGTCATCACTAGGGTATTTAATGGAATCAGAAAGATTAAAATTAACAACTTCCCCATCGAATTCCATGGACAAAGTTCCACTATACACATCAATCTTCGTCCGGGCCGTCTTCATGAATGGCCTTCCAAGTAGAATGGGCAACGAAGGAGCATGGTCCGATTCATCCATTTCAAGGACATAGAAATCCGCTGGGAAGACCAAATGATTAACCTGCACAAGAACATCTTCCAAAACTCCCTTTGGATAGGCGTTAGATCTATCGGCCAATTGTATTATTACCCCATCATTTTTCAATGCTCCTAAGTTCATAGATGCATAAATGGAATATGGCATAACATTTATAGAAGCACCTAAATCAAGCATGGCAGATTCAAATCTAGTATTCCCAATGGCACAAGGAATGGTAAAGCTACCTGGATCCTTGCATTTGGGCGGTAGTTTGCGTTGCAAGATGGCGGACACATTCTCACCTACCTTTACCACTTCCTTAGTCGACATCCTCTTCCTAGTGGTGCAAAGCTCCTTTAAAAACTTGGCATATCTCGGGACTTGCTTTATTGCATCCAACAAGGGTATATTCACTTGAACTTTACGAAACGTCTCAAGGATGTCCTTTTCAGCTTCTTCTTTCTTCGTTTGCCTGAACCTACTAGGAAAAGGGACATTCGAAGGGAAAACATTAATAGGAACTGAATTTAACACATTTTTACCTTTATTGGCCGAATTGGGCAGATTTGGGACCATAGAGACTTGCGGCAAAGGTATGTCCACTTTTGCCGTGGGTTGCCTTGATTCCTCCTCTTCGATTCTTCGTTTTTCATCCTCTTCGGGGCTTGATGGTGGTGGTGTAGGACCTGCCCCGACTTCTTTTCCACTTCTCAAAAGTATGGCCTTTGCGCTTTCGAAACCTCCCTTCGGATTTGGAATGGTGGAACTAGGGAGTTGTCCAGGATCTCGAAACTTACCTACAAACTCCGCAATTTGCCCAATTTGTTTCTCAAGTTGATCCACCCTCTTATCTTGGTTTTGCATAGCCTTCGCTTGATCTTCCTGCCCATTAGACAACTTAGTTAGTATTTTAAGAAGTGCATCATTGTCAAGAGACGTACCTGAGGCACTTGGGCCGGATTGGGCTTGATTTTGGGGTGGGCCGTAGGGTTTGGGAAAGAACCCCGGGGGTGGTTGCCTAAAGCCTCCTTGGTTCTGAGGTTGCTGGGAATCCCTCCACTTGAAATTTGGGTGGTCTCGCCACCCCGGATTATACGTGTTGGAGTACGGATCATGTCTTGACTGATTTTGGCTTTGAAAACCAATGGCATTCGCACTCTCCCATCCGCCATTCTCAATGAGTTGAGGACACTTTTCAGAGGCATGTCCTTGGATAGAACATACGCCACATACCACAGGTCCTTGCATCTTCATTCCCTCAGCCATCTGTGAAACAATAGAAGTAAGGTTAGCCAATTGTGAATGAAGATCGGACGTTGAACTTACCTCATGTACTTGGTGCCGTGGGGGTCCTCTTTGGCCTACTCCCTCATACTGTTGAGCATTCAATGCTCGGTTCGCAATCAAAACCTTGGCCGCCATGGGTGTCTTGTCCACCAATGCTCCACCCGCCGATGCGTCAAGCATTTGTCGTTCAATTGGCAGGAGCCCCTCGTAGAAGTATTGCAGAAGCAACTCCTCCTTCATCTGGTGCTGTGGACAAGAAGCAACAAGAGATTTAAAACGTTCGTAATACGTAGGAAAAGACTCACCATCTTCTTGCTGTATACCACTTATCCTTTTTCGTAAAAGGATGATTCGAGAAGTTGGGAAAAACTTCTCCAGAAAAGCCCTCTTCATGCTCTCCCAAGAAGTGACAGTGCCGGGAGCTAACTCATATAACCAATCTTTGGCTTTATCCATCAAAGAGAATGGAAAAGTCTTCATCTTTAATATGCTTCCATCGACGTTGACGGGAGTCATACTAGAGCAAACTACTTCAAATTCTTTCAAATGTTTGTTAGGATCTTCCATGGACAACCCATGGTATTTAGGAATATGATGAAGCAAACTTGACTTTAATTCAAACTCATCCGTCTTACCTTGGGCAGCCGTGGGGTATTGAATGCACAAGGGTGCGGCATTATCCAAACCTGAGGCGGAAAGCTCCTTGAGTGTACGGTTGTCCACCGCCATGCCTTGGACTTCTTCAAATATCCCTGCCGTGGGTTCCTCAAAGATCCCTGCCGTGGGTTCTTCTTCCTCTTCTAGGCCTTGTTCGTCAAGCTCAGGTTCCGAGCTTGGCGGATTTGATTCGTGATGCTTCTTCCTTCGTCTCAAAGTCCTCTCAAAGTCACTGTCAAAGTCCGAGATACGCTCACAAATCGGTTGAGAACTCCGAGTCATGCACTAGTACCTAAAACAAGGAAAACGAAACAAAATCAGAAACTTTAACAAAATAAATAAATAAACAAAAATTAAACAATCCAAGGGATTAGCAAAGTTGCTAATCCCCGGCAACGGCGCCAAAAATTTGATGGCTACTAAGTAAGCACACAAATTAAAACCCTCTTGTGACAATTGTAGTAAAGATGCAAGTAGGGATCGTTCTAGACCGGGGATTAGGAGGGATTACTAAATCACTTGGAAACTGACTCAAAAACGTAAAACAAACGTTAAAAACACTAAACTAGACTCAAAGAATGTAAAACTAAACAATAAAATACTAAAACAAATCAAAGGACTCAAAGAATACAAAACACTTATAAACACAAACTAAGACACTTTCTAACTAAATTAGACACTAAGGTAAAGGGGGATTGAGATTTTGACGACAATAAATTAAATGCACAAATTGTAATTTAACGGCAGAATTTAAATATGAATGTAATGAAATATGGAATGAATGCTAGCTAGAAGGTTCTTCTCCACACATGTTACACTTGCATACAAAATGATTTTCAGTTGGTCTTTCGATAAATTATGAAACTCAACACCCCGGGTTAATTAGGTCCGCTTAAATTAACCGTCAAGTTCTCCTTAAGTTAATGAATTGGATGGGTTAGCGCAACGCAATTCAAAACATTCTCCAAAAGTCCTTTACGTGAAAAGCACAATAAAGATACAATCAAAGATCATTAAGCATCATGAAAACTATAAGTGTTGACGAGGCATTCGTTACTATGATGAGCATGAAACTAGTGCCAAGAATTCATTTAACGCGATTGTTTATAAGCAACCTCCACTACTTGTGAATATAAGTTCATAACTATTAGGTGAAATTCACTTATATTCTAGCGTCATATTCATGCATGAAAATTAAGCGTGCACTCTCAATCAACATACATAAATAAGTTATCGATCAAGCAGTTAAACAAATTGAATCCACAACTTATGAAATTCCAACCAAATATAATCAATTCATATTGTAAGCATAAACATGGTTTCGAATCACCCCCTAGCTAACTAGGGGGATTTAGCCTCTCATGTTCACAACAAGAAAAATAAAATTGAATTTAAACATAAAGAACAAAGGATGGATTACACCTAGAACGCCCAATGAATCCACTTGAATTTCTGCGCGTCTAAGTCCTCTTTCCTCTTCTCCTTGCTGCGGTAGTGAGGTTAAATGGATGATTTGGATGTTATTTTGGGTTGGGGATGGATTTATGGAGGTTGGGTGGTGCGGCAAGGTGGTGGAATGATGGAGGAAGGTTGGTATGGTGGCTGGAATGGTGGAGGAATGTTGGATGGTTGCTGCACTGGAATGGAAAAGGTGCGGCTGTTAGGGTAAAAATCTGTGAATGTGGCTCGGCAAAAATGGAGAGAATATGTGTAAAAAGTGGCTGCTGGATGGATCAATGATGTCACGGCAGAGAAGGGAAGATATGGGATGGTGCTACACGGCTGTGATGGAGAAAAGGTGTGGAATGGCTGCACAGTTTTTTTTTGGGACCAAATATGCGGCTGCAAAGAATATTTTAGAAGTCTTGCGGCTGGAAGGTTGTTTGATAAAATATGCGGCTAGGTTAGAATATTAGGTTTAGAGTGAATGGGGTGTAAAGGTTAATGGCTGAATAAAATAATGGAAAAATGGGATTGTTTGATGCCTTGCGGCTGATGAGTGTTAGGGAATAATAATGGGAAAAAAAAAATGAAATGAATGGCTTAGAATCAATAAAAAATGATATGGTGGCTGAATTGTTTAAAAATATGAATGCATGCAATGAACTAGGTCGGCTAGGTTGTAAAAAATGTGTAGGGTTTCAGAAAACTAACCCTAGCTTATTTAAAATTAAATCAAAGGCTTACGAAAATAGGAAATTAAAACATAAATATAAAGGTGCGGCTAGGAAGGGAAATAGGGCTAGGGCCTTGGTTTTGTGTCCTAAAGTGCATACGAGGCCTTCAAAGTGGCTAGAAAATGCGGACGTTTAAGATTAGGAAAGGTTACCAAAACGGGAAACTTAGGGTCAACTTTCCTAAAATAGGAAGCCTTGTTTGAGTAGGATTCTTCGTTTTGGTAAGAATTCATCGTTGGCGTAGGAATTCATCGTTTCTTCAAGTCTTCAACTCATTCATTCCTCTTTCGCTCCAAAAGACTCCAATTTGCATCTTCTTGCACACTTTGGCCTTATAATCTGAAAATACACAAAAGTGGCCTTAAACACTGAAATAGATAAGTAAACACAACATAAATGCACGAGAACAAGCTAATTAAGTCGCATGAATATGCGCCTATCACATCCTCACTCACGGCACAAGAAGAGAGCAAATTGGTGCGACTGCTTAAGGAGTACAAAACGGCAATTGGATGGACCTTGGCCGAGATCAAGGGAATTAGCCCCACTACATGCATGCATCGCATACTTCTAGAGGAGGGGTCTAAAACATCCCGAGAGGCTCAACGCCGTCTCAACCCTCCGATGATGGAAGTTGTGAAGAATGAGGTAATCAAGCTTTGGGATTGTGGAGTAATCTATCCAATCTCGGATAGTAAGTGGGTCTCACCCGTTCAATGCGTTCCGAAGAAATCTGGGGTGACTATGGTTGCAAATGCCGAGAATGAACTTGTTCCTCAACGCATTCAAACCGGTTGGAGGGTGTGCATCGATTATAGAAAGCTAAACACCGCAACAAGGAAGGATCACTTCCCATTGCCATTCATCGACCAAATGCTTGAGAGGTTAGCCGGTTATGCTTTCTATTGTTTTCTTGATGGTTATTCTGGTTATAATCAAAGTGTCATAACACCCGAAGATCAAGAAAAAACTACTTTTACATGCCCCTTCGGTACTTTTGCATATCGTCGCATGCCTTTTGGTTTATGTAATGCACCTGCTACATTTCAACGATGCATGATGAGCATATTTTCTGATTATGTTGAGAAAATCATTGAAGTGTTTATGGATGATTTTAGCGTGTTTGGTGATTCTTTTGATGGTTGTTTGCATAATCTTAGTTTAATCTTAAAACGTTGCGTTGAAACTAACCTTGTTCTTAATTGGGAAAAATGCCATTTCATGGTTAAACAAGGCATAGTTTTAGGTCATATAGTCTCTGAAAACGGTATTGAGGTTGATAAGTCGAAAATAGATCTTGTACGTCACTTACCCTCTCCAACTTCGGTTAGAGAGGTTCGTTCTTTTCTTGGCCATGCAGGTTTCTATCGTAGGTTTATCAAGGATTTCTCAAAGGTTGCACAACCTCTTTGCCGTCTCCTACAAAAAGACGTGACGTTTGAATTCACCAAGGAGTGCACGGCATCATTCAACCAACTCAAGGAGTTGTTGACCACGGCACCCATTATTGTTCCCCCGGATTGGAGCCTCCCGTTCGAGCTTATGTGTGATGCGTCCGATTATGCTTTAGGGGTTGTTTTGGGACAAAGAAAGGACAAGAGGCCACATGTCATCTACTATGCCTCACGGACGTTGAACGATGCCCAGTTGAACTACTCCACTACGGAAAAAGAACTTCTTGCCGTTGTCTTTGCTTTAGATAAATTTCGATCATATCTAATTGGTACTAAAGTAATTGTTTTCACTGATCATGCAGCTCTGAAGTACTTGCTAACTAAAAAGGAGGCCAAGCCACGGCTAATTCGATGGATGTTGCTACTTCAAGAGTTCGACATAGAGATTCGGGACAAGAAGGGAAGTGAAAACGTGGTGGCCGAATGGTGCACAATGAAGAGGCCCTACCCATTGCCGAGACATTCCCCGATGAGCAATTGCTGTCCATTAAGGTTAGTACACCTTGGTATGCCGATATTGTTTATTTTTTGGTGTCAAAACGTATTCCAAGTGAGTTTACTAGACACCAACGTGATAAACTTAGGCATGATGCACGGTTTTATGTGTGGGATGATCCGTACTTATGGAAATTTTGTCCCGATCAGATTATACGTCGTTGTGTGCATGATTCTGAATGTCATTCAATTTTGAGTTTTTGTCATACATATGCATGTGGAGGGCACTTTGGCACACAACGCACAGCCCTCAAAGTGTTACAATGTGGATTTTATTGGCCTAGTGTTTTTAAGGATGCTAGAACGTTTTGCTTAACATGTGATAAATGCCAAAGAATAGGTGGTATTAGTGTAAGGGACCAAATGCCGCAGGTTTCTATCCTAAATGTTGAAATTTTTGATGTTTGGGGTATTGACTTTATGGGTCCCTTTCCATCATCATATGGTTTTACGTATATTTTGCTTGCGGTTGATTATGTGTCGAAGTGGGTGGAAGCAAAAGCCACCCGGACTAATGATTCTAAAGTGGTTGCAGATTTTATTAGAACTAACATTTTTGCAAGGTTTGGCATGCCACGAGTGATCATTAGTGATGGAGGGTCACACTTTTGCAATCGGACCATTGAAGCGTTATTGAGGAAATACCATGTCACCCATAAGGTTTCTACACCTTACCATCCTCAAACAAATGGCCAAGCCGAGGTTTCCAACCGAGAGATCAAGCAAATACTTGAGAAGACCGTTGGGCCAACAAGGAAGGATTGGAGCTTACGGTTAGATGATGCACTTTGGGCGTATCGTACGGCGTACAAAACCCCCATTGGGATGTCCCCCTTTCGACTTCTCTATGGCAAGGCATGCCATCTTCCCATTGAATTGGAGCACAAAGCACTTTGGGCCGTCAAGAAGTTTAACATGAACCTCGACGAAGCGGGAAGTCAAAGGAGATTGTAATTAAATGAGCTTGATGAGATAAGGCACGAGGCATACGATAATGCAAGCATTTACAAGCAAAAGACCAAAGCTTTCCATGACAACTTGATCCGTGGGAAATCATTCTCAATTGGGTAGAAAGTGCTATTGTTCAATTCCCGTTTACGTTTGTTTCCCGGTAAGTTACGTTCTAAGTGGATTGGACCATTTGTTATTACTAATGTTTTTGTTCATGGTGCAGTCCAAATCCAAAGCTTGAAAACGGGACACGAATTCAAGGTGAACGGGCATCGGTTGAAGCCCTATTATGACACCGTTGTGGAGCATGCCGTGGATGACATACCCTTGGAAGCCGTGGGCCCTAGTAAGGAGTGAATGAGGTCTTCGTCCGGCTGTACGACGTTAAAGCAAGCGCTACTTGGGAGGCAACCCATGCATTCAACAAAGGAAGACCGAGAAAGCACTCCAATTCCAGATTTGCGTTCCTAAACTCTTCTCTTTGTTGTTGATTTTGTTTCTGCCATGTTAGGTTGTTAGATGTTGTTTTGTTTGTTTGTTTGTTATTGGTGTGAGTCTATGCTTGAAACATTGAGGACAATGTTTGATTTAAGTGTGGGGGGGGGGGGGTAACCAAAGTGTTTTGATGCAAATTCGTAGGGTTTTATCCACCATAACTTCTAATGTTGTTTCTTGCTGTTTTTAAGTGTTTTTAGGCTGTTTTAGAGTGTTTTAGAGTGTGTTGACTTAAAAATCCGAAAAACCCATAAAAATTGAAAAAATTGTTCTGAAAACCCAAAAAGAGTTGTTTTTAAGTTGTTTTTGTGTGTCTTAGGGTACCTTCCAACACAATGATGAGGATTCGGTTTGTAATTGCATGACTGTTAAAGAGAATGATTAACACGGATGGAAGTTTGATTTACTCTCTGTTTATGCTTGGTTGTGGTTATAACTTATGACTTCACATGTAATCAAAAAGAAAAAAAATTAGTTTTTGTAACATGCTTGAAGGAAGGAACTCAAACAAATGCTACAACCTTGTGAGACTTGAGCCTAAACGTTTATTTGGAGAGGTCAAATCTGTGCATTCTTGTTTTCTAAAGTCGTTGCATGATCTCATTATTCGTTGCTTGGTTACTACTTAGAAGGCGTTTCATCACTATAGTTCCAAATACTAGAACTCATACCCATTTTATTCAAAGCATGAAATTGATTAGCATAACAAATAACAAGATGAAGTTGTGTAGTAGTCACCACCATACCCAAATAGCCGAATCCACCCTTGTCATTTGTATTGTAGGTTTAAACCCCTTTGAGCCTTATTTAGCCTATTTTCATTGTTAGCCACATTATCCTCACCTAGCCTAGATTAGGACTTTCCATACCTTTGTTCTTAAAGGATAGTAAAGCACGACGTAGGGTGAACTCCTTTGGTCAATATATGGCAGGAAACGAGTGTGGGGGAAGATGATAGGGCACGAAAAAAAAAAAAAAAAAAAAAAAAAAAAAAAAAGAAGAAAAGAAGAGAAATTCGTAGAAAAATCAAAAGAAAATAGAAAAGTGTTGAAAAGAAAGAAAAAGAGTTGGAAAATAAGTGAGAATGAACTCACAAGTGTTGGTTGTTGAAGGAAGGGTCCAAAAGAGTGAATTTGACCCTAAATGTTGCATGAATCTTCCCTTGTGTGTACTAATTGATTTCGGCCATTTGAAGAGAGTTTAAGTGTCAAATTCATTACTTTGCTTACTATTGCTTTAAAGAACGTTTGTTTTATCCTTTACCTTTCTTTGTTAGCCAATACCCCAAGCCCCGTTACAACCCTTGACTTTAATCTTGAGTGTTATGTGTTTCAATTTGTGGAGTTTAAAATTGGTACGAGCATATGGTGTCACTGGTTCTCGCATCTAAGTAGTAGCATTCCATTCATGAGATCATATTGATAAACATGCTATTTAACTCCGAAAAGTGCTTTCTTTGTCATACATATATGTGAGCATTCGTTTTCATATTTACATCTATCTGCTCACATATAACTAGTATAGGGTGTGTAGTCAGAAAATCTGTGTGAAAATTGAGTGCATATCTAGTAGGGAATTGAGGAAATTCTCTAAGGCATGTTACTACATTCAAAATCATGTTTTAATTGGTTATTTGTGAACTAATGAGTAGTGACTATGATTAAGTAAATGCTTAAGCGTAAAGATGGCTAAAATCTGTGGGAATGATGATTTTTAACATGTCATATGCATTGGAAATCCCTGAGGCGATTGTTGGAAGGTGTAGATTGTGTTTTACTCGGTTTACTTCGTTATTTACTTTGTTTCATTTTGTTTTGCTCGAGGACTAGCAAAAGCTAAGTGTGGGGGAATTTGAAAGGAGCATATTTATGCACCTTAGTTTAGCTTGTTCTTGTGCATTTATAGTGTTTTTCCTTAGTAAAGTAGTCTTTTAAGCTAGTTTTATGTATTTTCAGGTTTTAAGGGCAAAGTATGCAAAAGGATGCATTTTGGAGCCTTTTGGAGCAAATTAGAGCTTGGAATGGACATCATATGCTTGGAGCCAAGAGGATGGACGAAAATGAAGATTTGAAGATGATGTTTCCTACTTGAACAAGGTTTCCTAGTTTTAGTAGGAAAGCCCCTAATGGAAATAGGTTTCCTAGTTGAATTAGGATTCCTAGAAGAATGAAGATTCCTACTCAAACAAGGTTTCCTACTTGAAGTAGGAAAGTCAAAATCCAAATGGTTTCAAGAGAAGCAACAAAGAAGTTTTCCAAGTCCAAGAAGGAAAAGGAGTCCAAGATGAAGAAGGAATGATGAAGACAAGGTTTCCTAATCCTAATAGGCAAAGTTTCCAAGTACAATGAGGAGTCCTTATCCATTTAGGACAACCTATCCTATCCTTGCCGTGGGTTTTATCCAATTCCCCTTAGTTTTAGGGCTTTCTAGAAGCCCTAAACATTATCCCTAAGCTTTGCCGCACCCTTATCCCTTTTTCCCTACAAAGTTGGCACTTAAAGCATGATTTTAGGAACCTTATCTTATCTCCTACAAAGGTGGCGCCCAAACCCTTCTAGAAAACTGATTTCCCTTGCCTTGCAAGGCATTCTAGAGACCTTATCACCTTATCCCATACCTGCCGCACCTAGGAAGCATTATCCCTCTCTATTTCTGATTTCTAAGCCTATTTCCTAGTTGATTTGGGTTATTCAAGTCCATATCTGATTACCCTAGGGTTTTTAGTGCCTATATATACTCATGTTAACCCCTAGATCAGATCACCACCTCTCATACACATTCATTCATTCCATAAATTCGTCAAAACATCTCCACAACCTTGCCGCAGCCACCAAACACCCCTTTCCTTAGTTTTAGACCTTGGCCGCACCATCCCCTTCCCCTAAACACTACTACATCCCTCCATAACCATCCATCCATACACCTAAGGCCCTAAAACCTGTCTCTAGACCCTTGCCGCACCAAGGAGGAGGAGAAGGAAGCTCGGAAGTTCATGCAATTCGAGTTCGCGTCGCTGGAATTTCTAGGTGTTTCTTTTCCTTTGATTTCAATGTTTAATTTCAATTCTCTTTGTTTTGTGCGTATGAGGAACTAAACCCCCCCTTGGCTAGGGGGGGATTCGAAATACATATTTATGCTTGCAATATGATTTGATTACTTCTAATTGCGTTTCATAAGTTGCGAATTCAATTTACTTATCTATGTGAATTACATTGATTTGTGTGTGTTGGTTGAGAGTGCACGCTTAATTTTCATGCATAAATTGGATGCTAGGATATAAGGAAATTTCACCTAATCGTTATGGAATTATATTCACAAGTAGTAAAGGTTGATGATCTCAATCGCGTTAAGTAAATTCTTGGCATAAGTTTCATGCAATCATAGTAACAAGTGCTTCGTCAATGCTTATGGTTTTCATAGAACTTAATGATTCTTGCTTGGATCTCTATTATGCAATCATGTAGGGGACTTGTGGGGAATGTTTTGGGTTGTCGTATGCAATCATCCAATTCAATAACGTTAGGAAAATCTGAGGGTTAATTAGTGCAATTCACGGTTAATCTGGGGCGTTGAGAATTCATGGTTTATTGAAAAGCAATTAGAAATCGTTTTGTGTGCAAGTATAACATGTGTGGAGATGAACCCCTTAGCTAGCTTCCCATCCATTCATTAAATCCAAATTCGTTTAAAATCTGTTCGTTTTACAAAGTTTTAAGTTTTGTTTTTAAATTCGTCCAAAACCAATCCCCCTTTACTTTGTTGAGTCATAGTAGTTAGAAATCACTTTAGTTTGTGTTTTTAAGTGTCTTAGGTCAAGTTAAAACCAATTTTCGTCCAAAGTTGTGTCTAGTGTTCAAAACTGCCCAAATTGTGTTTTTAAGGTAGTTTTGAGTGTTTTGGGGCTGTTTTGAGTCTTTTGGTTTGTTTTGGTGTTTTAAAGTTTAGTTTTGCATTCTTTGAGTCTAGTAAAGTGTTTTATATTGTGTTTCTACGTTTTTGAGTCAATTCCAAGTGATTAACAATCCCTCCTAATCCCCGGTCTAGAACGATCCCTACTTACATTCTCCACTACAATTGATAAAAAGAGGGTTTAATTTGTGTGCGTATAAATCTCACATCAAAAACAAAACAACTAAAGTAAACAATACGAAACAAAACAAACAAAACATAACCTAAACCTTCCAACGTTTGCCTCAGGGATTTCCAATGAAACATGACATGTCAAAGATCATTACTCACATAGCTTTTAATCTTCCTTCCCCTCGAGTACATACTTAATCATAGTCACCATTCACTAGTTCGCATTTAATCAATTAAAACACATTTTGAATGTAGTAACATGCCTTAGAGAATTCCCTCAATTCCTCACTAGTTATGCACTCAATTTTCACTTAGATTTTCTGACTACACACCCTACACTAGTTATATGTGAGAAGATTGATGTAAACATGAAAGACTAGTACTCACATAGGTTATAACAAAGAACGCAATTTCTGGAGTAATTAAATGTGTTTAGATATGATCTCATGAATGGAATGCTACTACTTAGATGCGAGAACCAGTGACACTATATGCTCATACCAAATTCAAACTCCACAATTGAAATGCACAACACTCAAGATAGAAGTCAAGGGTTGTAACGAGGCTTGGGGTATTGGCTCACAAGGAAAGGTAAGGATACACAAAAGTTCTTTAAGCAATAGTAAGTAAAGTAATGAAATTAAGACCTAGAATTCCCTTAGAATGCAGAAATCAACTTTTAGACAAATAGGGGAGATTCAAACAACTTTTAGGGCCTAATTCATTGTTTTGGGCCCTTACTTCAACAACCAATACTTTGGAACTTTTTTCACTTCTTTTCAACTCTTTTTCACTTTTTTCTTTTCTTTTCTTTTTTATTTTTTTCTTTTTCTAACCGTGCCTATGGCACAAAAACTCACATCCATAATCCTTCCCCCACACTTATTTTCTGCAACACATTAATCAAAAGGAATTCATTGCTTACTATGCTTCAAGAACAAGGGTAAGGATGGTCCTAATCTAGGCTAGGTGAGGATAATGTGGGTTAACAAAGAAAGTAGGCTACACAAGGCTCAACAGAGTTAAATCCTACAAAACAAATGAAAAGGGAAATATGGCAATTTGGCTATGGTGTTCACTACACAACTTCATCTTGAATATGTGTTATGCAAATCAATAACATGCTTTGAATGAAATGGGCATGAGTTCTAGCATTTGGAACTATGTGATGAAACGCCTTCTAAGTAGTAACCAAGCAAAGAATAATGAGATCATGCAATGACTTTAGAAAACATTAATGCACAGATTTTAACTCTCCAAATGACGTTTAAGCTCAAGTCTCACAGGGATGTAGCGTTTGTTTAAGTTCCTTCCTTCAAGCATGTTACAAAAACTGATTTTTTCTTTGTGATTACTTGTGAATTCGTAAACTATAACTACAACCAAGCATAAACCAAAGAGTATATCAAACGTCCATCTATGTTTGTAACTTTCTTTAACCATCGTGCAATTAAAAACCAAATCCTCATCATTGTGTTGGAAGGTGACCTACGACACAAACAAACACACAAAAACAACTCTTTTTGGGTTTTTCAAAACAATTTTTCAAATTTTTATGAGATTTTCGGATTTTTAAGTCAACACACTCTAAAACACTCTAAAATAACTTAAAAACACTTAAAAACAGCAAAGAACAAGTTTAGACATGTTAGGTGGTAATACCCTACGAATTTCATGCACAAATATCTCAAAACAGAATGTTACCCCCCCCACACTTAAACTAAACATTGTCCTCAATGTTTTAGACACAATTAAAATCATTACACAAAACATAAAGTAAGCAACAAAGGGAAGGGTTTAGGGACGCAAATCTGAGTGTGGAGCAATTCCCAAGTTCTTCCTTTGTTGATTGCATGGGTTGCCTCCCACGAAGCGCTTGCTTTAACGTCTTCCAGCCGGACGAGACCTTCTTTTACTCTTCACTCTGGCTCACGGAATGGAGGGGTATGTCCTCCACGGTATACTCCTTGAAATTTCTCGTAGTACGGCTCGATGAATGGGAGGGGGTAGTGATCCTCCCTGATTTTGGTGCTTGGGTTCCGACACTCCATGTACATGCTCCCACCACCTTTAAATTGGTTGTTCACCTGCACCACAGAAGGTAACAACCTATTAGTTGAAATGGGAATCGGAATTGGGATTGGAGACTTACTAGGATGTTGTGGCAATGCCCCTAGGGCAGCCACCATCTCGCCAATTTTAGCACAAGGCATGGCCATATTGTATGTTTTTAGGGTAGTGGCGTGCTCATTGTGCTCCAATCCAATTCCTTCCTCGATGGTGATTCTAGATGCATCCTTCTTGATTGGTGCGGATCCTTTCGGCTCTATGTCCTTATGCACATCTATAACACAACAAGAATGAACAGCATTAGTACTCTTAATGGATTCAGAAACTTTAAAGTTAATCGTATCACCACCAAACTCCATAGTTAAGGCTCCCTTGGCCACATCAATCTTGGTGTGGGCTGTTTTCATGAAAGGTCGTCCAAGTAAGAGTGGCAATGGTGGAGAGTGGGTTGAATCCTCCATGTCAAGCACATAGAAATCTGCAGGAAAAATCAAGTGTTCTACCTGCACCAAAACATCTTCCAAGACTCCTCTCGGGTATGCATTAGATCGATCAGCTAATTGTATAACAACACCATCATTTTTAAGCTCTCCTAGCTTCATAAATGCATAAACAGAGTATGGCATGACATTAATTGATGCACCTAAATCTAGCATAGCATGTTCGAACTTTGTATTTCCAATTACATAAGGGATAGTGAAACTACCTGGATCTTTGCATTTGGGTGGCAGCTTCCTTTGCAATATGGCAGAGACATTCTCACTTACATGAACCACCTCTTTTTCCCGAATCCGTTTCCTTGTTGTACAAATCTTCTTCAAAAACTTCGCATACTTCGGAATTTGCTTTATTGCATCAAGGAGCGGGATATTGACATGCACCTTCCTAAACGTCTCCAGAATGTCTTTTTCCTCCTCCTCCTTCTTTGTTTGCAAAAATCTGCTAGGAAAAGGAACATTGGGTGGAACAAAGTTAGAATTAATCAATTTTGACCCCAACTTACCTTTGGTGGCCGAATGAGATGAGTTGGGTGCATTAATGTCCCTTGGTAGTTGTGGCAAGGGTGTTTGTACCCTTGCCGTGGGCTTGCTTACTTCCTCCTCTTCATGTTGCAGCTTTTCATCCTCTTCTTCGCTTGATTTTGGTGGTTGTGGGGTGGTTCCAACTTCCTTGCCACTTCTCAAGGTAATTGCGTTGGCGGTCTCAAAGCCTCCCTTCGGATTTGGAATGGTTGAGCTAGGGAGCTTGCCTTGGTCTCGGAATTGCCCTACAAACTCCGCAATCTGCCCAATTTGTTTTTCCAATTGATCCACCCTCTTTTCTTGATTCTGCATCGCTTTGGCTTGATTTTCTTGCCCCTGAGACAAATTTGTTAGTAACTTAAGAAGTGTATCATTATCTAAAGTGTTACCTGAATTTGTTTGGGTAGATTGTGGAGGTGCTTGTGTGGTTGCGAATGCCTTGGTGAAGAAGCCCGGGGGTTGTTGCCTAAAGCCTCCTTGTTGTGGTGGTTGTTGGGACTCCCTCCATTTAAAGTTCGGGTGGTCTCTCCAACCTGGATTATAAGTGTTTGAGTACGGATCGTTCCTTGGTTGGTTCTGGCCCTGAAATCCAATGGCGTTGGCGCTTTCCCATCCACCATTTTCTATGAGCTGTGGGCACTTCTCAGAAGCATGTCCTTGAATCGAACACACCCCGCATACAACTGGTCCTTGCATCCTCATGCCTTCGGCCATCTGAGACACAATGGAGGTAAGATTAGCTAACTGGGAATGAATGTCAGGTGTGGAACTTACCTCATGCACTTGATGCCGTGGAGGTCCTCTTTGTCCTACTCCCTCATATTGTTGAGCGTTCAACGCTCGGTTCGCGATCAAGACCTTGGCCGCCATGGACGTCTTGTCCACCAATGCTCCACCCGCCGATGCGTCGAGCATTTGTCGTTCGATTGGTAGGAGCCCCTCATAGAAGTATTGCAGAAGCAACTCCTCCTTCATCTGATGCTGTGGACAAGAAGCAACAAGAGATTTAAAGCGTTCGTAATACGTAGGAAAAGACTCACCATCTTCTTGCTGTATACCACTTATCCTTTTACGTAAAAGGATGATTCGAGAAGTTGGGAAGAACTTCTCCAAATATGCCCTCTTCATGCTCTCCCATGATGTGACAGTTCCGGGAGCTAGCTCGTACAACCAATCTTTGGCTTTGTCCATCAAAGAAAATGGAAAAGCCTTCATCTTCAATATACTTCCGTCAACGTTGACGGGAGTCATGCTTGAGCACACCACCTCAAATTCCTTCAGATGCTTGTTCGGATCCTCCATGGACAACCCATGGTACTTCGGAATATGGTGGAGCAAGCTTGACTTCAACTCGAACTCCTCGGTCTTCCCTTCAGCAGGTGGGGGATATTGGATACACAAGGGTGCGGCGTTATCCAACCCCGAAGCGGAAAGCTCCTTGAGTGTCCGGGTGTCTACGGCCATGTCTTGTGGCTCTTCAAATATCCCTGTCGTGGGTTCCTCCTCCTCTTCTAGGACTTGTTCTTCAAGCTCAGGTTCCGGGCTTGGTGGATTTGATTCGTGATGCTTCTTCCTTCGTCTCAAAGTTCTCTCAAAATCGCTGTCAAAGTCCAAAATATCTTCACGAATCGGTTGAGAACTCCGAGTCATGCACTAGTACCTAAAACAAGAAAAACAAAACAAGGTCAGATTCTTTAACAAAATAACTAAATAAACAGAAAGTAAACAATCCAAGGGATTAGCAAAGTTGCTAATCCTCGGCAACGGTGCCAAAAATTTAATGCGAACTAAGTAAGCACACAAATTAAAACCCTCTTGTGACAATTGTAGTATATAAATAAGTAGGGATCGTTCTTAACCGGGGATTAGGAGGGATTGCAAAATCACTTGGAAACTGACTCAAAAACGTAAAATAAAGTTTGAAACACTGAACTAGACTCAAAGAATGCAAAACTAAACAATAAAAACACTAAAACAAATCAAAAGACTCAAAACAGCCCCAAAACACTCAACTACCTTAAAATCACTTTCTGGGCAGTTTTGAGCACTTTGGTGAATTTGGACGAATTGGTGTAACAACTTGAATCAAAACACTTATAAACACAAACTAAGATACTTTCTAACTAATTTGGACACTAAAGTAAAGGGGGATTGAATTTTTGACGAAAATAAATTAAATGCATAGATTGTAGTTTAAAGGCAGATTGTAATGAATGTGATGAAAATATGGATGAATGCTAGCTAGAAGGTTCTTCTCCACACATGTCACACTTGCATACACTTTGATTTTCAGTTGGTCTTTCGATAAATTATGAAACTCAACACCCCGGGTTAATTAGGTCCGCTTAAATTAACCGTCAAGTTTTCCTTAAGTTAATGAATTGGATGGGTTAGCGCAACGCAATTCAAAATAGTCTCTAAAAGTCCTTTACGTGAAAAGCACAATAAAGATACAATCAAAGATCATTAAGCATCATGAAAACTATAAGTGTTGACGAGGCATTCGTTACTATGATGAGCATGAAACTAGTGCCAAGAATTCATTTAACGCGATTGTTTATAAGCAACCTCCACTACTTGTGAATATAAGTTCATAACTATTAGGTGAAACTCACTTATATTCTAGCGTCATATTCATGCATGAAAATTAAGCGTGCACTCTCAATAAACATACACAAATAAGTTATCAATCAAACAGTTAAACGAATTGAATCCACCATTCATGAAATTCCAACCAAAAGTAATCAATTCATATTGCAAGCATAAACATGGTTTCGAATCACCCCCTAGCTAACTAGGGGGATTTAGCCTCTCATGTTCACAAAAAGAGAATTACAAATGAATTTAAACATAAAGCACAAAGGATTGATTACACCTAGAACGCCCAACGAATCCACGTGAATTGGTGCGCGTCGAAGCTCCTCTTTTCCTTGCTGCGGCAGATTGGTTGTGGGTGGTTTTTGGATGTTTAATGGTGCGGCAAGGTTATGTGGTGGTGTAGGAAGGTGTGTAAGGTGGTGGAATGGCTGCGGCAGTGATGGGAGAAGGCTAGAATAGGTGGTTTTTGGGTTCTGGTGGCTGCGGCATAAGGGAGAATTAGGGTGATGGGATGATGAGTGTATGAATGATAATATGTGAATTAGAAGTGAATAGAATAGGCTCTAGGGTTAAAACAAAAGGTACGGCTAGGATAGATTTGTGGCTGAATAGAATGAATGGATGGGATTCTAAGTTCAATTAAAGGGTGCGGCTTAGATGGAATTTTAGGGTTATGGATGCACGGATTGAAGGAGGGAGAATGAGTTGGTGGCTGCATGTTAGAGTTAGGGTGAATAATGAATGAATGGCTGAGATGGTTTTGAATGAATCAATCAGATGGCTTATGGATGAATGGGAAAGTGACGGTTAGAGAGGGAATTAGGGTAGAATAGGTGCGGCTTAGGAGGGAAAGGTGTGGCTGAATATATGGCTGAATAATTTGAACCCCTAGGGTGCGGCTAGGTTTAATTTAGGAGAGAAATAGGTTAAAATTCAGAAATAAAAGGGAGAGTGGCTGCAAAGGAATTAGGGTTAGGGTTTAGAAGCATGGAATGGGCCTAAAATGCCCCCCTTGCACGGCAAGGGAAAGGAATTGGGCTAAAGCCCACGGCAAAGGGTTTTAAGGGCCCTAGGGCCTTCGTTTTGTGTCCTAAAGCGCCTACAAGGACTTCAAAGTGGCTAGAAAATACGGACGTTTAAGATTAGGAAAGGTTACCAAAACGGGAAACTTAGGGTTAACTTTCCTAAAATAGGAAACCTTGTTTGAGCAGGATTCCTCGTTTTGGTAAGAATTCATCGTTAGAGTAGGAATTCGTCGTTTCTTCAAGTCTTCAACTCATTCATTCCTCTTTCGCTCCAAAAGACTCCAATTTGCATCCTCTTGCACACTTTGGCCTTATAATCTGAAAATACACAAAAGTGGCCTTAAACACTAAAACAACTAAGTAAACACAACATAAATGCACGAGAACAAGCTAATTAAGTCACATGAATATGCTCCTATCATCTTGTACATGTGGAGATTATGATGATGTTTTGGTGATTATTGACCGACTTGACAATACAACTTACTTTCCATTGGTCCAAAGGGATTACATTTTAGACCACTTAGTAAAATTTCTTATTCTTGAATTTTTCAGATTTTCTGCCATTTCAATCGACAACTACTTTGACCATGATTCCATAGTCACCTCTCTGGTACTGGAAGGCATTCTAGTCAACTTTGGGTATGTGTCTACCCTATTCCACTTCGTTTTTTTTTTTTTGTTGTAGACAACCGTTTAGAAAAGTCGCTTGGATATTTAAATTTTAGTTGTGACCATCAACTCTTCAATCACCCAACTGATACTTTGCAGAACAAATCTTTATCATTGGTGATTGAATATTCCGGAAGTTACCATTATAGCAAGATGTTATACATTTAATCCAGTTACCTTGTATTCTAGATTTCATGGACTTGTTTTGACTCTCAAATTCTGAAGTGTTATTTTAGCCTTTTTTTGCTTAGTTTTTTTTCTAAATCTATGAGAAATTCAATATGAATATGCTCGCTAAGGCGTTGTGAATTGCATTGTTTGGGTTCATGGTGTGCACGTCACTATTGCATCTCACTGTGATGCGATTTTTACTTCCAAGTATTGGGAGGCTTTGAGTGTCCGGTTGTCCACGGCCATGCCTTGTGGTTCTTCAAATACCCTTGCCATGGCCTCTTCTTCCTCTTCTAGGACTTGTTCTTCAAGGTCAGATTCCGGGCTTGGTGGATTTGATTCATGTTGCTTCCTCTTTCGTCTCAAAGTCCTCTCGAAATCATTGTCAAAGTCCAAGATATGCTCACGAATCGGTTGGGAACTCCGAGTCATAAACTAGTACCGAAAACAAGAAGAACAAAACAAGGTCAGAAACTTAACAAAAATAAAATAGACAGAAAATAACAATCCAAGGGATTAGCAAAGTTGCTAATCCCCGGCAATGGCACCAAAAATTTGATGCGAAATATATAAGCACACAAATTAAACCCTCTTTTGACAATTGTAGTATATGTATAAGTAGGGATCGTTCTAAACCGGGGATTAGGAGGGATTACTAAATCACTTGGAAACTGACTCAAAAACGTAAAACAAAGTTTAAAACACTAAACTAGACTCAAAGAATGCAAAACTAAACACTTAAAACACTAAAACAAACAAAAAGACTCAAACAGCACCCAAAACACTCAAAGCTGCCTTAAAAACACAATCTGGGCAGTTTTGAGCACCTAACCTAATTTGGACGAATTTGGGTTATAACTTGAATCAATACACTTAGAAACACACAAACTAAGACACTTTCTAACTAAATTGAGCACTAAAGTAAAGGGGGATTTAGTTCTTGACGAAATTATTACAAATAGCACATATTTTAATTAAAACAGATTGTAAATATGAAATTGATGAAAATATGGATGAATGCTAGCTAGAAGGTTCTTCTCCACACATGTCACACTTGCATACAAGATGATTTTCAGTTGGTCTTTCGATGAATCATGAAACTCAACACCCCAGGTTAATTAGGTTCGCTTAAATTAACCTTCAAGTTCTCCTTAAGTTAATGAATTGGATGGGAAAGCGCATACAACAATTCAAAACATTCTCCAAAAGTCCTTTACGTGAAAAGCACAATAAAGATATAATCAAAGATCATTAAGCAACATGAAAACTATAAGTGTTGACGAGGCATTCGTTACTATGATAAGCATGAAACTAGTGCCAAGAATTCATTTAACGCGATTGTTTATTGATAGGAGCATATTTATGCAACTTAATTGGCTTGTTCTCATGCATTTACGTTGTGTTTCTTTAGTTATTTTAGTCCTTTATGCCATTTTCATGTGTTTCTAGGTTCATATGGCTAAGGAAGCAAAAATGTGCATTTTGGAGCAATTTGGAGCAAAATTGGGCTTGGAATGGATAGCATATGCTTGGAGCAAAAGGAATGGACGAAATTGAAGACCTAAAGATCTTATGTTTGAGCAATATCAAGGACTCCTACCTATTCTAGGTCACAAAACAATGTCCCTTGCAACATTAAAACCCTTGCCATGTGTCCCTTGGTGTTTCCCTTCCTTGCCGTGCAAGGAAGGGCCTTGTTTCCTGTTTTAAACCACTTAAACACCTTCCTTTTTCATATCAAGCTCAGCTATAACTCACATACCCTTTTATATTCCAAAGTTCTTGCATAATTTCAGAAATAAATAACATCCCCCTTACACACAAACCCCTAGCCGTGCATAACATTGGATTTCCAGCAACTTCCCTTCATTGCCGTGGCTCCCCCTTCCACTTTCCAGCCTTCCCACTTCATCATTGCAGCACATTCTCTTCCATATTCCCTCTTTAATCCACATGCATTCATAATCATTCACCCTAGCTTTAATTCACATGCTTTCACATTCATTTCCAGCACCAAACATCCCTTTGCCGTGCATAACCCTCCAGCTTTCCCCTTTTATAAAACAGCCAACCACACTTCCACATGCATTCCCTCTTTAATCATTCCCTCCTAGCTGTCATATTCCCTCTTTTAATCATTCATCCACCTATAAATAAGCATCCATTGCAGCCACAAAAGGGGATTCCCATACACACACCATCACACTTCCCTTTGCCGTGCAAAACACATTCATTTCCAGCATTTCCCCTTCCAATTCCAGCACCATTCTCCCCTTGCCGTGCATCCCCTTCCATTTCAACCATTCCACACCTCCATTCACCACAGAAATTCTTCCATAATCTACAACAACAACAATCACTTGAAGCCGTGCTTCCCTTCCAATTCCAGCATTCTCCCCTTCCATTTCCACAACTCCCCATCCCTCCAAAACACTACCCAACCATTCCCCAATCCATTCCACATACAAACACATCCCAAAACCTATCCTTAGACCTTGTGCCGCAACAAAGAGGAGGAGAAGGGCCTAAACGTTCATACAATTCAAGTTTGAGTTGTTGGAATTTTTAGGTGTTTCTTTTCCTTGATTTCAATGGTTAAATTTACTTATCTTTGTTTTGTACGTATGAGGAACTAAACCCCCCCTTGGCTAGGGGGGGATTCGAAATACATGTTTATGCTTGCGATATGATTTGATTACTTTTAATTGCGTTTCATAAGTTGTGAATTCAATTTACTTATCTATGTGAATTACATTGATTTGTGTGTGTTGGTTGAGAGTGCACGCTTAATTATCATGCATAAATTGGATGCTAGGATATAAGGAAATTTCACCTAATCGTTATGGAATTATATTCACAAGTAGTAAAGGTTGATGATCTCAATCGCGTTAAGTAAATTCTTGGCATAAGTTTCATGCAATCATAGTAACAAGTGCTTCGTCAATGCTTATGGTTTTCATAGAACTTAATGATTCTTGCTTGTATCTCTATTATGCAATCATGTAGGGGACTTGTGGTCAATGTTTTGGGTTGTCGTATGCAATCATCCAATTCAATAACGTTAGGAAAATCTGAGGGTTAATTAGTGCAATTCACGGTTAATCTGGGGCGTTGAGAATTCATGGTTTATTGAAAAGCAATTAGAAATCATTTTGTGTGCAAGTATAACATGTGTGGAGATGAACCCCTTAGCTACCTTCCCATCCATTCAATTCCATCAAATTAGTTTTTAAAATCTGTTCGTTTTACAAAGTATTAAGTTTTGTTTCCAAATTCGTCAAAATCAAAATCCCCCTTTACTTGGAGTGTCAAATTAGTTAGAAATCAATTTAGTTTGTGTTTTTAGAGTATCTTGAGTCAAGTATAACTATTTTCTTCCAAATTCTTCTCTAGTGCTTAAAACTGCTCAGAAAGTAGTTTTAAGGCAGTTTTGAATGTTTTCTTGCTGTTTTGAGTCTTTTGGTTTGTCTTAGTGTTTTAAACTTTAGTTTTGCATTCTTTGGGTCTAGTTTGGTGTCTTATATTGTGTTTTTACGTTTTTGAGTCAAATCCAAGTGATTAACAATCCCTCCTAATCCCCGGTCCAGAACGATCCCTACTTACATACTTCACTACAACTGATAAAAAGAGGGTTAATTTGTGTGCTTATAATTCTCACACCAAATTTTGGCGCCGTTGCCGGGGATTAGCAACTTTGCTAATCTCTTGGATTGTTTTATTTTCGTTTGTTTTTATTTTATTCCAGATTCTTAATCTTGTTTTGTTTCTTGTTTTAGGTACTAGTTTATGACTCGGAGTTCTCATCCGATTCGTGAACATATCTCGGACTTTGACGACAATTTCGAGCGAGAATTGAGACGAAAGAGAAAGAACCCTGAACCTAGCGAATCAAGTGAAAGCTCCAAGTCCGTTTCTGAATCTGAAGAAGAGAAACCCACGGCAAGAGTGGATGAAGTAGACATGGCAGCGGACAACCGAACAATCAAGGAGTTTTCCGCTTCAGGATTGGACAATGCCGCACCCCTATGTATTCAATATCCTAGGGCGGCTCCAGATAAGACTGCCGAGTTCGAATTGAAGTCAAGTTTGTTACATCACATTCCGAAGTACCATGGGCTGTCCATGGAGGATCCAAACAAACACTTAAAGGAGTTCGAAGTTGTTTGTTCCAGCATGACCCCGGTGAATGTCGATGGAAGCATCTTGAAGATGAAAGCTTTTCCATTCTCTCTAATGGATAAAGCTAAAGATTGGTTGTATGAATTGGCTCCCGGAACTGTCACATCTTGGGAGAGCATGAAACGGGCTTTCTTGGAGAAGTTTTTCCCAACTTCTCGAGTCATCCTCCTACGAAAAAGGATAAGTGGAATTCAACAAGATGAAGGTGAATCTTTTCCTACTTATTATGAACGTTTTAAATCTCTTGTTGCTTCATGTCCATGATAGGAGCATATTCATGCGACTTAAATGGCTTGTTCTCGTACATTTACGTTATGTTTCTTTAGTTATTTTAGTCCTTTATGCCTTTTTTTTGTGTGTTTTCAGGTTCTAAGGGCAAAGTATGCAAAAGGGTGCATTTTGGTGCATTTTGGAGTAGTTTGGGGCGTTAAATGGATTGCATATACTTGAAGCCAAGTAGATGGACGAAATTGAAGACCAAAGGAGGCCCTTTGTACCAGAAATTCACACCAACACATCCCATTTCAGAATGCATTCCAATCATTCCAGCCAAGCCACATGCACTCCCTTTAATTTATTCAACCTAGCTGTCAAAGCACATGCACATTCACCCTAATCATTCATATACACAATCTGCCATCATTCACACATTCATTCCACATGCATTCCCTTCATATAAATCAGCCACATGCACCCATAATCATTCAACCAACTTTGCACATGCATTCATCATCATAACCTAGCTGTCATTCCACTTTAATCCACATGCATTCCCTTCACAAATCAGTTTTGCATTCTTTGAGTCTAGTAGAGTGTTTTATATTGTGTTTTTACGTTTTTGAGTGAAATCTAAGTGATTAACAATCCCTCCTAATCCCCGGTCCTGAACGATCCCTACTTACATTCTATACTACAATTGTCAAGAAGAGGGTTTAATTTGTGTGCGTATAATTCACGCATCAGTCCACAGCATCAGATGAAGGAGGAACTTCTCTTACAATACTTCTATGAGGGACTTTTACCAATCGAACGTCAAATGCTAGATGCCTCAGCGGGAGGAGCCTTGGTGGACAAGACCCCCACGGCTGCAAAGACCTTGATTGCTAATCGAGCATTGAACGCTCAACAATACGAAGGCGTTGGACAGAGGAGTACCCCACGGCAACACCAAGTCAATGAGGTAAGTGCCATAACCGAACTTCAAAATCAAATGGCTAACCTTACTACGTTGCTTTCTCAGGTGGTGGAAGGTCCAAAAGTCAAAACCGTAGCTTGTTGTGGCGTATGCTCCATGCAAGGACACCCTACGGACACGTGCCCACAATTGATCGAGAATGGAGGGTGGGAGACACTCAATGCCGTGGGATATGGCAACTAATACCAATCACGTGGTGATCCGTTTTCTAATACTTACAATCCCGGTTGGCGTGATCATCCGAATTTCAAATGGCGAGACCCCCAACAAGGTCAACAACAAAGCGGATTTAGGCAACAACCCCCGGGTTTCTATCAAAAGCCGGCGGCACCACCACAAGCCCAAGCACAACTTGCCCAAAGCAATGTAGGTAATTCAAGTGATAATGATAAGATTTTTCAATAACTTACTGCTTTGACGCAGGAAGTCCAAACTCAAAACAAAGAGAGGCAAATCCAAGACAAGAGGGTGGACAACTTGGAGAAGCAAGTGGGACAAATTGCCGAGTTCATGGGGCAATTTCGTGAGCAAGGAAGGTTGCCTAGCTCAACGGTGGTCAATCCAAAGGGTGGCTTTGAAACCGCCAATGCAATCACCTTAAGAAGTGGCAAGGAAGTTGGAACCACCTCACAACCACCAAAATCAAGCCAAGACGAGGAGGAAAAGCTGTTGCAAGAGGAAGAGAGGAAGGGCAAAGCCACAGCAAGGGTGGAGCAACCCTTACCGCAACCACTTCAAGCTCCTAGGCCGTCCAACAAATGTAAGGTAGGTCCAAACTCAATTGTTTCTAATGTGATTCCACCAAACGTGCCCTTTCCTAGCAGGTTTATGCAAACAAAGAAGGAAGAGCAGGAGAAAGACATTCTGGAGACGTTTAGGAAGGTCCAAGTAAACATTCCTTTACTGGATGCCATTAAGCAAGTGCCCAGGTATGCAAAGTTTTTAAAAGAGTTATGCACAACTAGGAAAAGAATTTCAAACAAAGAAGTTGTGAAAGTAAGTGAAAATGTATCTGCGGTTTTGCAACGAAAGTTACCTCCAAAATGTAAGGATCCAGGGAGCTTTACTATCCCATGCATAATTGGAAACACTAAATTCGAACAATGCATGTTAGATTTAGGTGCTTCTATTAATGTCATGCCATATTCCATATATGCATCTATGAATCTTGGTGAGTTAAAACAAGATGGTGTTATAATTCAATTAGCCGATCGTTCTAATGTTTATCCCAAGGGAGTTCTTGAGGATGTTTTAGTGCAGGTCAATCATCTCATCTTTCCTGCAGATTTTTATGTCTTAGAAATGGAGGATTCGAGCCATGCTCCATCATTGCCACTCTTGCTAGGCCGTTCGTTCATGAAAACAGCTCAAACAAAGATTGATGTGGCCAAAGGAGCACTAACAATGGAGTTTGGTGGTGAAATAATTAAATTCAATGTTTATGACTCTATTAAGAATTCTAACGATAGTCATTCTTGTTTTGTCGTAGGTGTGCATAAGGACAAAGGGCCGAAAGGATCCACATTTACCACGAAGGATGTATCAAGCACCACCATTGGAGAAGAACTTGGAGTGATTGCCCTACAACCACCCAATATGGCCGAAACTTCAAATGGGGACATTGTTGATAGGGCTGCCGATTTTGAGCCTTCACTACAATATGCTAGTAAGTCTCCAATCCCAATTCCGATTCCCATTTCAACTAATAGGTTGTTACCTTGTTTGGTGCAGGTACCCAATCAATTTCAAGGTGGCGGGAGCTTTTACAGGGACTTTAGGAATCCAAACGCCAGAATCAGGGAGGATCACTATCCCCTCCTATTCATTGAGCCGTACTACGAGAACTTTATTGAGCATGTTGTGGAGGAGATCCCATTGCATGCTGTGGGTCCTAAGTGAGAAAAGAAGGTCTCGTCCGGCTGCAAGACGTAAAAGAAAGCGCTACTTGGGAGGCAACCCAATACACTGAATAAAACAAAGCATGTTCATTGATTTCCGAGAAATTACAAGTGCGAAAAAAAAAAAAAAAAAAAGAGAGAAAGATGGAGCCTTCACAAAGGTTGTTTACGTGAAGCCCCACTACGTGGCAAAACTCTAGGAGCGGATGGCATCGGAGCGGGAGGCATCGAAGATAGACCATTCGAGGCCTCAATACTTGGTGGAACGCTAGATGACGCAGGAAAAAGGTGCCTCTGGAAGAAAGCCGTAAGCCTTTGACGGTCACTTTGAATTCGACCTTCAGATTCTTGCAGCTCATCAAGCTTCCTCTTCATGCCTGTCGAATAATTATTTGCAAGCACGTGCAAACTTCTATTCTCGTACTTAAGCTGTTTGATCTCTTGCTTGAGATTTTCCACCTCTGCCATCAATGATTCAACTTGACGGGATCGAGCAAGTAGGCGTTGGCCCATGTTGGACACAGAGCCCACACACTGAACACTGAGAGCTAGGGACTCTTGAACGGCCAACTCATCGGACCGTCCTGAAAGCAGCCTACTATCTTTAGGAGTGAGGAGGTTCCTAGCTACTATCGTAGCTGTTGTTGCATCCGTCATCAAGGAGTCTTCACCTATAAGAGGGCTATTAGAAGATAAGAAAGACGGGCACCATACATTACCCTGACACGGCGCAACCGGATTACTGCTGAGACTCTAAGCAAATGTTAGATGGGTTAGCCATTTTCAAAGATGTTAAAAGAGAAGGGTTAGATAGAGTAAAATCTCAAAGGGCCGGAGACGATTTTCACGAATGGGCAATCTTCAAAGTGTGCATGTTAGAGGTGATCGATACATTTATAACAGGAGAGGCGACACAACCACCGATTCAAAATTGAAGAGACACCACTCTTCAAAGCCGGATTTTCCTGTGTAAAGTTCACCAACTCTTCAGACACAATCTCGGCTTTTCAGATAACGCGTGTAACTTTGTCAAAAGATCTCTGACAAAGTTGAAGACGCGTGGAGGTCATTATCCCAGCTACACACTTTTGCCGACAAGCGTGGGCAATCTCAGCTTTTCAGATAACGCGTGCAACTTTGTCAAAAGATCTCTGACAAAGTTGAAGACGCGTGGAGGTCATTGCCGCATCCACACTACTACTTGCCATTACAATTCCTATATATGTCAACATTCATGGCAAGGCATACATCCAAAAACGCATGACTTTTCTTCTCGACCGAGAATGTAGCTACAACCAAACCTCTCAACATGCTCAGTTTTCTTCTTCCCTTGAGAACACCTATTCAACCATTGATGTACCCCCAAAGAAGATACCAGATGCCTGGAGTACAGATGAGGCAGGAGGAAACGGTAGATCGAAGCATGTGGAGACAAGCACAACAAATATATGTGCTGATTCATTCGCTGCTTCTTCAAAAGCAAAAGTATCTCATATCATCAAGGGCGAAAGCAAAGGTATCTCATATCATGCTCTTTCCCTGTCTTTTCCTTTGTCCTTGTTATTACTCGCATGGCAAAGTGAAAGAGAGCAATCAGCCGGCACTTGGAGTCAGTCTTCCGATCTGTTTATTTGTTTTTATTCTGTTTTGCTCGAGGACTAGCAAAAGATAAGTGTGGGGGAGTTTGATAGGAGCATATTTAGGCGACTTACTTAGCTTGTTTTCGTGCATCTATGTTGTTAATTCATAGTTGTTTTAGTAGTTTAAGCCATTTTCGTGTGTTTTTAGGTTCATATGGCTAAGGAAGCAAAAAGATGCATTTTGGAGCATTTTGGAGCAAAATTGGGCTTGGAACGGATAGCATATGATTGGAGCCAAAGTGTTGGACGAATTTGAAGGCCTTGTATTCATTTTGGACATAAAACAAAGGGCCTAGCCCATTCTCTCTTAAACCAACCCCAAGGCCATGCATTTCCTTCCAATTCCAAAGCCCACAATCACTTCAAAAGCCATGCAAAGAACCATCCATTCCATCAAAAACAATCCATCAATTCACATGCAAAACCACCATTAACACACATGCACCCAAACAAAGCCAACCTAGCTAACCCTACATGCATTCTTTATGCAACTCTTCATCATTCCACCATTCATTCTTTATTCCACAAACAAGTCACATGCATTTCCACCTTCCTACTTCATCATTTCACCACATTCTCCCTCTTTAACTCATTTCATTATTCATTCACTTTGCATTCATTCAATTCCACCCCACATGCACCCTTTATTCTTCATCATTGCAACCATGGCACATTTACACCAACAAAACAACTCCCATGCCATGGCCTACTCATATTCCCATTTCCTTTCCAACATCTCACATGCATTTCCACCTTCCTACTTCATCATTTCACCACATTTTCCCTTTTATTTCCACATGCAATTCTTCATCATTGCAACCACAAACACCTTAAACAAATAGCCATATACATCTCCACTCCTCCTATAAATACCCTTGCATTCATTCATTCAAAAATCATCTCATTCACAACACAACACAACACCACAAACACATCCACCTTCCTTAGCCGTGAGTCTCCCTTAGAATCCAAAAACCATCTTCCATTTCCACCACTCCTCATCCATTTCCATAATTCCCCAACACTTCCATCCCCCCAACCAACTATCCCTAGACCTTATGCTACAATAAAGAGGAAGATAAGAGGGCCTAAACGTTCATACAATTCAAGTTTGAGTTGTTGGAATGTTTAGGCGTTTCTTTGATTTCAATGTTTAATTTCAATTCTCTTTGTTTTGTACGTATGAGGAAATAAACCCCCCTTAGCTAAGGGGTGATTCGAAATATATGTTTATGCTTGCAATATGATTTGAGTACTTTTAATTACGTTTCATAAGTTGTGAATTCAATTTGTTTAACTATGTGATTGATATCCTATTTATGTATGTTTATTAAGAATGAACGCTTAATTTTCATGCATGAATTTGACGCTAGAATATAAGTGAGTTTCACGTAATAGTTATGAACTTATATTCACAAGTAGTGGAGGTTGCTTATAAACAATCGCGTTAAACAAATTCTTAGCATAAGTTTCATGCAATCATAGTAACGAATGCCTCGTCAACACTTATAGTTTTCATGATGCTTAATGATTCTTGCTTGTATCTCTATTATGCAATTCATGTAGGGAACTTGTGAGGAATGCTTTGGGTTGTCGTATGCAATCATCCAATTCATTAACTTAAGGAAAACTTGACGGTTAATTAAAGCGGACCTAATTAACCCGGGGCGTTGAGAATTCATGGTTTATTGAAAAGCAATTAGAAATCGTTTTGTATGCAAGTATAACATGTGTGGAGATGAACCCTTTAGCTAGATTCCCATCCATTCATTTCCGTCACATTCATCTTTACAATCTATTTTGTTTCCAAGTATCCATTTTATTTCAATTTTCGTCCAAATCCAATCCCCCTTTATTTTGTTTAAGTTTTAGTCTAAGTCTTTCTTACTTTTAGTTTTGTTTTCTTCGCATTAATTAGTGTTTTAAACTTGTTTTTACGTTTTTGAAGTCAAATCCAAGAGATTAACAATCCCTCCTAATCCCCGGTCCAGAACGATCCCTACTTACGTACTTACTACAATTGACAAAAAGAGGGTTTAATTTGTGTGCGTATAAAACTCGCATCAAATTTTGGGAGTTACTAAAGTGTTTTGATTTTGCAACCCCTGCGAAATAGAGGTTAGTAATTGCATAGCTTGATCACCTTCCAAGGACGTACCTGAATGAGATGATGCCGAAGGTTGTTGGGGTTGTTGGGGTGCATACGGCTTGGAATAAAAACCAGGGGGGTTTGGCCTAAATCCTCCTTGTTGGGCAGCTTGTTGTGGCTCCCTCCATTTGAAGTTTGGATGGTCCCTCCATCCGGCATTGTAAGTGTTCGAGTATGGGTTGTTTTGATTTTGTCCTTGGAAACCAATTGCATTGGCAGATTCCCACCCACCATTCTCGATTAGTTGAGGGCACTTGTCGGATGGATGCCCTTGAATTGAGCACACACCACAAACTTGGTGTTCTTGTGCTTTTGGACCAATCACAACCTGAGAAACAAGAGAAGTAAGATTAGCAAGTTGTGATTGAATTTCAGAAATAGCACTCACCTCATTTACACTTTGTTGCCGTGGGGCTTCCCTTTGGCCCACTCCTTCATATTGTTGAGCGTTGAGTGCTCGGTTGGCTATGAGAATCTTTGCATCCCTTGGTGTTTTGTCCACCAATGCTCATCCCGCTGATGCATCAAGCATTTGACGTTCGATAGGAAGGAGGCCCTCATAGAAATATTGAAGGAGAAGTTCCTCCTTCATTTGATGTTGAGGACATGAAGCTACAAGGCCCTTGAAGCGCTCATAATAAGCCGGGAATGTCTCACCATGATTCTGTAGAATACCACTAATTTTCTTCCGTAGGAGAATCACTCTCGAAGTAGGGAAGAATTTCTCCAAGAAGGCATGCTTCATACTCTCCCACGAAGTCACAGTTCCCGGGGCTAGTTCGTAGAGCCAATCTTTGGCCTTGTCCATAAGTGAAAATGGAAAGGCCTTCATCTTCAATATACTCCCATCCACAGTGACGGGGGTCATGCTCGAACAAACCACCTCGAACTCCTTCAAGTGTTTGTTGGGGTCTTCCATAGACAAGCCATGGAACTTCGGAATATGGTGTAACAAACTGGATTTGAGTTCAAACACCTCAGTCTTCCCTTCTGCAGTCGTGGGGTATTGGATACAAAGAGGCAATGCATTATCCAAACCCGAGGCCGAAAGCTCCTTGATGGTTCTATTATCTGCTGCCATGGCTTGTTCTTCTTCAAAAATCTGATCCGTGGGCTTTTCTTCTACACCTACTTCGTCTTCTTCAAGCCCAGGTTGTGGTGGAGGTTGTGGTGGTTCTTGTTGACTCCTCGTTCTCCTCAAAGTGCGTTCAAAATCACCGTCAAAGGCGGAGATGTTCTCTATAATAGGCCGAGAGCTACGAGTCATACACAGTACCTGAAAAACAAGAAAACAAACAAACTAAGAATCTGAAATAAGAATGCACGAAAAACAAAAAAAAAATAAAATAAAATAAAATAAAAATAAAGACAAGGGACTAGCAAAGTTACTAATCCCCGGCAACGGCGCCAAAATTTGATGCGAGTTTTATACGCACACAAATTAAACCCTCTTTTTGTCAATTGTAGTAAGTACGTAAGTAGGGATCGTTCTGGACCGGGGATTAGGAGGGATTGTTAATCTCTTGGATTTGACTTCAAAAACGTAAAAACAAGTTTAAAACACTAATTAATGCGAAGAAAACAAAACTAAAAGTAAGAAAGACTTAGACTAAAACTTAAACAAAATAAAGGGGGATTGGATTTGGACGAAAATTGAAATAAAATGGATACTTGGAAACAAAATAGATTGTAAAGATGAATGTGACGGAAATGAATGGATGGGAATCTAGCTAAAGGGTTCATCTCCACACATGTTATACTTGCATACAAAACGATTTCTAATTGCTTTTCAATAAACCATGAATTCTCAACGCCCCGGGTTAATTAGGTCCGCTTTAATTAACCGTCAAGTTTTCCTTAAGTTAATGAATTGGATGATTGCATACGACAACCCAAAGCATTCCTCACAAGTTCCCTACATGAATTGCATAATAGAGATACAAGCAAGAATCATTAAGCATCATGAAAACTATAAGTGTTGACGAGGCATTCGTTACTATGATTGCATGAAACTTATGCTAAGAATTTGTTTAACGCGATTGTTTATAAGCAACCTCCACTACTTGTGAATATAAGTTCATAACTATTACGTGAAACTCACTTATATTCTAGCGTCAAATTCATGCATGAAAATTAAGCGTTCATTCTTAATAAACATACATAAATAGGATATCAATCACATAGTTAAACAAATTGAATTCACAACTTATGAAACGTAATTAAAAGTACTCAAATCATATTGCAAGCATAAACATATATTTCGAATCACCCCTTAGCTAAGGGGGGTTTATTTCCTCATACGTACAAAACAAAGAGAATTGAAATTAAACATTGAAATCAAAGAAACGCCTAAACATTCCAACAACTCAAACTTGAATTGTATGAACGTTTAGGCCCTCTTATCTTCCTCTTTATTGTAGCATAAGGTCTAGGGATAGTTGGTTGGGGGGATGGAAGTGTTGGGGAATTATGGAAATGGATGAGGAGTGGTGGAAATGGAAGATGGTTTTTGGATTCTAAGGGAGACTCACGGCTAAGGAAGGTGGATGTGTTTGTGGTGTTGTGTTGTGTTGTGAATGAGATGATTTTTGAATGAATGAATGCAAGGGTATTTATAGGAGGAGTGGAGATGTATATGGCTATTTGTTTAAGGTGTTTGTGGTTGCAATGATGAAGAATTGCATGTGGAAATAAAAGGGAAAATGTGGTGAAATGATGAAGTAGGAAGGTGGAAATGCATGTGAGATGTTGGAAAGGAAATGGGAATATGAGTAGGCCATGGCATGGGAGTTGTTTTGTTGGTGTAAATGTGCCATGGTTGCAATGATGAAGAATAAAGGGTGCATGTGGGGTGGAATTGAATGAATGCAAAGTGAATGAATAATGAAATGAGTTAAAGAGGGAGAATGTGGTGAAATGATGAAGTAGGAAGGTGGAAATGCATGTGACTTGTTTGTGGAATAAAGAATGAATGGTGGAATGATGAAGAGTTGCATAAAGAATGCATGTAGGGTTAGCTAGGTTGGCTTTGTTTGGGTGCATGTGTGTTAATGGTGGTTTTGCATGTGAATTGATGGATTGTTTTTGATGGAATGGATGGTTCTTTGCATGGCTTTTGAAGTGATTGTGGGCTTTGGAATTGGAAGGAAATGCATGGCCTTGGGGTTGGTTTAAGAGAGAATGGGCTAGGCCCTTTGTTTTATGTCCAAAATGAATACAAGGCCTTCAAATTCGTCCAACACTTTGGCTCCAATCATATGCTATCCATTCCAAGCCCAATTTTGCTCCAAAATGCTCCAAAATGCATCTTTTTGCTTCCTTAGCCATATGAACCTAAAAACACACGAAAATGGCTTAAACTACTAAAACAACTATGAATTAACAACATAGATGCACGAAAACAAGCTAAGTAAGTCGCCTAAATATGCTCCTATCAAATATGCAAAACAACAAGTGTGGGGGAATTTGTGTGTGTGTGTTGATATGCCACGAAAAGAAATAAGGCATGAAAAAAAAAAATATATATATATATATATATATATTCGTGGAAAAAGAAAAAGAAAAGAAAAAGTTGTGAAAAGAAAGAAAAAGAGGATGAAATAAGTGAAAATAAGCTCACATGTTTGTGGTAGTTGAAGAAAGGGTCCAAAATGTTGAATATGGCCCTAAGAGTTGTGTGAATTTTCCCCTTCTGTGTCTAAGTGAGTTTCTGCTATCATAAGTGGTTCTAAGTGTCAAATTTCATTACTTTGCTTGCTATTGCTTAAAGAACGTTTGTTATCCTTACCTTTCATTGTTAGCCAATCACCCTTACCCCGTTACAATCCTTATGCTTCAATCTTGATCATTATGTTGTCAATAATGTGGAGTTTGGAATTGATGTAAGCATATAGTGTCCCTGCTCCTCGCATCTAATTGGTAGCATTCCATTCATGAGATCATATCTAAACATGCTTAGTAACTCCAAAAATTGCTTTCTTTGCGATACATATATGTGAGTGTTCGTTTTCATGTTTACATCAATCTTCTCACATATGACTAGATTAGGGTGTGTAGTTAGAAAATCTGAGTGAAAATTGAGTGCATATCTTGTAAGGAATTGAGCAAATTCTCTAAGGCATGTTACTACATTCAAAACATGGTTTTAAATGCTTAATTGTGAACTAGTATGTGGTGACTATGATTAAGAATATACTTAAGTGTGAAGATGACTAAAATCTGTGGAGATAATGAATTTTTAACATGTCATGTGCATTGGAAATCCCTGAGGCAACGTTGGAAGGTTTAGATTGTCTTTTGTTTGTTTTGTTTTGTTTCGTTTTGTTTTGTTTTTTCTGTTTTGCTCGAGGACTAGCAAAAGCTAAGTGTGGGGGAATTTGATAGGAGCGTATTTATGCGACTTAATTGGCTTGTTCTCATGCATTTACGTTGTTTTTCTTTAGTTATTTTAGTCCTTTATGCCATTTTCGTGTGTTTCTAGGTTCATATGGCTAAGGAAGCAAAAAGGTGCATTTTGGAGCAATTTGGAGCAAAATTGGGCTTGGAATGGATAGCATATGCTTGGAGCAAAAGGAATGGACGAAATTGAAGACCTAAAGATCTTATGTTTGAGCAATATCAAGGACTCCTACCTATTCTAGGTCACAAAACAATGTCCCTTGCAACATTAAAACCCTTGCCGTGTGTCCCTTGGTGTTTCCCTTCCTTACCGTGCAAGGAAGGGCCTTGTTTCCTGTTTTAAACCACTTAAACACCTTCCTTTTTCATATCAAGCTTAGCCATAACTCACATACCCTTTTATATTCCAAAGTTCTTGCATAATTTCAGAAATAAATAACATCCCCCTTACACACAAACCCCTAGCCGTGCATAACATTGGATTTCCAGCAACTTCCCTTCATTGCCGTGGCTCCCCCTTCCACTTTCCAGCCTTCCCACTTCATCATTGCAGCACATTCTCTTCCATATTCCCTCTTTAATCCACATGCATTCATCATCATTCTCCCTAGCTTTAATTCACATGCTTTCACATTCATTTCCAGCACCAAACATCCCTTTGCCGTGCATAGCCCTCCAACTTTCCCCCTTTATAAAACAGCCAGCCACACTTCCACATGCATTCCCTCTTTAATCATTCCCTCCTAGCTGTCATATTCCCTCTTTTAATCATTCATCCACCTATAAATAAGCATCCATTGCAGCCACAAAAGGGGATTCCCATACACACACCATCACACTTCCCTTTGCCGTGCAAAACACATTCATTTCCAGCATTTCCCCTTCCAATTCCAGCACCATTCTCCCTTTGCCGTGCATCCCCTTCCATTTCAACCATTCCACAACTCCATTCACCACAGAAATTCTTCCATAATCTACAACAACAACAATCACTTGAAGCCGTGCTTCCCTTCCAATTCCAGCATTCTCCCCTTCCATTTCCACAGCTCCCCATCCCTCCAAAACACTACCCAACCATTCCCCAATCCATTCCACATACAAACACATCCCAAAACCTATCCTTAGACCTTGTGCCGCAACAAAGAGGAGGAAAAGGGCCTAAACGTTCATACAATTCAAGTTTGAGTTGTTGGAATTTTTAGGTGTTTCTTTTCCTTGATTTCAATGGTTAAATTTACTTATCTTTGTTTTGTACGTATGAGGAACTAAACCCCCCCTTGGCTAGGGAGGGATTCGAAATACATGTTTATGCTTGCGATATGATTTGATTACTTTTAATTGCGTTTCATAAGTTGTGAATTCAATTTACTTATCTATGTGAATTACATTGATTTGTGTGTGTTGGTTGAGAGTGCACGCTTAATTATCATGCATAAATTGGATGCTAGGCTATAAGGAAATTTCACCTAATCGTTATGGAATTATATTCACAAGTAGTAAAGGTTGATGATCTCAATCGCGTTAAGTAAATTCTTGGCATAAGTTTCATGCAATCATAGTAACAAGTGCTTCGTCAATGCTTATGGTTTTCATAGAACTTAATGATTCTTGCTTGTATCTCTATTATGCAATCATGTAGGGGACTTGTGGGGAATGTTTTGGGTTGTCGTATGCAATCATCCATTTCAATAATGTTAGGAAAATCTGAGGGTTAATTAGTGCAATTCACGGTTAATCTGGGGCGTTGAGAATTCATGGTTTATTGAAAAGCAATTAGAAATCGTTTTGTGTGCAAGTATAACATGTGTGGAGATGAACCCCTTAGCTACCTTCCCATCCATTCAATTCCATCAAATTAGTTTTTAAAATCTGTTCGTTTTACAATGTATTAAGTTTTGTTTCCAAATTCGTCAAAATCAAAATCCCCCTTTACTTGGAGTGTCAAATTAGTTAGAAATCAATTTAGTTTGTGTTTTTAGAGTATCTTGAGTCAAGTATAACTATTTTCGTCCAAATTCTTCTCTAGTGCTTAAAACTGCTCAGAAAGTAGTTTTAAGGCAGTTTTGAATGTTTTCTTGCTGTTTTGAGTCTTTTGGTTTGTCTTAGTGTTTTAAACTTTAGTTTTGCATTCTTTGGGTCTAGTTTGGTGTCTTATATTGTGTTTTTACGTTTTTGAGTCAAATCCAAGTGATTAACAATCCCTCCTAATCCCCGGTGTAAATATGAAATTTATGAAAATATGGATGAATGCTAGCTAGAAGGTTCTTCTCCACACATGTCACACTTGCATACAAGATGATTTTCAGTTGGTCTTTCGATGAATCATGAAACTCAACACCCCAGGTTAATTAGGTTCGCTTAAATTAACCTTCAAGTTCTCCTTAAGTTAATGAATTGGATGGGAAAACGCATACAACAATTCAAAACATTCTCCAAAAGTCCTTTACGTGAAAAGCACAATAAAGATATAATCAAAGATCATTAAGCAACATGAAAACTATAAGTGTTGACGAGGCATTCATTACTATGATGAGCATGAAACTAGTGCCAAGAATTCATTTAACGCGATTGTTTATAAGCAACCTCCACTACTTGTGAATATAAGTTTATAACTATTAGGTGAAACTCACTTATATTCTAGCATCATATTCATGCATGAAAACTAAGCGTGCACTCTCAATAAACAAACACAAATAAGTTATCAATCAAGCAGTTAAACAAATTGAATCCATAACTCATGAAATTCCAACCGAAGGTAATCAATTCATATTGCAAGTATAAACATGGTTTTGAATCACCCCCTAGCTAACTAGGGATTTAGCCTCTCATGTTCACAGAAAGAGAAACAAAATTGAAATTAAACATAGAGAACAAAAGATTGAATACACCTAGAATGCCCAACGAATCCACTTTGAATTTCTGCGCGTTTCAAGCTCCTCTTTCTTCTTCTCCTTGCTGCGGCAGAGAGGGTTTAGGATGATTTGGGATGTTATGTTGGTCTAGGAATGGTTTTAGGGAGGTGAAGGGTTGCGGCAAGGGTTGTGGAAGGTGTATGGAGGTTCAAATGGTGGCTGGAAGGGTGGGAATGGTTGCGGCAGAGAAGGGAAGTGGCTGGAATAGATGGGAGCTACGGCAGAGAAGGAAAGTGGCTGGAATAGATGGGAGCTACGGCAGAGAAGGAAAATAGGGTGATGGTGGCTGCGGCTTAAATGTTTTGTGGCTGAAATATGAAAAGAATGAATGAAAGAAGAGAGACTAGGGTGCGGCTAAGCTTTAGTTTATATAGGGTTTCAGAAAATAAAACCCTAGCTTATTAAAATTAAATCAAAGGCTTCTAGAGTTAGGAAATAAAATCAGAAATTAAAAGGGAAGTGGCTGCAAGGTGCGGCTAGGGTTTAGTTTAGGAGAGGAGCATGTATTTAATTGCATAACCTAGGACAAAATTGCCCCCCCTTGCACGGCAAGGGAAGGGGAGAAGGGGAAAGGCCACGGCAAAGGGGTTTAAGGGGGCTAGGGCCTTTGTTTTGTGTCCTAAAGTGCCTACGAGGCCTTCAAAGTGGCTAGAAAATACGGACGTTTAAGATTGGAAAGGTTACCAAAACGGGAAACCTAGGGTTAACTTTCCTACTTCAAGTAGGAATCCTTGTTGGAGTAGGAATCCTCGTTGGAATAGGAATCCTCGTTGGAGTAGAAATTCATATTTCTTCAAGTCTTCATCTCATTCATTCCTCTTTTGCTCCAAAAGACTCCAATTTGCATCTTCTTGCACACTTTGGCTTTATAACCTGATGACAGGAGCATATTTATGCGACTTAATTGGCTTGTTCTCGTGCATTTATGTTGTGTTTCTTTAGTTATTTTAGTCCTTTATGCCATTTTCGTGTGTTTCTAGGTTAATATGGCTAAGGAGGCAAAAAGGTGCATGTCGGAGCATTTTGGAGCAAAATTGGGCTTAGAATGGAAAGCTTATGCTTGGAGCCAAAGTGTTGGACGAATTTGAAGCCTTGTATGCTCTTTGGGACATAAAACAAAGGGCCTAGCCCAATCAAACAATCCTTTGAGCCATGCAAAAACCTCTAGCCCAATCAAACAATCCATCAAAGCCATGCAAAACCACCATTCACACACACATCACCTAACAACATCCTTTGCCGTGGCCTTCCATAGCATTTCCAGCATTCCCCCTTTACATTCCACATGCATTCCATACTTCTCCTAGCTGTTTTTCCATCATCAATTTAGCCACATTCTCCCTCTTTAATCCACATGCATTCATCATCATTCACCCTAACTTTAATTCACATGCAAACACATTCATTTCCAACACCAAAGAAGCATTGCCGTGCATCACACATCAATTCCAGCTTTCCACCAACCAACCTAGCTGTTTTTCACATGCATTCCCTTCATAATTCAGCCACCATCATGCATATATTCCACACCTTTCCAACCTAGCTGCACCCTACATACATTAATTAGTCATTCTTTTCATATTGCAGCCACATTCCATGCACTTTCCACAACCATTGCCGTGAGTCCCCCTTCATTTCTGCACCATTTTCCTAGCTGTTTTTCCATTCATAAAACAGCCAGCCATACTTCCACATGCATTTCATATTTAATCATTCCCTCCTAGCTGCAATTCACATGCTCTTCCATCCATTCTCTCCCTATAAAACCATGCAATTCATTCATTCAAAGGGCATTCATTCATTTGACACAACAACAAACACAAAAACAGCAACCTTGTTGCCGTGGGTTCCCTTCCATTTTCCACCACTCCTCTTCCATTTCCATCACTCCCCAACCCTCCAAAACACTACCCAACCATTCCTCCATACAAACACCAAACCAACAACATCCCTTAGACCTTATGCTACAACGAAGAGGAGGAGAAGAGTGCCTAAACGTTCATACAATTCAAGTTTGAGTTGTTGGAATTTTTAGGTGTTGCTTTTCCTCAATTGCAATGTTTAATTTCAATTCTCTTTGTCTTGTACGTATGAGGAACTAAACCCCCCCTTGGCTAGGGGGGATTCGAAATACATGTTTATGCTTGCAATATGATTTGATTACTTCCAATTGCGTTTCATAAGTTGTGGATTCAATTTGTTTAACTATTTGATTGATAACCTATTTATGTATGTTTATTGAGAGTGCACGCTTAATTTTCATGCATGAATATGACGCTAGAATATAAGTGAGTTTCACCTAATAGTTATGAACTTATATTCACAAGTAGTGGAGGTTGCTTATAAACAATCGCGTTAAGTAAATTCTTGGCATAAGTTTCATGCAATCATAGTAACGAATGCCTCGTCAACACTTATGGTTTTCAAAGAACTTAATGATTCTTGCTTGTATCTCTATTATGCAATTCATATAGGGAACTTGTGGGGAATGCTTTGGGTTGTCGTATGCAATCATCCAATTCATTAACTTAAGGAAAACTTGACGGTTAATTTAAACGGACCTAATTAACCCGGGGTGTTGAGAATTCATGGTTTATTGAAAAGCAATTAGAAATCATTTTGTATGCAAGTATAACATGTGTGGAGATGAACCCCTTAGCTAGCTTCCCATCCATTCATTTCCGTCAAATTCGTATTTACAATTTGTTTTCTTTACAATCTATCCATTTTAGTTTAAATTCGTCCAAACCTCAATCCCCCCCCCCCATATTTTGTTTAGTCTTAGTCTTAATCTATCTTATTTTGAGTTTTGCATTCTTTGAGTCTAGTATAGTGTTTTAAACTTGTTTTTACGTTTTTGAGTCAAATCCAAGTGATTAACAATCCCTCCTAATCCCCGGTCCAGAACGATCCCTACTTACATACTTACTACAATTGATAAAAAGAGGGTTTAATTTGTGTGCGTATAATTCTCGCATCAAATTTTGGCGCCGTTGCCGGGGATTAGCAACTTTGCTAATCTCTTGGATTGTTTTATTTTCGTTTGTGTGTATATATTTTTAGTTTTATTTTGTTGATTTTAGAAGCAAGACATGGCACTTGATAGTGCTTCTCTTTTGTCACAGCTTATGGAAAGGTCCCAAATGCAAAGAGTTGGTACATTTGATCATAATCAATCAAGGAATGACGTGTTTTCCAATACTTACAATTCAGATTGGAGTGATCATTCAAACTCTATGTGGTGGGAACCTCAACATATTCAACAAGAAGGATATTGGCAGCCCTATGAGGAGTTCTATTCAACGTCTATACATCCACCACAACCTCATATACAATATGCCCAACCAAACTCAGGTGTGTCAATAGATTATAATCAAGCTCTTGATGAATTAATTTCTTTGGTGCAGGGCTCACAAAACCAACTCGAGGAGGCTCAACAAGGAGAATATTGGCAACCATATGAGGAGTTCTATACAACACCTATGCAGCCACCACAACCTGCCCAAACAAATTCAAGTAAGTCTTTGTATAATGATACGGTTAGTAAGTTACTCACCAATTTGTCTCAGGGGCAAAAAGATCAAAACAAAGCAAGGCAAAATCAAGACAAAAGGTTAGACCACTTGGAAAAGAAAATTGGGCAGATAGCGGAGTTCGTAGGACAATTTCAAGACCAAGGCAAACTCCCTATTTCAACCATGGCAAATCCGAAGGAAGGATTTGAAACTGCCAAGGAAATCATATTGAGAAGTAGCAAGGAGGTTGGAACGGACCCTCAACCATCAAAATCAAATCACAACGAGGATGAAAGATTGCAATTTGAGGAAGAGGAACACACCCAACACACGGCAAGGGAGGAAACACCTTTGCCGCAGGCACCTATTGCTCCTACGCCATCCAATTCAGGTAAGGTTGTTCAAATTTAATTCTTTCTAACCCCATTCCACCCAATGTCCCTATTCCTTGCAGGTTCATGAATTCCAAGGAAGAAGAAAGTGAAAAAGACATCTTGGAAGCCCTTCCAAAGGTGCAAAGTATGGAATATCAAGAATTCGTCAAAGAGGATGTTCTTGAGGCAAACAACACCGAAGAAGTTGAATTTTGTGACACAGGACAAGGACCAATCCTCACACCACATCTGGCCGAGTGCAAAGTCCCTGAAACGTTCAAAGAAGATGTGTTTATCCTTGAGTTCTTATTGGAGCACATAGGTAAGCCACTTCCCCGAATTTCAATTTTGTTTTATACTAATATGTTGTTAATGATTCAGGCACCCACTCTAGAATTTAAACCATTACCGGATCATCTCAAGTATCACCCCCCATTCAAAGATCAATTCCATGCCGTGGGTTCCAATTGAGCCTAAGAAGGTCTCGTCCGGCTGCAAGACGTAAAAGAAAGCGCTACTTGGGAGGCAACCCAATGCACTGAATAAAACAAAGCATGTTCATTTATTTTCGAGAATTACAAGTGCGGAAAAAAAAAAAAAAAAAAAAGTTTGTATCTAAAGAAAGAGAAAGATGGAGCCTTCACAAAGGTTGTTTTTGTTTACGTGAAGCCCCACTACGTGGCAAAACTCTAGGAGCGGGAGGCATCGGAGCAGGAGGCATCGGAGCGAGAGGCATAGGAGCGGGAGGCACCAAAGATAGATCATTCGAGGCCCCAATACTTGGTGGAACGCTAGATGACGCAGGAAAAAGGTGCCTCTGGAAGAAAGACGCAAGCCTTTGACGGTCACTTTGCATTCGACCTTGAGATTCTTGCATCTCATCAAGCTTCCTCTTCATGCCTGTCGAATAATTATTGGCAAGCACGTGCAAACTTCTATTCTCGTACTTAAGCTGTTTGATCTCTTGCTTGAGACTTTCCACCTCCGCCATCAATGATTCAACCTGACGGGAGCGAGCAAGTAGGCGTTGGCCCATGTTGGACACAGAGCCCGCGCACTGAACACTGAGAGCCAGGGACTCTTGAACGGCCAACTCATCGGACCGTCCTGAAAGCAGCTGACTATCTTTGGAGTGAGGAGGTTCCGAGCTACTATCGTAGCTGTTGTTGCATCCGTCATCACAGAGTCTTCACCTGTAAGAGGGCCATGAAAGATAAGAAAGACGGGCACCATACCTTACCCTGACGAGGCGCAACCGGATCACTGCTGAGACTCAAATCTAAGCAAAGGTTAGATGGGTTAGAAGAGTTAGCCATTTTTCAAGAAGTTAAAAGAGAAGGGTTGGATGGAGTAAAATCTCAACGGGCCGGAGACGATTTTTGGGCAATCTTCAAAGTGTGCATGTTAGAGGTGATCGATCACCTCTATTAAAGGAGAGGCGACACAATCACCGATTCAGAAATGAAGAGACACCACTCTTCAAAGCCGGATTTTCCTGCGTAAAGTTCGCCAGCTCTTCAGACGCAATCCCGGCTTTTCAGATAAAGCGTTCAACTTTGTCAAAAGATTTCTGACAAAGTTGAAGACGCGTGGAGGCCGAGAAAGCAGCTACACACTTTTGCCGACAAGCGTGGGTGACAAAGCCGAAATCCCGGCTTTTCAAATAAAGCATGCAACTTTGTCAAAAGCTCCCGGCTTTTTAGAAAACGCGTGCCACTTTGTCAAAAGCTCTCTGACAAAGCTGAAGACACGTGGAGGTCATTGCCACATCCGCACTGCCACTTGCCATTACAATTCCTATATACATCAACATTCATGGTAAGGCATACACCCAAAAACGCATGACTCTTCTTCTCGGGCGAAAATGTAGCTGCAACCAAACCTCTCAAACATGCTCAGTTTTCTTCTTCTCTTGAGAACACATATTCAACCATTGATGTATCCCCCAAAGAAGATACCAGATGCCTGGAGTACAGATGAGGCAAGAGGAAACGGTGGATCGAAGCATGTGGAGACAAGCACAACAAATATATGTGCTGATTCATTCGCTGCTTCTGCAAAAGCAAAAGTATCTCATATCATCAAGGGCGAAAGCAAAGGTATCTCATATCATGATCTTTCCCTGTCCTTTCCTTTGTCCTTGTTATTACTCGCATGGCAAAGTAAAGTGAGCAATCAGCCGGCACTTGGAGTCAGTCTTCCGATCTGGAACCGACTACCTGGAATCTATTCCCTGGTTGCTTACCTAGCGTTGCTCTCGAGTAGTCATCTTCAAAGGTTGATACACTTCCAGAGAAGGGACCACATCTGCTTGGAGAACAGCTAAGACGAGTGACGAGGAAACATCAATCTTGTGGATAGTCAGCAAACGCAACAACTGCATATGCTGAGTTATCCTCTAACCCTCTTCAATACGAATTGGAAAGATTGAACAAAGAAACCGGTCATCACCTCCACCTCGTGCTTGCCTGCCATGTGTCAGAATCCTCCAGCTCAGTTCAAGATTAGCCTGTGGAAAAACTCACGATCAAGCCTCAATGCAATCACCAAGGAGAAGATGGAATTTACACTCCATAACCAGATTTGCATCCCTAAACTCTTCTCTTTGTTAGATACATTCTGCCATGTTTAGTATGTTTAGTTGTTGTTTATGTGTTTACTTTTGTTTGGTGTGTTTTAAGCTTAAAACATTGAGGACAATGTTTGATTGAAGTGTGGGGGGGTAACTAAGTATGTTGATGCAAATTCGTTGGATTTTATCACCCATAACTTCAAGTGTTGTTCCTTGCTGTTTTAAAATGTTTTTAGCTGATTTGGAGTGTTTTAGTGTGTTTTGTTTTATAACTCCGAAAATCACAGAAAAAATTGAAAAACATGTTTTGAAAAGCCTAAAAAGAGTGTTTTGAGTCGTTTTTTGTGTGTTTGTGTCGTAGGTCACCTTCCAACACAATGATGAGGATTTGGTTTTTAATTGCATGACTGTTAAAAAGAGTTATAAACATGGAGAAAAGTTTGATTTACTCTTGGTATATGCTTGGTTATGGTTATAATGTATGACTTCACATGCAATCATAAAAGAAAAATTGGTTTTTGTAACATGCTTGAAGGAAGGAACTCAAACAAACGCTACAACCTTGTGAGACTTGAGCCTAAACGTTATTTGGAGAGTTAAAATCTGTGCATTATTGTTTTCTAAAGTCGTTGCATGATCTCATTATTCTTTGCTTGGTTACTACTTAGAAGGCGTTTCATCATATAGTTCCAAATGCTAGAACTCATGCCCATTTCATTCAAAGCATGTTATTGATTTGCATAACACATATTCAAGATGAAGTTGTGTAGTGACCACCATCAAAGCCAAATAGCCATGTGCCCTTCATTCATTATTTGTTTAAGTTAACCCCGTTGAGCCTTGTTAAGCCTTTATTCCTTGTTAACCCACATTATCCTCACCTAGCCTAGTTTAGGACAGTCCACACCCTTGTTCTTAAAAGATAGTGAGCATGACTTAAATGAATTCCTTTTGAGTTACATTATGCAAGAAAATGAGTGTGGGGGAAGGAATGCTTGTTCTTAAGTTTATATGTATGTTTTGAGATTCAAAAGAAAAGAAAAGAAAAGAAAGAAAGAAGAAAAAGGCTTGAAAAGATGTAAGAATGAGTGAGTAAGTATTGAATGTTGAAGAAGGGGCCCAAAACACCAAATCTGGCCCTAAATTGTCTAAATTTTCCCTTTTTGTTCAAAAATTGAGTTTTCATTCAAAAGTGAATTCTAAGTTGATTCGAATGCTTTGCTCACTATTTCTTTAAGAACCTTTGTTTTCCATATCCTTTTTTTTGTTAGCCAAACACCCCAAGCCCCATTATAACCCTTGACTTCTATCTTGAGTGTTGTGCATTTCAATTTGTAGAGTTTGAATTTGGCATGAGCATATGGTGTCACTGGTTCTCGCGTCTAAGTAGTAGCATTCCATTCATGAGATCATATCTAAACATGCTTATTAACTCCAGAAATTGCGTTCTTTGTGATACACATATGTGAGTGTTCGTTTTCATGTTTACATCAATCTTCTCACATATGACTAGATTAGGGTGTGTAGTTAGAAAATCTGAGTGAAAATCGAGTGCATATCTTGTAAGGAATTGAGCAAATTCTCTAAGGCATGTTACTACATTCAAAACATGGTTTTAAATGCTTAATTGTGAACTAGTATGTGGTGACTATGATTAAGAATGTACTTAAGTGTGAAGATGACTAAAATCTGTGGAGATAACGAATTTTAACATGTCATGTGCATTGAAAATCCCAGAGACTATTGTTGGAAGGTTTAGGTTTTGTTTTGTTTTTCTGTTTTGCTCGAGGACTAGCAAAAGCTAAGTGTGGGGAAATTTGATAGGAGCATATTTATACGACTTAATTGGCTTGTTCTCATGCATTTACGTTGTGTTTCTTTAGTTATTTTAGTCCTTTATGCCATTTTCGTGTGTTTCTAGGTTAATATGGCTAAGGAGGCAAAAAGGTGCATGTCGGAGCATTTTGGAGCAAAATTGGGCTTAGAATGGAAAGCTTATGCTTGGAGCCAAAGTGTTGGACGAATTTAAAGCCTTGTATGCTCTTTGGGACATAAAACAAAGGGCCTAGCCCAATCAAACAATCCTTTGAGCCATGCAAAAACCTCTAGCCCAATCAAACAATCCATCAAAGCCATGCAAAACCACCATTCACACACATCACCTAACAACATCCTTTGCCGTGGCCTTCCATAGCATTTCCAGCATTCCCCCTTTACATTCCACATGCATTCCATACTTCTCCTAGCTGTTTTTCCATCATCAATTCAGCCACATTCTCCCTCTTTAATCCACATGCATTCATCATCATTCACCCTAACTTTAATTCACATGCAAACACATTCATTTCCAACACCAAACAAGCATTGCCCTGCATCACACATCAATTCCAGCTTTCCACCAACCAACCTAGCTGTTTTTCACATGCATTCCCTTCATAATTCAGCCACCATCATGCATATATTCCACACCTTTCCAACCTAGCTGCACCCTACATACATTAATTAGTCATTCTTTTCATATTGCAGCCACATTCCATGCACTTTCCACAACCATTGTCGTGAGTCCCCTTTCATTTCTGCACCATTTTCCTAGCTATTTTTCCATTCATAAAACAGCCAGCCATACTTCCACATGCATTTCATATTTAATAATTCCCTCCTAGCTACAATTCACATGCTCTTCCATCCATTCTCTCCCTATAAAACCATGCAATTCATTCATTCAAAGGGCATTCATTCATTTGACACAACAACAAACACAAAAATAGCAACCTTGTTGCCGTGGGTTCCCTTCCATTTTCCACCACTCCTCTTCCATTTCCATCACTCCCCAACCCTCCAAAACACTACCCAACCATTCCTCCATACAAACACCAAACCAACAACATCCCTTAGACCTTATGCTACAACGAAGAGGAGGAGAAGAGTGCCTAAACGTTCATACAATTCAAGTTTGAGTTGTTGGAATTTTTAGGTGTTGCTTTTCCTCAATTGCAATGTTTAATTTCAATTCTCTTTGTCTTGTACGTATGAGGAACTAAACCCCCCCTTGGCTAAGGGGGGATTCGAAATACATGTTTATGCTTGCAATATGATTTGATTACTTCCAATTGCGTTTCATAAGTTGTGGATTCAATTTGTTTAACTATTTGATTGATAACCTATTTATGTATGTTTATTGAGAATGCACGCTTAATTTTCATGCATGAATATGACGCTAGAATATAAGTGAGTTTCACCTAATAGTTATGAACTTATATTCACAAGTAGCGGAGGTTGCTTATAAACAATCGCGTTAAGTAAATTCTTGGCATAAGTTTCATGCAATCATAGTAACGAATGCCTCGTCAACACTTATGGTTTTCAAAGAACTTAATGATTCTTGCTTGTATCTCTATTATGCAATTCATGTAGGGAACTTGTGGGGAATGCTTTGGGTTGTCGTATGCAATCATCCAATTCATTAACTTAAGGAAAACTTGACGGTTAATTTAAACGGACCTAATTAACCCGGGGTGTTGAGAATTCATGGTTTATTGAAAAGCAATTAGAAATCATTTTGTACAAGTATAAGATGTGTGGAGATGAACCCCTTAGCTAGCTTCCCATCCATTCATTTCCATCAAATTCGTATTTACAATTTGTTTTCTTTACAATCTATCCATTTTAGTTTAAATTCGTCCAAACCTCAATCCCCCCCCATATTTTGTTTAGTCTTAGTCTTAATCTATCTTATTCTAAGTTTTGCATTCTTTGAGTCTAGTATAGTGTTTTAAACTTGTTTTTACGTTTTTGAGTCAAATCCAAGTGATTAACAATCCCTCCTAATCCCCGGTCCAGAACGATCCCTACTTACATACTTACTACAATTGATAAAAAGAGGGTTTAATTTGTGTGCGTATAATTATCGCATCACCTGAAAACACACAAAAGTGACTTTAAACACTAAAATAACTAAGGAAACACAACATAAATGCACAAGAACAAGCTAATTAAGTCGCATGAATATGCTCTTATCATCGAGGCCGAAAGCGGACAAAATCGTGCTACGATGGAGTCGAGCCCAGGATGTGGTGGGGGCCCGGGCCAGGATGTGACACAACCCTTCCCTAATTGTACAATTTTATTAATTTTAAAAGAGTGAATTGAAGAAAATGCCCCTCGAGGCGAGGATGTTGACTTTTGTTGACCAGTGTATAGTGAGACATACGAAACATTCTTTTAGCATATCCTCGTTATTCTCATAGCTATGAACGCGTAGGCATAAGAGGAATTGAATTTGGAGCTACAATAGAGATTTTACTGACTTATGAACATGAACGGTGATTTGGTAATTTCATGTTTAGAGATATGTTGCGGCTTGTTTTATAAGTGATGTGATAAAAGATAGCAATCAAATTAAACCCTCTTTTTGACAATTGTAGTATAGATATAAGTAGGGATCGTTCTAGGCCGGGGATTAGGAGGGATTGCTAATCAAATTAAAATTGACTCAAAGATGTAGAAATATGCTTCAAAACACGTAAACAAACTCAAAAGACTCTTAACTAAACTTGTATAACTCAACACAAACTTCAAAGACTCAAAACAACTCAAAACAATCAAAAAGACTCAATTTAGACTGTAGGACTTAAGTTGGACGAAAATACAATTAGTTTTGACTCAAAAGACTCAAAAACACACTTTTGGACAGATTTGAAACAAGTAAGTAAAGGGGATTTGATTTTGGACGAATTTAAAAGAAAAACAAGTAAATTAAAGACTTAAAACAGATTTTGACGAATTTGGGAAAAACCAATGGATGATTAAATAGCCAAGGAATACTTCTCCACACATGATACATTCAAACATAAATTGATTTCCAGTTGCTTTTCCGATAAACCATGAACTTCAACACCCCAGATTAACCGTGACATCACTAATTAACCCTCAGATTTCCCTTAAGTTATTGGATTGGATGACATCATACGACAACCCAAAGCATTCTTCAAAAGTCCCCTACATGACATCATAATAGAGATACAATCAAAGATCATTATGTTCAATGGAAATCATAAGTATTGACAAAGCACTTGTAACTATGACATCATGATACTCATGCTAGGAATTTACTTAACATGATTGTGAAAACAACCTTAACTACTTGTGAATATAAGTTTGTGACGATTATGTGAAACTCCCTTATATTCTAGCACCACATTCAAGCATGCAAATTAAGTAGGCCTCCCTAATCAACATACAAGAATAAGTTATCCATCAAACGGTTAAGTAAATTGCATTCACAATTTATGAAATCACAACTGGAATTAATCAACTCATATTATAAACGTAATCATGGTTTCAAAGCATCCCCTAGCTAAAACAAGTTTAGCCTCTCATGTTCATAACAAAACAAAGGAAAATAAAATTAAACATTGAAAACAAAAGATAGATTACACCTAAAAACGTTCCAATGCTCCAACTTGAATGCACAAACGTCCAAGGCTTCGCCTTTCTTCTCTTCTTCCTTGTTAAGTCACGGCACAAGAGTCTAGGGTGGTCTTTTGGATGATTTTCTGGATTGTGAATGGATTTAGGAAGGTAGGGTGGTACAGCTGATAGGAGCATATTTATACGACTTAGTTAGCTTGTTTTCTTGCATTTAATTAGCTAAACTATGTTAATTATAGTGTTTAAAGTTATTTTCGTGCAATTTCAGGTTTTAGTGTCAAAGTATGCAAAACGAAGCAATTTGGAGCATTCTAGAGCATTTTTGGGCCAAGATTGGATAGTGCAAGCATGGAGGCATGAGGATGGACGAATTTGAAAGGCTTGAATTCAGTTAGGGAGTTGCAAGGGGGCTTAAAAACCTGATTTCTAGAAGGCTACCTTAGAGCCACATGCACTTCCATCCTTTAAGCCATTCCACTTGCAATTCCAACCTATTCCACATGCATTCATCATCATAAACAAACAGCCATTCCACATGCATTTCCACCCACATGCTTCATAATCATTCAACCAACTTTGCACATGCATTCATCATTTAACCTAGCTGTCATTCCACTTTAATCCACATGCATTCCCTTCATAAATCAGCCACATGCTTCATAATCATTTCAGCCACACTCCCACATGCATTCATCATCACAACCTAGCTGTCATATTCCCTCTTTTCTTCCTTCATTCACCTATAAATAAGCATCCATTGCATTCATTCTCATTCATTCATTCTTCCATACACATTTCAGTCACAAACACCAACCATTCCATTGTGCCATGCTCTCTCCCTAATAATCCAAACACCACACCAGAAATCATCCCATTGCCGTGGCCTCCTCCTTCCATTTTCACCACTCCCCAAACCATTCACACCATCAAACTATCCATTAGACCTTGTGCTACAACGAAGAGGAAGATAAGAGGCCTAAACGTTCATACAATTCAAGTTTGAGTTGTTGGAATGTTTAGGTGTTTCTTTGATTTCAATGTTTAATTTCAATACTCTTTGTTTTGTACGAATGAGGAATGGAAGAGAAGAGGGCCTAAACGTTCATACAATTCAAGTTTGAGTTGTTGGAATGTTTAGGTGTTTCTTTGATTCTCTTTGTTTTGTATCATGAGGAACTAAACCCCCCTTGGCTAGGGGGGGATTCGAAATATATGTTTATGCTTGCGTTTTGATTTGATTACTTCTAATTGCATTTCATAAGTCGTGGATTCAATTTGTTTAACTGTTTGATTGATAACTTATTTATGTATGTTTATTGAGAGTGCACGCTTAATTTTCATGCATGAATATGACGCTAGAATATAAGTGAGTTTCACCTAATAATTACGAACTTATATTCACAAGTAGTGGAGGTTGCTTATAAACAATCGCGTTAAACGAATTCTTGGCATAAGTTTCATGCAATCATAGTAACGAATGCCTCGTCAACACTTATAATTTTCATAGAGCGTAATGATTCTTGCTTGTATCTCTATTATGCAATCATGTAGGGGACTTGTGGGAAATGTTTTGGGTTGTCGTATGCAATCATCCAATTCAATAACGTTAGGAAGATTTGAAGGTTAATTTAAGCGGACCTAATTAACCCGGGGTGATGAGTTTCATAATTTATTGAAATATAATTGGAAATCTTTTTATTATGCAAGTGTAACATGTGTGGAGATGAACCCCTTGGCTAGCATCCATTCATTCCATTTCATCAATTTCATATTTACATTCTGTCTAGTTTGTTACTTTGTTTTGTTATTTCAATTTTCGTCAAAACAAAACCCCCCTTTACTTTCTTGTTCTATAGTGTTTAGAATCTGTTTAATTTGTGTTTTAAAGTGTTTTGAATCCACTTATAATCTTAAATTCGTCCAAATTTGTGTTTAAGGTCAGAAACTGCCTAGTTAGTGTTTTTAGGCAGTTTTGAGTCTTTTGAACTTGTTTTGAGTCCTTTGAGTCTTTGTATTGTTCAAATTAGTTAGAAAGTGTTTTGGTTTGTGTTTATAAGTGTTTTGATTCAATTTGTTACGTCCAAAGTACTCAAAGTGCTCAAAACTACCCAGAAAGTGTTTTTAAGGCAGTTTTGAGTGTTTTGGTGCTGTTTTGAGTCTTTTGGTTTGTTTTAGTGTTTTAAAGTTTAGTTTTGCATTCTTTGAGTCGAGTTTAGTGTTTTAAACTTTGTTTTTGAGTTTTTAAGTCAGTTTCCAAGTGTTTAGCAATCCCTCCTAATCCCCGGTCTAGAACGATCCCTACTTACATCTTTACTACAATTTGACAAAAAGAGGGTTTAATTTGTGTGCGTATAATTCTCGCATCAACAGCAAGGGTTAAGGACAGTGTATGGAGGCTTGGGTGAAGGTATGGAGGTAGGAGAATGGTGGAAGGTTTGATGGAAGGCTGCGGCAAGGTTGTGTTTCTGAGTTTGATATGAAAAGGGAATGTGTTTTAATGATTTAGAATAGGAAACAAGGCCCTCCCTTGCACGGCAAGGAAGGGAAACACTAAGGGATGCCACGGCAAGGAAGGGAGACTACAAGGGAAGCTTATTTTGTGTCCTAAAATACATAAGGTGCCTTCAAACTTGCTGGAATTTAAGGACATTTAGGATTAGGAAAGGTTAAACCAAAATAGGAAACCTTGGCTTAACTTTCGGACTTCAAGTAGGAAACCTTCTTTGACTAGGATTCCTCATTTGATTAGGAATCCTCTTGTGATTAGGAATCCTAACTCCTTTAGGCCTTCAATTTCGTCCATTCCTTTTGCTCCAAGCATAAGCTATTCATTCCAAGTCCAATTTTGCTCCAAAATGCACCTTTTTGCTTCCTTAGCCATGTGAACCTAAAAACACACGAAAATAGCTTAAACTACTAAAATAACTACGAACTAACAACATAAATGCACGGAAACAAGCTAACTAAGTCGCCTAAATATGCTCCTATCAAATTCCCCCACACTTAGCTTTTGCTAGTCCTCGAGCAAAACAAAACAAACAAAACCACAAACAAAACAAAACACATTCTAAACCTTCCAACATGTACCTCAGGGATGTCCAACGAACATGACACATCAAAGAACATCATTCCCACGGTTTTTGTCTTTCTTTACACTTTAACAAACACTTAACCATAGTTACCACTTATTAGTTCACATTTAATCAATTAAAACAATGTTTTGAATGTAGTAACATGCCTTAGAGAATTCCCTCAATTCCTCACTAGAATGCTCTCTATTTTCACACAGATTTTCTAACTTCACACCCTACACTAAGTATATGTGAGAAGATTGATTTAAATATGAAGACTAATACTCACATATGTTATATCAAAGAAAGCATTTTCTGGATTTATGACAATGACATGTATATGATCTCATGAATGGAATGCTACTACTTAGAATGAGAACCAGTGATTCCATATGCTCATACCAAATTCAAACTTCACATATTGAACACATAACATCAAGATAGAAGTTGAGGGTTGTAACGGGGCTAAGGGTATTGGCTAACAAACAAGGGTAAAGGATAAACAAAGGTTCTTAAAACAATAGGAAGCAAAGTAATGAAATTGACACTTAAACTCACTTTTGATGGCAGAAACTAACTTTTAAACACAAGGGAAAATTCATGCAACATTTAGGGTCAAATTCACTCTTTTGGACCCTTCCTTCAACAACCAACACTTGTGAGTTCATTCTCACTTATTTTTCAACTCTTTTTCTTTCTTTTCACCACTTTTCTATTTTCTTTTCATTTTTCCACGAAATTTTTTTTCTTTATTTTTATTTTGCCATGCCCTATCATCTTCCCCCACACTCGTTTTCTGCAATATATTGATCAAAAGGAGTTCAGTCTAAGTCATGCTTCACTATCCTTTAAGAACAAGCGTATGGAAAGTCCTAATCTAGGCTAGGTAAGGAAGATGTGGTTAACAAAGAAAATAGGTTTGAAAAGGCTCAAAAGGGTTAATCCTACAATACGTATGAAAGGGATAAGGCTTTTTGGCTTTGGCTTGACTAACAACTTCATCTTATTGTATTTTATGCAATCAATATCATGCTTTGAATGAAATGGGCATGAGTTCAAGTATTTGGAACTATAATGAAATGCATTCCAAGTAGCAACCAAGCAAAGAATGATGAGATCATGCAACAACTTTAGAAAACAAGAAATCACAGATTATACTCTCCAAAGAACGTTATAGGCTCAAGTCTCTCAAGGATGTAGCTTTAGTTTGAGTTCCTTCCTTCAAGCATGTTACAAAAACTGATTTTCTCTTTGTAATTACTTGTGAATTCATAAGCTATAACCATAACCAAGCATAAACCAAAGCATAAATTAACTTCCAGCCATGTTTACAACATTCTTTAATAGTCATGCAACTAAAACCAAATCTTCATCATTGTGTTGGAAGGTAACCTAAGACACAAACAACACACAAAAACAACTTTAAAACAACTCTTTTTGGGTTTTTCAAAACTGTTTTGCAATTTTTTTTGTAAATTTTTGGATTTTCTAAACAAAAGACATGAAAACACTTCAAAACACTCTAAAAACACTTAAAAACAGTGAGAAACAACATTAGAAGTGATAAGTGATAAAATCCCATGAAAATCATGCAAAATCATGCAAAAACAACTTGTTTACCCCCCCCCCCATACTTAAATCAAACATTGTCCTCAATGTTTCAAACAATGACTCACATTCAAACAAACAATATAAACTAACTTAACATGATGAAATAAAAACAATAAAGAGATAGAGAGTTAGGAACGCAAATCTGATTGTGTGGCATGAATTGGTGAATTGCCCAAATCCTCTCTAGTTGAATGCATGGGTTGCCTCCCAAGAAGCGCTTGCTTTAACGTCGTGCAGCTGGACGAACATTCTTCTTATCCTCAAGTGGACCACACGGCATGGAAAGTGATGTCCTCCACAACCTGCCCTTCAACATTTGCATAATAGGGCTTCAAACGATGCCCATTCACCTTGAAGTCTTGGCCATTCCTCAAGCTTTGGATTTGAACTGCGCCATATGGAAAAACATTAGTAACAACAAAAGGCCCAATCCACTTAGAGCGTAACTTACCGGGAAATAAACGAAGGCGAAAATTAAAAAGTAAAACTTTTTGCCCTATGGAGAATGTTTTGCTTCGGATCATCTTGTCATGGAAAGCCTTGGTCTTTTCCTTGTAAATGCAAGCATTCTCATATGCTTCATGCCTAATCTCCTTAAGTTCATTCAATTGCAACTTCCTATGTATTCCAGCCACATCTATGTCCATGTTGAATGTCTTGATTGCCCAATGAGCCTTGTGTTCTAACTCCACGGGGAGATGACATGGCTTGCCATAGACTAGCCGAAAAAGGGACATCCCTATGGGTGTTTTGTAAGCCGTTCTATAAGCCCATAATGCATCCTCCAAAGGCACGCTCAAACCTTTTCTTGTTGGCCCAACGGTCTTCTCCAAGATTTGCTTGATTTCTCTATTGGACACCTCGGCTTGGCCATTGGTTTGAGGATGGTAAGGTGTTGAAACCTTATGTGTGACTTGATACTTCTTGAGCAATGCTTCGATGGTACAATTGCAAAAGTGAGACCCTCCATCACTAATAAGCACTCGAGGCATCATAAATCTAGCAAAGATGTTAGTTTTTATAAAATCTGCAACAACTCGAGAATCATTAGTGATGCGTTACGAATGTGACACACAAATTAAACGCTATTTGTGACAATTGTAGTAATGATGTAAGTAGGGATCGTTCTAACCGGGGATTAACTAGGGGTGCTAATCTAATATAAATTGACTTAAAAACACAAAAACTAAACTTAAAGACTCTAACTAGACTACTATGACTCAAAACAGATTTGAAACACTCAAAACTACCTAGAACAATCAAATTGACTCTAACAGAAACTAAAACTTGATTTGGACGAATTTGAACATGCTTGTGACTCAAAATACTTAAAAACACAAAATAAGACAGATTATAATGACTAAGACTTAACAAAATATGGGGGGGATTGTGTTTGGACGAAATTAAATTAAATGGACAAATCGTAAAGAAAAACAGATTGTAAACAATTTGTGATGAATCAATGGATGATGGAATAGCTAAGGGGTTCTTCTCCACACATGAAATATATGCAACGTAAATCAATTTCCAATTATCAATTCAATAAGTTATGAACCTCGACACTCCAAGTTATTTAGGTCCGCTTAAATTAACCTTCAGATTTCCCTAGAATCATTGAATTGTATGAATATGCATCGCAACCAAATTATTCCTAACAAGTTCTCTATATGAACAGCATGATAAAGACACAAGTTAGAATCATTACGTTCTTTGGAAATCATAAGCATCGACAAGGCATTTGTAACTATGAAAAACATGATACTCCTACCAGAAATCTACTTAACATGATCGTGACTAGCGACCTTCACTACTTGCGAATATAAATTCATAACGATTAGGTGAATCAAACTTATACCCTAGCACCAGATTCAAGCATGCAAATTAAGCATGCACTCTCAATCAACATACAAGAATAAGTTCTAAATCAAACGGTTAAGCAAATTGTATTCACGACTTATGCAACGATAACTGGAAGTAATCAACTTATTTCACATATATAATCATGGTTTCGAATACACCCTTAACCAAAACGAATTTAGCCAATCATACTCAAAGCAAAACAAAGATTACATGAATTAGACATTGAAATATAAGATAGAATACACCTAAAATTGTTCAACAACTCAGAATGAAGAGCCAAACAATTGAGTGAATCTGTCTCCTTTCCCTTGCTTGCGGCAGATTGGGTGATGATGGTTTCTGGGTTGTTTTGATGATGTAGAATGGATTTGGGGTGTTTAAAGGCACGACAAGGGATGTAGGTTGAGCGTGGATGAGTGTTTGATGGTTGGAAGGTGGTGGAGGACTTGGCAATGATGGTGGAAGAAGGTGGAATGGCTGATTGTGTTTCTGGGTTGCAGAATGGTGTTTTGGGATGGATGGATGTGTGTGGGAGTGAATGGACGAGTTTTGGTGGTCAATCCTCTCTAGGGTTCGGCCAAGGGCTGATTATAAGTGTTTTGGGAAGTTAATAACATACCTAATTGAGTTATGATTCAGATTTCCTAGTCTAAATAGAAAAGGTAAGTGAATAAAGTCCAAATAAAATCAGAAAAGGGGGATGCACGAATTTAAAACAAGTAAGGAATGTCCTTGCCTTGCAAGGAATGAGAAATTAAACCTCCTGCATAGCAAGGAAAGGGAATTTAAGGTAAGATACGAAATTGGTGCAAAAGAAGGAAGGAAAAGTATATTCCTTGCAAGAAATCAGAAATTAGGACTTTAGGGAAAATTTTAGAACTAGGAAAGTGAATTAAACTAGGAAATAGGAAATTGAAATCAGGAAACACAAGGGAAAGGTGCGGCACATAGTTTAGGGAAAGGTAAGACACAAAGCAAGAGGTATTAGAATAAGGGAAAGGTCCTAACACGTATGGAAAATAGGGAAGTTTACACAAAGAAAGGGAAACAACCTTCCTTGCACGGCAAGGAAGGGAAAGTTGCAAAGAACCTTTGTTTGTTGTCCAAGGGTGCTCGGGAGCCATCTTAGTTGCTAAAACTTAGAGCGTTCTTGATTTAGGAAAGGTCAACCAAAATAGGAAACTTTGGCTTAACTTTCCTACTTCAAGTAGGAATCCTTGTGTGCTTGGGAATCCTCGTCTAACTAGGAATCCTCATGTGAGTGGGAAACCTCCTTCAATTTGGAAACCTTCTCGTAATTGGAATCCTCGTCGTAGTAGGAGTCCTTGTCGTAGTACGAATCCTTGCGACATCAACTCTTCAATTTCGTCCATTCCTTTTGCTCCAAGCATAAGCTATCCAATTTGTGCCCAAAAGTCCTCCAAAAGGCTCCAAAATGCATCCTTTCGCCAAATACGTCTTATCAACCTGAAAACACACAAAAGAAGCTTAAAGAATTAAAATAACTAAGAACTAATAACATAAATGCACGAAAACAAGCAAACTAAATTGCATAAATATGCTCCTATCAAATTCCCCCACACTTAGCTTTTGCTAGTCCTCGAGCAAAACGGAAAAACAAAACAAAACCTAAACCTTCCAACAATGGTCTTAGGGATTCTTTATGCACATGACATGTGCAAGATCATTACTCACATAGATTTTAGTCATCCTTACGCTTAGGCACATACGTAATGATAATCACTACTTACTAGTTCTCAATTAATCAATTTAAAACAACATTTGAATGTAGTAACATGCCTTAGAGAATTCACTTAATTCCTCACAAGATACTCTCTTATTTTCACACAGAATTTCTGATTACACACCCTACACTAAGTATATGTGAGAAGATTAATGTAAATATGAAACTAAACACTCACATATGTTTATAACAAGGAAAGCACTTTTCTGGAATGTATATGAATATGATCTCATGAAAGGAAATGCTACTAATTAGATGCGAGAATTAGGGACACCATATGCTTACATCAATTCCAAACTCCACATTATTGAAAACATAATGATCAAGATTGAAGCATAAGGGTTGTAACGGGTTAAGGGTGATTGGCTAACAATGGAAGGTAAGGATAACAAACGTTCTTTAAGCAATAGCAAGCAAAGTAATGAAATTTGACACTTAGAATCACTTATGATTGCAGAAACTCACTTAGACACACAAGGGGAAAATTCACACAACTCTTAGGGCCATATTCAACGTTTTGGACCCTTTCTTCAACTACCACAAACATGTGAGCTTATTTTCACTTATTTCATACTCTTTTTCTTTTCTTTTTCTTTTTCCACGAATTTTTTTTTTCTTTTTATTTTCATTATGCCTTATTTCTTTTCGTGGCATATCAACACACACACACACAAATTCCCCCACACTTGTTGTTTTGCATAATTGAAAGGATTCCCTCTAAATCATGCTTACTATGCTTCAAGAACAAGGGTATGGGTGGTCCTAATCCAGGCTAGGTAGGGATGATATGGGTAAACAAAGAACAAAGGATAAAATGGCTCAATGGGGGTTATGACCTACAATATATAGTGCATGGGTTGGCTGTTTGGTTGATGGCTTCACTACACACTTCATCTTGATATATATTATGCAATCAATATCATGCTTTGAATGGAATGGATGCAAGTTCTAGCATTTGGAACTAAGTGATGAAACACCTTCTAATTAGCAACCAAGCAAGAATAGTGAGATCATGCAACGAGTTTGAAAACAAGAATCACAAATTAATACTCTCCAAAGAATGTTTAAAGCTCAAGTCTCTCAAGGTTGTAATGTTATTCTAAGTTCCTTCCTTCAAGCATATTACAAAAACTTATTTTTTTTTTCTTTGGGATTAAACATGAATTCATAAACAACAACTATAACCAAGTATAAACCAAGAATATATCAAACTTCCATCCATGTTTATAACTCTCTTTCACAGCCATGCACCTAAAAATCAAATCCTCATCATTGTGTTGGAAGGTATCCTAAGACACAAACACACAAAAACAAACACAAAACTGACTCAAACTGACTCTTTTTAGTTGTTTCAAACTGTTTTTCGGATTTTTCAAAGTAACACATAAAAAGACTTCAAAACATGTTAAAAACACTTAAAACAGTGGGAAACAAGTTTAGACATGTTAGGTGGTAATACCCTACGAATTTCATGCAAAAATAGCTTAAAACAAAATGTTACCCCCCCACACTTAAACTAAACATTATCCTCAATGTTTTAGACTAAACTAACAGCAAAGGAACACACAAATAAACACATCACACATAACATAAAGTAAGCAACAAAGGAAAAGTTTTAGGGACGCAAATCTGAGTTTGGAGCGATTCCTAAGTTCTTCCTTTGTTGATTGCATGGGTTGCCTCCCAAGTAGCGCTTTCTTTTACGTCTTTGATAGGAGCATATTTAGGCAACTTAGTTGGCTTGTTCTTGTGCATTTACGTTGTTATTTCTTAGTTCTTTAAGTCTTTTAAGTTATTTTCGTATGTTTTCAGGTTCTAAGGGCTAAAGGAGCAAAGAAGTGCATTTTGGAGCCTTTTGGAGCACTTTTGGGCTAAGGATGGATAGCTTATGCTTGGAGCCAAAGTGTTGGACGAAATTGAAGGCCTTGTAGGCACTTTAGGACACAAAACAATGGCCCTAGCCCAATTACACAACCTTGTCGTGGGCTTAACCCTATTTCCCTTCCCTTGCCGTGCAAGGGGAGCATTTGGGTCCATTTTATGCACTTAAAACCCTAGCCCTTTAACCTTGCAGCCCTATTCTGATTTATTCACTTTCATTCATATTTTATTTCACCCTAATTCACCCTAGCCATCACCCCACAATCATCTCAGCCGTACCTTTTATTTTTACCCTAAGCTACAAGCCGTCACTTCTCCTCTCATTCATTCTATTCTATCATTTCAAATTTCAATCAACCATTCACCCTAATTCCCTCTCAGCCGCAAGTCCCCATCCATATTTCACCCTAAGCCTTCTAAAACCATCTCAACCATTCACCCTAATAACCCTAGTTCCACAAGCAGCCGCACCATATTCATTCACTTCTCATTCATTTTATTCAGCCACCTTCACATACAAAAACCCCCTAAGCCGTCACCCCTGTTCTTTCCCCCTTCATTATTGCAGCCACTCCATTCCATACCTCCATACACCTTTTACCCTCCATTGCAGCCACCAACCAACCTAGCTATCACCCACATGCTCTCCCATCATCATTCCCTCTTTAATCCATTCAGCCACATCCATGCACTCTTCATGATGGCAGCCACATTCTCTCCCTAGCTGTCATTCCATTCATATCCCCTCTTTAATCATTCAGCCACCTATAAATAAACATCCATTGCAGCCACAAAACAGCCACTATTCATACACACTTCACACCATCACCCAATCTATTCAAGCCGTGCATTCTCCATCCATTCTAGCCTTCCCCTTTGTGCCGTGCATGCCCCTTCCATTTCCAGCACTCCCCATCCCTCCAAAACACTACCCTACCATTACACATCCATTCCTCCATACAAATACCACCCCAAAACCTATCCTTAGACCTTGTGCAGCAACAAAGAGGAGGAGAAGAGGGCCTAAACGTTCATACAATTCAGTTTGAGTTGCTGGAATTTTTAGGTGTTCTTCTCCTTGATTTCAATGGTTAAATTTACTTATCTTTGTCTTGTACGTATGAGGAACTAAACCCCTTTGGCTAAGGGTGTATTTGAAACCATGATTATATATGTGAAATAAGTTGATTACTTCCAGTTATCGTTGCATAAGTCGTGAATACAATTTGCTTAACCGTTTGATTTAGAACTTATTCTTGTATGTTGATTGAGAGTGCACGCTCAATTTGCATGCTTGAATTTGGTGCTAGGATATAAGTTTGTTTCACCTAATCGTTATGAATTTATATTCACAAGTAGTGAAGGTCGCTAGTCACGATCATGTTAAGTAGATTCCTGGCAAGAGTTTCATGCTTTTCATAGTTACAAATGCCTTGTCGATGCTTATGATTTCCAAAGAACGTAATGATTCTAACTTGTATCTTTATCATGCTGTTCATGAAGGAAAATTTATGTCCTTACTAAGAACATGTAAAGAACATTTGAATACATAGGCAAACTATTAACAAATTAAAGTAGGCATGCATCCAAAAACAATTCATAAAACCCATGACTTTCAAAGCCTAGTATATGGTGAACCATAACTCTTTAACAACATTAAAGAGAAGAAAGGATTTAGAGAATCATTACCCTTGTAGCTCATCCTTGATTACACAAGGGATTCACCCAAGTGGAGGGCCTTCAAGTCACCTCCTTTGCTTCCTTAAGGATTTTAGGATATGTTCTCCAAAACACCAAAAGCTTGATGTCTCCAAGTCTCTACACCAAAGATTAATTGTGAAGATAAAAATGGATGACTTAGGGGAGAGGAAATTGCTAGATATCCCTCCCTAAGTGGCCGGCCTCCCTTGTTGAAATAGAGAGAATAATTTCATCAAGAAATACCCTTAACAAAATAAAGTTATAATTTTGAATTTATACTTCATTTCTTGTGAATGGCAAACTTGTAATTAACACAAGTTTGGTATCCCTCACTATTCATGGCCGGCCTCTCTAAGTGTTTGGACTAATTGCCCATTTTGTTTTAGTTGTCATACAACTTAAACATAATGGGCCTTGTGGACCAAAACACTTTTGGGCCCCTAAACCCAAAACCAACTTAGAAGTCCAATACGAACGTTTCGTATAATTAATTAACTAATTAATTAACTTTGACCATACTTCAATTAACCATTTAATTGCTTATCCATTTCATTTAATTACCTCACTTTCATCCTTACTCGGTGTACGATCCATTAGGTTCCAATTAGCGAGGCAGTGGGCGATGTTACTCTTAACTATCGATTGTGAATTTAAACCATAATTCAATTCTCCCTTAAGATTAGTGTTTGCTAATCTTTAGGGCTTCCACAAACCATGAGTGACACCTAGCAGCATGTCATGGTTACCCAAGCTAAGTAGAAATGGTTGGAGAACCTATCCAGTTACAACTACAATGCAATACGGTCATTCTCTAATACAATACTCTTAATCACATTGTTGAAGTGATAGTTTGTTTCATGTCTACTATCCAATGAGATACTTCCCTATATGATTCGCTTGAATAAGATTTGGAACAAACTTCCTAAGTCATATTCATATGCTTTGGCCAAAGACTCTCGAATCATATCTTAGAGTATTCTCCTTCCACCATGGAAGGTTAGAGATCCCTTGTTGTGCATTCATATGCCTACATGACTAGATACCTTGACCCCAACCATGCCGTGGACACTCCAAAGGAATGCCATTTGACACGATCAAAGATCAAGGACCTAACCATTAGACATATATGATGCCTCAGGTCAAAGGACTACTTTGCATATTGTAACCATCGAGTTCTTACATGACATGAATGTTTGAACTCTCTTTTGATCATAGTTCAGTGTACTCGATTACTCTTTCGAGCACCTATGTGTTTGTCTTAGTGTCCAACACTAAATGACTTGAGACTTGTCATATCCATACTTGAGCCGACATAACACATACTAACCTTAGCGGATTGTCAATGCCCAATTGGCAACCCTATGGCTAGGAACGTTTTAGGAATGAACATAAGAGAAAGGTCTCGAAAATCTAACTTACTTAGATCACTTATCTCTTAGATCAAATACATTCCTTGGATTCCCTTATTGCTTAAACACAAGATACAATAAATAGTGATTAACAATAAGCTTTGCCCTCCATTAAACATATAAAAGTTTAATACATTAAGTATTCCAAAAAAGCTATTACATCAAATGAGTGGCTTTGTGGGCATACTTCCAACAGTTCATATAGAGAACTTGTTAGGAATAATTTGTTTGCGATGCATATTCATCCAATTCAATGATTCTAGGGAAATCTGAAGGTTAATTTAAGCGGACCTAATTAACTTGGACTGTCGAGGTTCATAACTTATTGAATTGATAACTGGAAATTGATTTACATTGCATATATTTCATGTGTGGAGAAGAACCCCTTAGTTATTCCATCATCCATTGGTCTATCACAATTTGTCTTACAATCTGTTTTCTTTACAATCTGTCCATTTAATTTAATTTCATCCAAACACAATCCCCCCATATTTTGTTAAGTCTTAGTCATTACAATCTTCTTATTTTGTGTTTTTAAGTATTTGGAGTCTTGTGGACTTGTTTTGAGTTTTTGTTAAGTGAGTTAAGTGTTTTAAAGTTTAGTTTTATTTATTTGAGTCAGTTTAAAGTGTTTAGCACCCCTAGTTAATCCCCGGTTAGAACGATCCCTACTTACATCATTACTACAATTGTCACAAATAGGGTTTAATTTGTGTGTCACATTCGTAACGCATCAAATTTTGGCGCTGTTGCCGGGCATTAGCAAAGTTGCTAATCCCTTGTCTTAAGTCTTGTTTAAATTGTTTGGTTTCTGTTTCGTTTTAATTTTTGCACCGTGTGTATGTGTTTGGTTTTTGTGCCGTGTGTGGCAACTTATTTTCTTACTTGTGCCGAGTCTATTAAGTTGGTTACTTATCTTGTTTGCTCTTGTGTGTAGATACTAGTTTATGACCCGTAGCTCACAACCTGTTCGTGAGCATATCTCCGACTTTGACGGCGATTTCGAGAGGACTTTGAGAAGGAACAAGAAATTGCAAGAGTCTAATCCTCCTAGTCCCGAACCTGAAGTAGAAAAGCAAGAAGTTGAGGTTGAAGAGGAGGCCACGGCAAGGTTTGAAGAGGAAGTACCAACCATGGCAGCGGACAATCGAACCATCAAGGAGCTTTCTGCCTCGGGTTTGGCCAATGCAGCCCCTCTTTGCATCCAATACCCTAGGGCAGCCCCTGAGAAGACCGATGAGTTTGAGTTGAAGTCCAGTTTGCTACATCATATACCCAAGTTCCATGGGTTATCAATGGAGGACCCCAATAAGCATTTAAAGGAGTTCGAAGTAGTATGCTCAAGTATGACACCGGTGAATGTGGACAGCAACATATTGAAGATGAAGGCTTTTCCTTTTTCTTTGTTGGAGAAGGCCAAGGATTGGTTGTATGAGTTGGCTCCCGGAACTGTCACATCATGGGAGAGTATGAAGCGAGCCTTCTTGGAGAAGTTCTTTCCGACATCACGAGTCATTCTTCTTCGCAAGAAGATTAGTGGAATTCAACAAAGCCAAGGTGAATCTTTTCCAACTTATTATGAACGTTTTAAAACTCTTGTTGCTTCATGTCCACAGCACCAAATGAAGGAGGAGCTACTTCTTCAATATTTTTACGAAGGTCTTTTACCACTTGAACGGCAAATGTTGGATGCATCCGCGGGAGGAGCTCTAGTGGACAAGACACCCAGGGATGCCAAAACTCTCATTGCTAATCGAGCACTCAATGCACAACAATATGAAGGTGTTGGGCAGAGAGACACCCCACGGCCACATCATGTAAATGAGGTAAGTTCTATTTCTGAGTTACAATCCCAAATGGCTAACCTTACGTCTATGTTGTCGCAGTTTGTTGAAGGCCCCAAAGCGCAAGGAGCTACAATCTGTGGTGTATGCTCCATTCAAGGACACCAATCTGATCAATGCCCTCAATTAATTGAGAATGGAGGGTGGGAATCTGCCAATGCCGTGGGTTATGGGAATCAAAACCAACCAAGGGGTGATCCTTTCTCCAATACTTACAATCAAGGATGGCGTGACCACCCAAATTTCAGATGGAGAGATGCACAACAACCTGCCCAACAAAGTGGATTCCGACAACCCCCGGGTTTCTTTCCAAGGCCAATGGCACCACAACCACCTCCTCAAGCACAATCATCCCAAACCAACTCAGGTACGTCTATGAATGATGATAAAACATATCAATTATTAACCACAATGGCACAGGGAATGCAGAACCAAGCAAAGGAGGTTAATGAGCTAAAGAAGCAAATGGGACAAATGGCCGAATTTTTGGGACAATTTCGTGAAAATGGTAAGTTACCAAGCACTACGGTGGTCAATCCAAAGGGTGGTTTCGAATCTGCAAAAGCTATCACCCTAAGAAGTGGAAAAGAAGTGGGAAGCAAAGCACATGAATCTGCCCAAAACAAGGAAGATGAGAAGATACAAATTGAAGAAGATGAGCAATCCTACCCCACGGCAAGTGTAGCACCACCCAAGCCGCAACCATCTAAGCCTTCCCATCCGTCCATCTCAGGTAATGTTGTCCCAAATGTTGTGATTTCGAACACTAATCTGCCCAATGTTCCTTTCCCTCGCAGATTTGCACAATCGAAGAAGGAAGAAAGCGAAAAGGACATTTTGGATACCTTTCGAAAAGTCCAAGTAAACATTCCTTTACTTGATGCCATTAAGCAAGTGCCCAGGTATGCAAAGTTTTTAAAAGAGTTATGCACAACTAGGAAAAGAATTTCAAACAAAGAAGTTGTGAAAGTAAGTGAAAATGTATCCGCAGTTTTGCAACGAAAGTTACCTCCAAAGTGTAAGGATCCAGGGAGCTTTACTATTCCATGCATAATTGGAAACACTAGATTTGAACAATGCATGTTAGATTTAGGTGCTTCTATTAATGTCATGCCATATTCCATTTATGCATCTATGAACCTTGGTGAGTTAAAACAAGATGGCGTTATAATTCAATTGGCCGATCGTTCTAACGCTTATCCCAAGGGAGTCCTTGAGGATGTTTTAGTGCAGGTCAATCATCTTATTTTTCCTGCAGATTTTTATGTCTTAGAAATGGAGGATTCGAGCCATGCTCCATCATTGCCAATCTTGCTAGGCCGTCCATTCATGAAAACAGCGAGAACAAAGATAGACGTGTTTACGGGAACATTAACCATGGAGTTTGATGGGGACATTATTAATTTTAATCTTTCTGAAACCATTAAATATCCAATTGAGGACCATTCTTGTTTTGCTATTGACATTGTGGATTCGTTGGCACAGGTGCATTTGGATCAAATGAACGAAGATGCACTCGAGGTAGCCTTAGTGCACGGCATAGGAGCAAGAAATGAGGGTGGGGGAATTCTTGCAACCCACGGCATGCAATCTGACCATATTGCCGTGCCCGCTTGTGGTGAAGTGATTGAAATGGTTGCTGCCCTCGAGTCATTGCCCTCACACTCTGGTAAGTCTCCACTCTCAATTTTGGATTCGGTTTTGACTAACAAGTTACTTCCATCAATTGTGCAGCCACCTACACTTGAGTTAAAGCTTTTACCTAGTCACTTGAAGTATGTTTTCTTGGGAGAAGATCAAACACTACCCGTCATCATATCAAGCTCACTCACGGCCCAAGAAGAAGACAAGTTGATAAGGGTGTTAAAGGAGCACAAATCTGCCATTGGATGGACCTTGGCGGATATCAAAGGCATTAGTCCCACCACGTGCATGCATCGCATCCTTTTGGAGGAGGGAGCCAAGCCATCTCGTGAAGCTCAACGTCGCCTTAATCCACCCATGTTGGAAGTAGTGAAAAAGGAGGTTATAAAATTGCTTGATTGTGGTGTTATATATCCTATTTCTGATAGTCGTTGGGTGTCACCCGTGCAGGTTGTTCCAAAGAAGTCCGGAGTCACGGTGGTGAAGAATGAAGAACAAGAGCTTATACCCACTCGTGTTGTGACCGGTTGGCGTGTTTGTATTGATTACAGGAAGTTAAATGCCATGACAAGGAAGGATCACTTTCCATTGCCATTCCTTGACCAAATGCTAGAAAGGTTAGCCGGTTATAAATTTTATTGCTTTCTTGATGGATATTCCGGATATAACCAAATTGTGATAGCTCCGGAGGACCAAGAGAAGACAACCTTCACGTGCCCCTTCGGCACCTTTGCATATAGGCGCATGCCCTTTGGTTTGTGTAATGCCCCTGCGACATTTCAACGATGCATGGTGAGTATATTTTCTGATTATGTGGAGAAAATTATTGAGATATTTATGGATGACTTTAGCGTGTTTGGTAATTCATTCGATCATTGCTTGAATAATCTGACCTTAATTTTGAGACGTTGTGTTGAAACGAATCTTGTGCTTAATTGGGAAAAATGTCACTTCATGGTTAAGCAAGGTATTGTTCTAGGACATATTATTTCTGAAAAAGGCATTGAAGTGGATAAATCTAAGGTAGACCTTGTTCGTCACTTACCCTCTCCAACTTCGGTTAGAGAGGTTCGTTCGTTTCTTGGTCACGCAGGTTTTTATAGGCGTTTCATAAAGGATTTCTCCAAGATTGCGCAACCACTATGCCGATTGCTTCAAAAAGAGGTGGTTTTCGAGTTTGATGATGCATGCTCCACGGCATTCAAGCACTTAAAAGAGGCTCTCACTTCGGCTCCCATTATCACACCTCCAGATTGGAGCCTTCCATTCGAGTTGATGTGCGATGCTTCGGACTATGCAATTGGTGCTGTTTTGGGGCAGCGAAAGAACAAACAACCTCATGTTATTTATTATGCATCTAGGACACTAAATGATGCTCAATTAAATTACTCAACCACTGAAAAAGAATTACTTGCTGTGGTATTTGCATTAGATAAGTTCCGATCCTACTTACTTGGTACTAAAGTTATTATTTTTACTGATCATGCAGCTCTCAAGTATTTGCTCACGAAAAAGGAGGCCAAGCCTAGACTAATTCGATGGATGTTGCTTCTACAAGAGTTTGACATTGAGATTCGGGATAAGAAGGGCGTGGAGAATGTGGTGGCTGACCACCTAAGTCGAATGGTGCATGAGGAAGCATCGCCAATTTCTGAAACCTTCCCCGATGAGCAATTAATGTCTATCCAGGTAAGTGAGCCTTGGTATGCAGATTTGGTGAACTTTTTAGTGTCTAAACATACCCCTAGCACACTTAATAGGAATCAACGTGATAAGCTTAAAAAGGATGCTAGGTTTTATGTTTGGGATGACCCATACCTTTGGAAATTTTGTCCCGATCAGATTGTAAGACGTTGTGTGAATGAATCTGAGTTTCAATCTATTTTAACATTCTGTCATTCATATGCATGTGGGGGACATTTTGGCACCCAACGCACTGCCCTGAAAGTCTTAGAATGTGGGTTTTATTGGCCAACCATTTTTAGGGATGCTAGGACATTTTGCCTTACATGTGATCGTTGTCAACGAATGGGTAATATAAGTGTTAAGGATCAAATGCCACAAAACCCTATACTTTCTGTTGAAATATTTGATGTGTGGGGAATTGATTTTATGGGTCCTTTTCCTTCATCACATGGTTTTCTCTATATCTTGTTGGCGGTGGATTATGTTTCCAAATGGGTGGAAGCAAAAGCCACCCGGACTAACGATTCCAAAGTGGTTGCAGATTTTGTGAAGTCTAACATTTTTGCTAGGTTTGGAATGCCTCGAGTCCTTATAAGTGATGGAGGTTCACATTTTTGTAATCGCACGATCGAGGCACTGCTCAAGAAGTACAACGTTACACATAGGGTTTCGACACCCTATCATCCTCAAACAAGCGGGCAAGCCGAGGTGTCGAATCGGGAGATAAAACAGATTCTTGAGAAGACGGTTGGGCCAACAAGAAAAGATTGGAGCTTGAGGTTAGAGGATGCATTGTGGGCTTATAGGACCGCCTACAAAACACCCATAGGAATGTCCCCCTTTCGGCTTGTTTATGGCAAACCATGTCACTTACCTGTGGAGTTGGAGCACAAGGCTCATTGGGCCGTGAGGAAGTTCAACATGGATGTAGATGAGGCGGGAATTCATCGTAAGCTTCAATTGAATGAACTTGAGGAAATACGGAATGAAGCTTACGAGAATGCCCGCATTTACAAGGAAAAGACAAAGGCCTTTCATGATAAGATGATTCGCACCAAGTCATTCTCTGTTGGACAGAAAGTGTTGTTGTTTAATTCTCGTCTTCGTCTATTTCCGGGTAAGTTACGTTCACGTTGGATTGGACCCTTTGTTATTACTAATGTTTTTCCTCATGGTGCAGTCCAAGTTCGTAGTTTCAAAACAGGTCAAGAGTTCAAGGTGAATGGGCATCGATTGAAGCCTTACTACGAGAGCTTTGTGGAACATAATGTGGAGGAGACAACCCACTATGCCGTGGGTTCCCATGAAGGTTGATCAATGTGGCATCGTCCGGCTGCAAGACGTAAAAGAAAGCGCTACTTGGGAGGCAACCCAATACACTGAATAAAATAAAGCATGTCCATTGATCTCCGAGAAATTACAAGTGCGTACAAAAAAAAAAAAAAAAAAAAAAAAAGAAGAGAAAGATGGAGCTTTCACAAAGGTTGTTCACGTGAAGCCCCACTACTTGGCAAAACTCCAGGAGCGGGAGGCATCGAAGATAGATCATTCGAGGCCTCAATACTTGGTGGAACGCTAGATGACGAAGGAAAAAGGTGCCTCTGGAAGAAAGCCGCAAGCCTTTGACGGTCACTTTGAATTCGACCTTCAGATTCTTGCAGCTGATCAAGCTTCTCTTCATGCTTGTCGAATAATTATTTGCAAGCACGTGCAAACCTCTATTCTCGTGCTTAAGCTGTTTAATCTCTTGCTTAAGATTTTCCACCTCCGCCATCAATGATTCAACTTGACGGGATCGAGCAAGTAGGCGTTGGCCCATGTTGGACACAGAGCCCGCACACTGAACACTGAGAGCTAGGGACTCTTGAACGGCTAACTCATCGGACCATCCTGAAAGCAGCCTACTATCTTTAGGAGTGAGGAGGTTCCTAGATACTATCGTAGCTGTTGTTGCATCCTTCATCACGAAGTCTTCACCTGTAAGAGGGCCATTAGAAGATAAGAAAGACGGGCACCATACATTACCCTGACGCGGCGCACCCGGATCACTGCTGAGACTCAAATCTAAGCAAATGTTAGATGGGTTAGCCATTTTCAAAGATGTTAAAAGAGAAGGGTTGGATGGAGTAAAATCTCAAAGGGCCGGAGACGATTTTCACGAATGGGCAATCTTCAAAGTGTGCATGTTAGAGGTGATCGATACCTCTATAAAAGGAGAGGCGACACAACCACCGATTCAAAAAAATTGAAGAGACACCACTCTTCAAATCTTAAAAGCCGGATTTTCCTGCGTAAAGTTCGTCAACACTCTTCAGACACAATCTCGGCTTTTCAGATAATGCGTGCAACTTTGTCAAAAGATCTCTGACACTTTTGCCGACAAGCGTGGGTGACAAAGCCGCATCCGCACTACTACTTGCCATTATAATTCCTATATACGTCAACATTCATGGCAAGGCATTCATCCAAAAACGCATGACTTTTCTTCTCGGCCGAGAATGTAGCTGCAACCAAACCTCTCAACATGCTCAGTTTTCTTCTTCCCTTGAGAACACATATTTAACCATTGATGTACCCCCAAAGAAGATACCAGATGCCTGGAGTACAGATGAGGCAAGAGGAAACGGTAGATCGAAGCATGTGGAGACAAGCGCAACAAATATATGTGCTGTTTCATTCGCTGCTTCTTCAAAAGCAAAAGTATCTCATATCATCAAGGGCGAAAGCAAAGGTATCTCATATCATGCTCTTTCCTTGCCTTTTCCTTTGTCCTTGTTCTTACTCGCATGGCAAAGAGAAAGAGAGCAATCAACCGGCACTTGGAGTCAGTCTTCCGATCTGGAACCGACTACCTGGAATCTATTCCCTGGTTACTTACCTAGCGTTGCTCTCGAGTAGTCATCTTCAACGGTTGATACACTTCCAGAGAAGGGACCACATCTGCTTGGAGAACAGCTAAGACGAGTGATAATGAAACATCAATCTTGTGGATCGTTAGCAAACGCAACAACTGCATATGCTGAGTTATCCTCTAACCCTCTTCAATACGAATTGGAAAGATTGAACAAAGAAACAGGTCATCACCTCTACCTCGTGCTTGCCTGCCATGTGTCTGAATCCTGAAACCGCTCATGGTCCTATTTTCACTCAAGATCAAGCCTCGATGGCCCTTGAAGAAATCACAAGTCCGATTCAAAATCAAGTGTTCACCACCCTTGAATCAAATTCAACTCCAGATAAAAGGAGTAAGTTCAGACCTTCGGGGGAGACCAAAAGAATCCTCCAGCCCAGTTCAAGATTAAGCCTGTGGAAAATCAACGATTGGAGGAAACCAGAAAATCTTCCAGTCAAACTCAAGATCAAGCCTCAATGCAATCACCAAGGAGAAGATGGAATTTACACTCCATAACCAGATTTGCGTCCCTAAACTCTTCTCTTTGTTAGTTACATTCTGCCATGTTTAGTATGTTTAGTTGCTGTTTATGTGTTTACTTTTGTTTGGTGTGATTTTAGGCTTAAAACATTGAGGACAATGTTTGATTGAAGTGTGGGGGGGGGGGTGTAACTAAGTATGTTGAGGCAAATTCGTGGGATTTTATCACCCATAACTTCCAATGTTGTTCCTTGCTGTTTTTAAGTGTTTTTAAGCTATTTTAGAGTGTTTTAGAGTGTGTTGACTTAAAAATCCGAAAATACCATAAAAATTTGAAAAATTTGTTTTGAAAAACCCAAAAAGAGTTGTTTTTGTGTGTTTGTTTGTGTCGTAGGTCACCTTCCAACACAATGATGAGGATTTGGTTTTTAATTGCATGATGCTGTGAAAGAGAGTTATAAACATGGATGGAAGTTTGATATATTCTTGGTTTATACTTGGTTATAGTTGTTGTTTATGAATTCATGTTTAATCCCAAAGAAAAAAAAAAAAAAAAAAAAAAAAAGAAGTTTTTGTAATATGCTTGAAGGAAGGAACTTAGAATAACATTACAACCCTGAGAGACTTGAGCTTTAAACATTCTTTGGAGAGTATTAATCTGTGATTCTTGTTTTCAAACTCGTTGCATGATCTCATTATTCTTGCTTGGTTGCTAATTAGAAGGCGTTTCATCATTTAGTTCCAAATGCTAGAACTTGCATCCATTCCATTCAAAGCATGATTGCATAATATATATCAAGATGAAGTGTGTAGTGAAGCCATCAACCAAACAGCCAACCCATGCACTATATATATATTGTAGGTCATAACCCCCATTGAGCCATTGTTAGCCTTTGTTCTTTGTTTACCCATATCATCCCCACCTAGCCTAGATTAGGACCACCCATACCCTTGTTCTTGAAGCATAGTAAGCATGACTTAGAGGGAATCCTTTCGAATATGCAAAACAACAAGTGTGGGGGAATTTGTGTGTGTGTGTGTTGATATGCCACGAAAAGAAATAAGGCATGAAAAAAAAAATCGTGGAAAAAGAAAAAGAAAAGAAAAAGTTGTGAAAAGAAAGAAAAAGAGGATGAAATAAGTGAAAATAAGCTCACATGTTTGTGGTAGTTGAAGAAAGGGTCCAAAACGTTGAATATGGCCCTAAGAGTTGTGTGAATTTTCCCCTTCTATGTCTAAGTGAGTTTCTGCAATCATAAGTGAGTCTAAGTGTCAAATTTCATTACTTTGCTTGCTATTGCTTAAAGAACGTTTGTTATCCTTACCTTTCATTGTTAGCCAATCACCCTTACCCCGTTACAATCCTTATGCTTCAATCTTGATCATTATGTTTTCAATAATGTGGAGTTTGGAATTGATGTAAGCATATGGTATCCCTGGTTCTCGCATCTAATTGGTAGCATTCCTTTCATGAGATCTTATTCATATACATTTCAGAAAAGTGCTTTCCTTGTTATAAACATATGTGAGTGTTTAGTTTCATATTTACATCAATCTTCTCACATATACTTAGTGTAGGGTGTGTAATCAGAAAGTCTGTGTGAAAATAAGAGAGTATCTTGTAAGGAATTAAGTGATTTCTCTAAGGCATGATACTACATTCAAATGTTGTTTCAAATTGATTAAATGAGAACTAGTAAGGAGTGATTATGATTACGTATGTGCTTAAGCATAAGGATGACTAAAATCTATGTGAGTAATGTTCTTGAACATGTCATGTGCATTAAGAATCCCTGAGACCATTGTTGGAAGGTTTAGGTTTTGTTTTGTTTTTCTGTTTTGCTCGAGGACTAGCAAAAGCTAAGTGTGGGGGAATTTGATAGGAGCATATTTAGGCAACTTAGTTGGCTTGTTCTTGTGCCAAAGTGTTGGACGACATTGAAGGCCTTGTAGCCAAAGTGTTGGACGAAATTGAAGGCCTTGTAGGCACTTTAGGACACAAAACAATGGCCCTAGCCCAATTAAACAACCTTGTCGTGGGCTTAACCCTATTTCCCTTCCCTTGCCGTGCAAGGGGGAGCATTTTGGGTCCATTTTATGCACTTAAACCCTAGCCCTTTAACCTTGCAGCCCTATTCTGATTTATTCACTTTCATTCATATTTTATTTCATCCTAATTCACCCTAGCCGTCACCCCACAATCATCTCAGCCGTACCTTTTATTTTTACCCTAAGCTACAAGCCGTCACTTCTCTTCTCATTCATTCTATTCTATCATTTCAAATTTCAATCAGCCATTCACCCTAATTCCCTCTCAGCCACAAGTCCCCATCCATATTTCACCCTAAGCCTTCTAAAACCATCTCAGCTATTCACCCTAATAACCCTAGTTCCACAAGCAGCCGCACCATATTCATTCACTTCTCATTCATTTTATTCAGCCACCTTCACATACAAAAACCCTTAAGCCGTCACCCCCATTCTTTCCCCTTTCATTATTGCAACCACTCCATTCCACACCTCCATACACCTTTTACCCTTCATTGCAGCCGCCAACCAACCTAGCTGTCACCCACATGCTCTCCCATCATCATTCCCTCTTTAATCCATTCAGCCACATCCTTTCCTATTTCATTATTCAGCCACATCCATGCACTCTTCATGATGGCAGCCACATTCTCTCCCTAGCTGTCATTCCATTCATATCCCCTCTTTAATCATTCAGCCACCTATAAATAAACATCCATTGCAGTCACAAAACAGCCATTATTCATACACACTTCACACCATCACCCAATCTATTCAAGCCGTGCATTCTCCATCCAATCCAGCCTTCCTCTTTGTGCCGTGCATGCCCCTTCCATTTCCAGCACTCCCCATCCCTCCAAAATACTACCCTACCGTTACACATCCATTCCTCCATACAAATACCACCCCAAAACCTGTCCTTAGAGCTTGTGCCGCAACAAAGAGGAGGAGAAGAGGGCCTAAACGTTCATACAATTCAGTTTGAGTTGCTAGAATTTTTAGGTGTTTCCTCTCCTTGATTTCAATGGTTAAATTTACTTATCTTTGTCTTGTACGTATGAGGAACTAAACCCCTTTGGCTAAGGGTGTATTCGAAACCATGATTATATATGTGAAATAAGTTGATTACTTCCAGTTATCGTTGCATAAGTCGTGAATACAATTTGCTTAACCGTTTGATTTAGAACTTATTCTTGTATGTTGATTGAGAGTGCACGCTCAATTTGCATGCTTGAATTTGGTGCTAGGATATAAGTTTGTTTCACCTAATCGTTATGAATTTATATTCACAAGTAGTGAAGGTCGCTAGTCACGATCATGTTAAGTAGATTCCTGGCAAGAGTTTCATGCTTTTCATAGTTACAAATGCCTTGTCGATGCTTATGATTTCCAAAGAACGTAATGATTCTAACTTGTATCTTTATCATGCTGTTCATATAGAGAACTTGTTAGGAATAATTTGTTTGCGATGCATATTCATCCAATTCAATGATTCTAGGGAAATCTGAAGGTTAATTTAAGCGGACCTAATTAACTTGGACTGTCGAGGTTCATAACTTATTGAATTGATAACTGGAAATTGATTTACGTTGCATATATTTCATGTGTGGAGAAGAACCCCTTAGCTATTCCATTATCCATTGGTCTATCACAATTTGTCTTACAATCTGTTTTCTTTACAATCTGTCCATTTAATTTAATTTCGTCCAAACACAATCCCCCCATATTTTGTTAAGTCTTAGTCATTACAATCTATCTTATTTTGTGTTTTTAAGTATTTGGAGTCTTGTGGACTTGTTTTGAGTTTTTGTTAAGTGAGTTAAGTGTTTTAAAGGTTAGTTTTATTTATTTGAGTCAGTTTAAAGTGTTTAGCACCCCTAGTTAATCCCCGGTTAGAACGATCCCTACTTACATCATTACTACAATTGTCACAAATAGGGTTTAATTTGTGTGTCACATTCGTAACGCATCAGTCTTGCAGCCGGACGATCATTCTTCTCAACCTCAATTGGAGCCCACGGCATGGAGAGTGATGTCCTTCACAACCTGCCCTTCAACATTTGCATAATGTGGCTCAATGAATGGGAGGGGATAGTGATTCTCCCTGATGGTGGTGTTTTGGTTCCGAAAGTCCATGTAAATGCTCCCATCACCTTGAAATCGGTTGGGCACCTGCACCAAAGAAGGTAACAACCTATTAGTTGAAATGGGAATTGAAATTGGGATTGAAGACTTACAAACATATTGTGGTGAAGGCTCAAAAGCGACAGCCCTATCAACAATGTCACTATGGCTACTTTCGGCCATATTGGGTGGTTGTAGGGCAATCACTCCAAGTTCCTCTCCAATGGTGGTTCTTGATACATCCTTCTTGATAGGTGTGGATCCTTTCGGCCCTATATCCTTATGCACATCAATGGCAAAACAAGAATGACCATCATTAGGATTCTTAATAGAGTCATAAACATTGAATTTAATTATATCACCACCAAACTCCATTGTTAGTGCTCCCTTGGCCACATCAATCTTTGTTTGGGCTGTTTTCATGAACGATCTTCCAAGTAGGAGTGGCAAGGGTGGAGAATGAACCGAGTCTTCCATTTCAAGGACATAAAAATCCGCCAGGAATATCAAATTATTCACCTGCACTAAAACATCTTCCAAAATGCCCTTGGGATGAGCGTTAGAACGATTGGCCAATTGAATTATAACGCCATCTTATTTTAACTCACCAAGGTTCATAGATGCATAAATGGAATATGGCATGACATTAATAGAAGCACCTAAATCTAACATGCATTGTTCAAATCTAGTGTTTCCAATTATGCATAGGATAGTAAAGCTCCCTGGATCCTTACACTTTGGAGGTAACTTTCGTTGCAAAACCGCGGATACATTTTCACTTACTTTCACAACTTCTTTGTTTGAAATTCTTTTCCTAGGTATGCATAACTCTTTTAAAAACTTTGCATACCTGGGCACTTGCTTAATAGCATCAAGTAAAGGAATGTTTACTTGGACTTTTCGAAAGGTATCCAAAATGTCCTTTTCGCTTTCTTCCTTCTTCGATTGTGCAAATCTGTGAGGGAAAGGAACATTGGGCAGATTAGTGTTCGAAATCACAACATTTGGGACAACATTACTTGAGGTGGACTGATAGGAGTGCTTAGATGGCTGCGGCATGGGTGGTGCTACCCTTGCCGTGGGGTAGGATTGCTCTTCTTCTTCAATTTGTATCTTCTCATCTTCCTTGTTTTGGGCAGGTTCATGTGCTTTGCTTTCCACTTCTTTTCCACTTTTTAGTGTGATAGCTTTTGCAGATTCGAAACCACCCTTGGGATTGACCACCGTAGTGCTTGGTAACTTACCATTTTCGCGAAATTATCCCAAAAATTCTGCCATTTGGCCCATTTGCTTCTTTAGCTCATTAACCTCCTTTGCTTGGTTCTGCATTCCCTGTGCCATTGTGGTTAATAACTGATATGTTTTATCATCATTCATAGACGTACCTGAGTTGGTTTGGGATGATTGTGCTTGAGGAGGTGGTTGTGGTGCCATTGGCCTTGGAAAGAAACCCGGGGGTTATTGGAATCCACTTTGTTGGGCAGGTTGTGGTGCATCTCTCCATCTGAAATTGGGGTGGTCACGCCATCCCTGATTGTATGTATTAAAGAAAGGATCACCCCTTGGTTGGTTTTGACTCCTATAACCTACGGCATTGGCAGATTCCCACCCTCTATTCTCAATTAATTGAGGGCATTGATCAGATTGGTGTCCTTGAATGGAGTATACACCACAGATTGTAGTTCCTTGCATTTTGGGGCCTTCAACAAACTGCGATAACATAGACGTAAGGTTAGCCATTTGGGATTGTAACTCAGAAATAGAACTTACCTCATTGACATGATGTGGCCGTGGGGTGTCTCTCTGCCCAACACCTTCATATTGTTGTGCGTTGAGTGGTCGATTAGCAATGAGAGTTGTGGCATCCATGGGTGTCTTGTCCACTAGAGCTCCTCCTGCGGATGCATCCAACATTTGACGTTCAATTGGTAAGAGACCTTCGTAGAAATATTGAAGAAGAAGCTTCTCCTTCATTTGGTGCTATGGACATTGATAGGAGCATATTCATGTGACTTAAATGGCTTGTTCTCGTACATTTACGTTATGTTTCTTTAGTTATTTTAGTCCTTTATGCTTCTTTTGTGTGTTTTCAGGTTCTAAGGGCAAAGTATGCAAAAGGGTGCATTTTGGTGCATTTTGGAGTAGTTTGGGGCGTTAAATGGATTGCATATACTTGAAGCCAAGTAGATGGACGAAATTGAAGACCAAAGGAGGCCCTTTGTACCAGAAATTCACACCAACACATCCCATTTCAGATTGCATTCCAATCATTCCAGCCAAGCCACATGCACTCCCTTTAATTTATTCAACCTAGCTGTCAAAGCACATGCACATTCACCCTAATCATTCACATACATGATGCGAACTAAGTAAGCACACAAATTAAAACCCTCTTGTGACAATTGTAGTAAAGATGCAAGTAGGGATCGTTCTAGACCGGGGATTAGGAGGGATTACTAAATCACTTGGACACTGACTCAAGAACATAAAACAAACGTTAAAAACACTAAACTTGACTCAAAGAATACAAAACACTTATAAACACAAATTAAGACACTTGCTAACTAAATTAGACACTAAGATAAAGGGGGATTGAGGTTTTGACGAAAATAAATTAAATGCACAGATTGTAAATTTAATGCAGAATGTAAATATGAATGTGATGAAAATATGGAAGAATGCTAGCTAGAAGGTTCTTCTCCACACATGTCACACTTGCATACACTTTGATTTTCAGTTGGTCTTTCGATAAATTATGAAACTCAACACTCCAAATTAACCGTGAATTGCACTAATTAATCCTCAGTTTTTCCACAAGTTATTAAGTTGGATGATTGCATACGACAACCCAAAACATTCCCTACAAGTTCCCTACATGAATTGCATAATAGAGATACAAGCAAGAATCATTAAGTTCTATGAAAAACATAAGCATTGACGAAGCATTTGTTACTATGAATTGCATGAAACTTATGCTAAGAATTCATTCAACGCGATCGTTTTCAAGCGACCTTCACTACTTGTGATTATAAGATTGTAACTATTAGGTGAAACTCCCTCATAATCTAGCATCATATTCATGCATGAAAACTAAGCGTGCACTCTCAATCAACATACACAAATAAGTTATCAATCAAATAGATGAACGAATTGAATCCACAACTTATGAAATTCCAACCAAAAGTAATCAATTCATATTGCAAGCATAAACATGGTTTCGAATCACCCCCTAGCTAACTAGGGGGATTTAGCCTCTCATGGTCACAAAAAGAGAATTACAAATGAATTTAAACATAAAGCACAAAGGATTGATTACACCTAGAACGCCCAACGAATCCACTTGAATTTCTGCGCGTCTGAGTTCTTCTTTCCTCTTCTCTTTATTGCGGCAGAGATGGTCTAGGGAATTTCTGGAGGTTTTTCTGATTTGGGAATGGATTTAGGGAGGTTGGGTGGTGCGGCAAGGGTGTGTGGAGGTGTGGAATGGAAGGAGAATGGATGGTGGTGCTGCGGCAGAGAAGGAAAAAGTGGATGGAATGGTTGCGGCTGATCCTTATTTTTGTGATGTTATGCACGGGTTTTTGTGAGAAAATAGGGTGAGAATATGGTGTGTAGGTGGCTGCGGATTGTAGGTTGTTTTTGGTAGTGCACGGATTAGGGTTTAATAATGGGAAAGAATGGAGTAAAAGGAAAAATGGGATTTGCGGCTGGAATCGAGAAAAAGGTTAATGGCTGAATAATAAAATGGAATAAATGGGATATGGTGCTGCAGCCGTAGGTTTTTTTGGGTGATGGAATCCACGGCAGAGATGGGAAATTAGGGTAAAATAAAATGAACGGCAGCTACGGCTTAGGGAATGAATTAGGGTGGTGGTGTGGAGTCACGGCTTAATGAATATGTATGTAGTGGGCTGCACGGGTTGTATATGTGGCTGCAGATTTTTGTGAATTAATTAGGGAGAGAATGGAGGAATTAGGGTTAGGGTTTAAGTGCACAAAAGGGGACCAAAGTACCCCCCCTTGCACGGCAAGGGAAGGAAAGAAGGGCTAAAGCCCACGGCAAAGGATGTTAAGGTCCATAGGGCCTTCGTTTTGTGTCCTAAAGCGCCTACAAGGACTTCAAAGTGGCTAGAAAATACGGACGTTTAAGATTAGGAAAGGTTACCAAAACGGGAAACTTAGGGATAACTTTCCTAAAATAGGAAACCTTGTTTGAGTAAGATTCCTCGTTTTGGTAAGAATTCATCGTTGGAGTAGGAATTCGTCGTTTCTTCACGTCTTCAACTCATTCATTCCTCTTTTGCTCCAAAAAGCTCCAATTTGCATCTTCTTGCACACTTTGGCCTTATAATATGAAAATACACAAAAGTGACCTTAAACACTAAAACAACTAAGTAAACACAACATAAATGCACGAGAACAAGCTAATTAAGTTGCCTGAATATGCTCCTATCAAATTCCCCCACACTTAACTTTTGCTAGTCCTCGAGCAAAACAAAACAACTAAAGTAAACAAAACGCAACAAAACAAACAAAACATAACCTAAACCTTCCAACATTTTCCTCAGGGATTTCCAATGAAACATGACATGTCTAAGATCATTACACACATAGCTTTTAGTCTTCCTTTCCCTCAAGCACATACTTAATCATAGTCACCATTCACTAGTTCACATTTAATCAATTAAAACACATTTTGAATGTAGTAACATGCCTTAGAGAGTTCCCTCAATTCCTCACTAGTTATGCACTCAATTTTCACTCAGATTTTCTGACTACACACCCTACACTAGTTATATGTGAGAAGATTAATGTAAACATGAAAGACTAGTACTCACATAGGTTATAACAAAGACCGCAATTTCTGGAGTAATTAAACGTGTTTAGATATGATCTCATGAACGGAATGCTACTACTTAGATGCGAGAACCAGTGACACCATATGCTCATACCAAATTCAAACTCCACAATTGAAATGCACAACACTCAAGATAGAAGTCAAGGGTTGTAACGGGGCTTGGGGTATTGGCTAACAAGGAAAGGTAGGGATAAACAAAAGTTCTTTAAGCAATAGCAAGTAAAGTAATGAAATTAAGACCTAGAATTCCCTTAGAATGCAGAAATCAACTTTTAAACAAATAGGGGAGATTCTAACAACTCTTAGGGCCTAATTCATTGTTTTGGGCCCTTACTTCAACAACCAATACTTTTCAACTCTTTTTTTTTTTTTTTTTTTTTTTCTTTTTCTTTTCTTTTCTTTTTTTTTTTTTTTCTAACCGTGCCTATGGCACATCAACTCACATCAATAATCCTTCCCCCACACTTATTTTCTGCCACACATTAATCAAAGGGAATTCATTCATGCTTACTATGCTTCAAGAACAAGGGTAAGGATGGTCCTAATCTAGGCTAGGCGAGGAGAATGTGGGTTAACAAAGAACATAGGCTACACAAGGCTCAACGGGGTTAAATCCTACAAAACAAATGAAAAGGGAAATATGGCAATTTGGATATGGTGTTCACTACACAACTTCATCTTGAATATGTGTTATGCAAATCAATAACATGCTTTGAATGAAATGGGCATGAGTTCTAGCATTTGGAACTAAGTGATGAAACGCCTTCTAAGTAGTAACCAAGCAAAGAATAATGAGATCATGCAACGACTTTAGAAAACAATAATGCACAGATTTTACTCTCCAAATAACGTTTAAGCTCAAGTCTCACAGGGATGTAGCGTTTGTTTAAGTTCCTTCCTTCAAGCATGTTACAAAAACTGATTTTTATCATTTGTGATTACATGTGAATTCGTAAACTATAACTACAACCAAGCATAAACCAAAGAGTATATCAAACGTCCAACTATGTTTATAACTTTCTTTAACCATCATGCAATTAAAAACCAAATCCTCATCATTGTGTTGGAAGGTGACCTACGACACAACAAACACACAAAAACAACCCTTTTTGGGTTTTTCAAAACAATTTTTCAAATTTTTATGAGATTTTCGGATTTTTAAGTCAACACACTCTAAAACACTCTAAAATAGCTTAAAAACACTTAAAAACAGCAAAGAACAAGTTTAAACATGTTAGGTGGTAATACCCTACGAATTTCATGCACAAGTCTCAAAACAGAATGTTACCCCCCCACACTTAAACTAAACATTGTCCTCAATGTTTTAGACACAATTAAAAACATTACACAAAACATAAAGTAAGCAACAAAGGAAAGGGTTTAGGGACGCAAATCTGAGTGTGGAGCGATTCCCAAGTTCTTCCTTTGTTGATTGCATGGGTTGCCTCCCAAGTAGCGCTTGCTTTAACGTCTTCCAGCCGGACGAGACCTTATTCACTCCTTACTAGGGCCCACGGCTTCCAAGGGTATGTCATCCACGGCATGCTCCACAAAGGTGTCATAATAGGGCTTCAAACGATGCCCGTTCACCTTGAATTCATGTCCCGTTTTCAAGCTTTGGATTTGGACTGCACCATGAACAAAAACATTAGTAATAACAAATGGTCCAATCCACTTAGAACGTAACTTACCAGGAAACAAACGTAAACGGGAATTGAACAATAGCACTTTCTGCCCAATTGAGAATGATTTCCCACGGATCATGTTGTCATGGAAAGCTTTGGTCTTTTGCTTGTAAATGCTTGCATTATCATACGCCTCGTGCCTTATCTCATCAAGCTCATTTAATTGCCATCTCCTTTGACTTCCTGCTTCCTCGAGGTTCATGTTAAACTTCTTGATGGCCCAAAGTGCTTTGTGCTCCAATTCAACGGGAAGATGGCACGCCTTGCCATAGACAAGTCGAAAGGGTGACATCCCAATGGGAGTTTTGTACGCCGTACGATACGCCCAAAGTGCATCATCTAACCGTAAGCTCCAATCCTTCCTTGTTGGCCCAACAGTCTTCTCTAGTATTTGCTTGATCTCTCGGTTGGAAACCTCGGCTTGGCCATTCGTTTGAGGATGGTAAGGTGTAGAAACCTTATGGGTGACATGGTATTTCCTTAATAACGCTTCAATGGTCCGATTGCAAAAGTGTGACCCTCCATCACTAATGATCACTCGTGGCATTCCAAACCTTGCAAAAATGTTAGTTCTAATAAACTCTGCAACCACTTTAGAATCATTAGTCCGGGTGGCCTTGGCTTCCACCCATTTTGACACATAATCAACTGCAAGCAAAATATACATGAAACCATACGATGAAGGGAAGGGACCCATAAAATCAATACCCCAAACATCAAAAATTTCAACATTTAGGATAGAAACCTGCGGCATTTGGTCCTTTGCACTAATGCCACCCATTCTTTGGCATTTATCACATGTTAAGCAAAACGTTCTAGCATCCTTAAAAATACTAGGCCAATAAAATCCACATTGTAACACTTTGAGGGCCGTGCGTTGTGTGCCAAAGTGCCCTCCACATGCATATGTATGACAAAAACTCAAGATTGAATGACATTCAGAATCATGCACACAACGACGTATAATCTGATCGGGACAAAATTTCCATAAGTATGGATCATCCCACACATAAAACCGTGCATCATGCCTAAGTTTGTCACGTTGGTGCCTATTGAACTCACTTGGAATACGTTTTGACACCAAAAAATTAACTATATCGGCATACCAAGGTGTACTAACCTTTATGGACAGCAATTGTTCATCGGGAATGTCTCTGCAATGGGTAGGGACTCCTCATTATGCACCATTCGGCTTAGGTGGTCAGCCACCACATTCTCCACGCCCTTCTTATCCCGAATCTCAATGTCAAACTCTTGTAAGAGCAAAAGCCATCGAATTAGTCTAGGCTTGGCCTCCTTCTTCGTGAGCAAATACTTGAGAGCTGCATGATCAGTAAAAATAATAACTTTAGTCCCAAGTAAGTATGACCGAAACTTATCTAATGCAAATACCACAGCAAGTAATTCTTTTTCAGTGGTTGAGTAATTTAATTGAGCATCATTTAATGTTCTAGATGCATAATAAATAACATGAGGTTGTTTGTCCTTTCGCTGCCCCAAAACAACACCAATCGCATAGTCCGAAGCATCGCACATCAACTCGAATGGAAGGCTCCAATCTGGAGGTGTGATAATGGGAGCCGAAGTGAGAGCCTCCTTGAGGTGCTTGAATGCCGTGGAGCATGCATCATCAAACTCAAACGCCACCTCTTTTTGCAGCAATCGGCATAGTGGCTGTGCAATCTTTGAGAAATCCTTTATGAACCGCCTATAAAAACCTGCATGACCAAGAAACGAACGAACCTCTCTAACCGAAGTTGGAGAGGGTAAGTGACGAACAAGGTCTACCTTAGATTTATCTACTTCAATGCCTTTTTCAGAAATAATATGTCCTAAAACAATACCTTGTTTAACCATGAAGTGACATTTTTCCCAATTAAGCACAAGATTTGTTTCAACACAACGGTTCAAAATCAAACTAAGATTACTCAAACAACCATCAAATGAATTGCCAAACACACTGAAATCATCCATAAAAACCTCAATAATTTTCTCCACATAATCTGAAAATATGCTCATCATGCATCTCTGAAATGTAGCAGGTGCATTACATAAACCAAATGGCATGCGACGATAAGCAAATGTACCAAAGGGGCATGTAAAAGTAGTCTTTTCTTGATCATCCGGGGCAATAACAATTTGATTATAACCAGAATATCCATCAAGAAAACAATAAAATGAATGACCCGCTAACCTTTCCAACATTTGATCTAGGAACGGCAATGGGAAGTGGTCCTTCCTCGTGGTAGCATTTATCTTCCTATAATCAGTGCATACGCGCCAACCAGTTTGGATTCGAGTGGGCACTAGCTCATTCTCTGCGTTCTCCACAACCGTCACTCCAGATTTCTTCGGCATGCATTGGATAGGCAAAACCCACTTACTATCCGAGATAGGATAGATAACTCCACAATCTAACAGCTTGATTATCTCCTTCTTCACAACTTCCATCATCGGAGGGTTAAGACGGCGTTGAGCCTCTCTAGTTGGTTTGGCCCCCTCCTCAAGAAATATGTGATGCATACATGTAGCGGGACTAATACCTTTGATATCGGCCAACGTCCAACCCAGGGCAGATTTGAACTCCTTCAAAACACGCACTAGTTTCTCCTCTTCTTGTGCCGTGAGTGATGAAGAAATGATGGCCGGTAATGTCTCCTCTTCCCCCAAGAAAATGTACTTCAAATGGCTTGGCAAAGGCTTGAGTTCAAGGATAGGTGCCTGAATTATAGATGGAAGCAATTTGTTAGTCGAAATGGGAATGGACTCACGGTTAGTATACTTACCATCAAGCTTAGGTGAAGACTCAAGGGCAGCCACAACTTCAAGTAATTCCTCACTAGGGGGCACGGCATAGGATAGCTCTTGTATGCCGTGGGCATGCATGCAATATGTCCCCTTTGTTTTGAGTTCCATGCCTCGTGTAATGACTTTTTCAAGCGCATCGTCATTCAAATCGTCGAGATATCCCTGCGCCAAAGAGTCAACTATATCAATAGAAAAGCATGAATGGTCCTCACTAGGGTATTTAATGGAATCAAAAAGATTAAAATTAACAACTTCCCCATCGAATTCCATGGACAAAGTTCCACTATACACGTCAATCTTCGTCCGGGCCGTCTTCATGAATGGCCTTCCAAGTAAAATGGGCAGCGAAGGAGCATGGTCCGATTCATCCATTTCAAGGACATAGAAATCCGCCGGGAAGACCAAATGATTAACCTGTACAAGAACATCTTCCAAAACTCCCTTTGGATAGGCGTTAGATCTATCGGCCAATTGTATTATTACCCCATCATTTTTCAATGCTCCTAAGTTCATAGATGCATAAATGGAATATGGCATAACATTTATAGAAGCACCTAAATCAAGCATGGCAGATTCAAATCTAGTATTCCCAATGACACAAGGAATGGTAAAACTACCTGGATCCTTGCATTTGGGCGGTAGTTTGCGTTGCAAGATGGCGGACACATTCTCACCTACCTTTACCACTTCCTTGGTCGACATCCTCTTCCTCGTGTTGCAAAGCTCCTTTAAGAACTTGGCATACCTCGGGACTTGCTTTATTGCATCCAACAGGGGTATGTTCACTTGAACTTTACGAAACGTCTCAAGGATGTCCTTTTCAGCTTCTTCTTTCTTCGTTTGCCTGAACCTACTAGGAAAAGGAACATTCGAAGGGAAAACATTAGTAGGAACTGAATTTAACACATTTTTACCTTTATTGGCCGAATTGGGCAGATTTGGGACCATAGGGACTTGCGGCAAAGGTGGAATCACCTTTGCCGTGGGCAACCTTGTTTCTTCCTCTTCGATTCTTCGTTTTTCATCTTCTTCGGGGCTTGATGGTGATGGTGTAGGACATGCCCCGACTTCTTTTCCACTTCTCAATAGTATGGCCTTTGTGCTTTCGAAGCCTCCCTTCGGATTTGGAATGGTGGAACTAGGGAGTTGTCCGGGATCTCGAAACTTACCTACAAACTCGGCAATCTGCCCAATTTGTTTCTCAAGTTGATCCACCCTCTTATCTTGGTTTTGCATAGCCTTCGCTTGATCTTCCTGCCTATTAGACAACTTAGTTAGTATCTTAAGAAGTGCATCATTGTCAAGAGACGTACCTGAGGCACTTGGGCCGGATTGGGCTTGATTTTGGGGTGGGCCGTAGGTTTTGGGAAAGAACCCCGGGGGTTGTTGCCTAAAGCCTCCTTGGTTCTGAGGTTGCTGGGAATCCCTCCACTTGAAATTTGGGTGGTCTCGCCACCCCGGATTATACGTGTTGGAGTATGGATCATGTCTTGACTGATTTTGGCTTTGAAACCCAATGGCATTCGCACTCTCCCATCCGCCATTCTCGATGAGTTGAGGACACTTTTCGGAGGCATGTCCTTGGATAGAACATACGCCACATACCACAGGTCCTTGCATCTTCATTCCCTCGGCCATCTGTGAAACAATAGAAGTAAGGTTAGCCAATTGTGAATGAAGATCGGACGTTGAACTTACCTCATGTACTTGGTGCCGTGGGGGTCCTCTTTGGCCTACTCCCTCATACTGTTGAGCATTCAACGCTCGGTTCGCGATCAAGACCTTGGCATCCCTGGGCGTTTTGTCCACCAATGCTCCACCCGCCGATGCGTCAAGCATTGACGTTCTAGAGGTAGGAGCCCCTCGTAGAAGTATTGCAAAAGCAACTCCTCCTTCATCTGATGCTGTGGACAAGAAGCAACAAGTGATTTAAATCGTTCATAATACGAAGGAAAAGACTCACCTTCTTCTTGCTGGATTCCACTTATCTTTTTGCGTAGGAGGATGATGCGAGAAGTTGGAAAGAACTTCTCCAAGTACGCTCTCTTCATACTCTCCCAAGAAGTAACAGTGCCGGGAGCTAACTCATATAACCAATCTTTGGCTTTATCCATCAAAGAGAATGGGAAAGCCTTCATCTTCAAAATCTTTCCGTCAACAGTGACGGGAGTCATACTAGAGCAAACTACTTCAAATTCTTTCAAATGTTTGTTAGGATCTTCCATGGACAAGCCATGGTATTTAGGAATATGATGAAGCAAACTTGACTTTAATTCAAACTCATCTGTCTTACCTTGGGCAGCCGGGGGGTATTGAATGCACAAGGGTGCGGCATTATCCAAACCTGAGGCGGAAAGCTCCTTAAGTGTCCGGGTGTCGACGGCCATGTCTTGTGGCTCTTCAAATACCCTTGCCGTGGGTTCCTCAAAGATTCCTGCCGTGGCCTCTTCTTCCTCTTCTAGGCCTTGTTCGTCAAGCTCAGGTTCCGGGCTTGGCGGATTTGATTCGTGATGCTTCTTCCTTCGTCTCAAAGTCCTCTCAAAGTCACTGTCAAAGTCCGAGATACGCTCACGAATCGGTTGAGAACTCCGAGTCATGCACTAGTACCTAAAACAAGGAAAACAAAACAAAATCAGAAACTTCAACAAAATAAATAAATAAACAGAAATTAAACAATCCAAGGGATTAGCAAAGTTGCTAATCCCCGGCAACGGCGCCAAAAATTTGATGCGAACTAAGTAAGCACACAAATTAAAACCCTCTTGTGACAATTGTAGTAAAGATGCAAGTAGGGATCGTTCTAGACCGGGGATTAGGAGGGATTACTAAATCACTTGGACACTGACTCAAGAACATAAAACAAACGTTAAAAACACTAAACTAGACTCAAAGAATACAAAACACTTATAAACACAAATTAAGACACTTTCTAACTAAATTAGACACTAAGATAAAGGGGGATTGAGGTTTTGACGAAAATAAATTAAATGCACAGATTGTAAATTTAATGCAGAATGTAAATATGAATGTGATGAAAATATGGATGAATGCTAGCTAGAAGGTTCTTCTCCACACATGTCACACTTGCATACACTTTGATTTTCAGTTGGTCTTTCGATAAATTATGAAACTCAACACTCCAAATTAACCGTGAATTGCACTAATTAATCCTCAGTTTTTCCACAAGTTATTAAGTTGGATGATTGCATACGACAACCCAAAACATTCCCTACAAGTTCCCTACATGAATTGCATAATAGAGATACAAGCAAGAATCATTAAGTTCTATGAAAAACATAAGCATTGACGAAGCATTTGTTACTATGAATTGCATGAAACTTATGCTAAGAATTCATTCAACGCGATCGTTTTCAAGCGACCTTCACTACTTGTGATTATAAGATTGTAACTATTAGGTGAAACTCCCTCATAATCTAGCATCATATTCATGCATGAAAACTAAGCGTGCACTCTCAATCAACATACACAAATAAGTTATCAATCAAATAGATGAACGAATTGAATCCACAACTTATGAAATTCCAACCAAAAGTAATCAATTCATATTGCAAGCATAAACATGGTTTCGAATCACCCCCTAGCTAACTAGGGGGATTTAGCCTCTCATGGTCACAAAAAGAGAATTACAAATGAATTTAAACATAAAGCACAAAGGATTGATTACACCTAGAACGCCCAACGAATCCACTTGAATTTCTGCGCGTCTGAGTTCCTCTTTCCTCTTCTCTTTATTGCGGCAGAGATGGTCTAGGGAATTTCTGGAGGTTTTTCTGATTTGGGAATGGATTTAGGGAGGTTGGGTGGTGCGGCAAGGGTGTGTGGAGGTGTGTGGAGGTGTGGAATGGAAGGAGAATGGATGGTGGTGCTGCGGCAGAGAAGGAAAAAGTGGATGGAATGGTTGCGGCTGATCCTTGTTTTTGTGATGTTATGCACGGGGTTTTGGGAGAAAATAGGGTGAGAATATGGTGTGTAGGTGGCTGCGGATTGTAGGTTGTTTTTGGTAGTGCACAGATTAGGGTTTAATAATGGGAAAGAATGGAGTAAAAGGAAAAATGGGATTTGCGGCTGGAATCGAGAAAAAGGTTAATGGCTGAATAATAAAATGGAATAAATGGGATATGGTGCTGCAGCCGTAGGTTTTTTTTGGGTGATGGAATCCACGGCAGAGATGGGAAATTAGGGTAAAATAAAATGAATGGCAGCTACGGCTTAGGGAATGAATTAGGGTGGTGGTGTGGAGTCACGGCTTAATGAATATGTATGTAGTGGGCTGCACGGGTTGTATATGTGGCTGCAGATTTTTGTGAATTAATTAGGGAGAGAATGGAGGAATTAGGGTTAGGGTTTAAGTGCACAAAAGGGGACCAAAGTACCCCCCCTTGCACGGCAAGGGAAGGAAAGAAGGGCTAAAGCCCACGGCAAAGGATGTTAAGGTCCATAGGGCCTTCGTTTTGTGTCCTAAAGCGCCTACAAGGACTTCAAAGTGGCTAGAAAATACGGACGTTTAAGATTAGGAAAGGTTACCAAAACGGGAAACTTAGGGATAACTTTCCTAAAATAGGAAACCTTGTTTGAGTAGGATTCCTCGTTTTGGTAAGAATTCGTCGTTGGAGTAGGAATTCGTCGTTTCTTCACGTCTTCAACTCATTCATTCCTCTTTTACTCCAAAAAGCTCCAATTTGCATCTTCTTGCACACTTTGGCCTTATAATCTGAAAATACACAAAAGTGGCCTTAAACACTAAAACAACTAAGTAAACACAACATAAATGCACGAGAACAAGCTAATTAAGTCGCCTGAATATGCTCCTATCAATACACAATCTGCCATCATTCACACATTCATTCCACATGCATTCCCTTCATATAAATCAGCCACATGCACCCATAATCATTCAACCAACTTTGCACATGCATTCATCATCATAACCTAGCTGTCATTCCACTTTAATCCACATGCATTCCCTTCACAAATCAGCCACATGCATCTCCCATCACCATTCCAGATTTCCACCAAGTTCCTAGCTGTCATATTCCCTCCTTTTCACTTATAAATAAGCATCCATTGCAGCCACAATGGATTCATTCCCATTCATACACAATTCATTCACCATTCACGCCAGAAATTCATCCCCTCTCTATAGCACATCCATACTTCACCATTCTTCATATTTTCTGCCCAAAAAGAAGCCTTGAGGTCCCCTACATCCATCCCTATCCTAAACACATCATTCTACACCATCCATAACTCCCCATCCCTCCAAACCTATCCTTAGACCTTGTGCTACAACGAAGAGGAGGAGAAGAGTGCCTAAACGTTCATACAATTCAAGTTTGAGTTGTTGGAATGTTTAGGTGTTTCTTTTCCTCGATTCCAATGTTTAATTTCAATTCTCTTTGTTTTGTACGTATGAGGAACTAAACCCCCCCCCTTGGCTAGGGGGGATTCGAAATATATGTTTATGCTTGCATTTTGATTTGATTACTTCTAATTGCGTTTCATAAGTTGTGGATTCAATTTGTTTAACTGTTTGATTGATAACTTATTTATGTATGTTTATTGAGAGTATACGCTTAATTTTCATGCATGAATATGACGCTAGAATATAAGTGAGTTTCACCTAATAGTTACGAACTTATATTCACAAGTAGTGGAGGTTGCTTATAAACAATCGCGTTAAACGAATTCTTGGCATAAGTTTCATGCAATCATAGTAACGAATGCCTCGTCAACACTTATAATTTTCATAGAGCGTAATGATTCTTGCTTCTATCTCTATTATGCAATCATGTAGGGGACTTGTGGGGAATGTTTTGGGTTGTCGTATACAATCATCCAATTCAATAACGTTAGGAAGATTTGAAGGTTAATTAGTGCATCACGGTTAACTTGGGGTGTTTAGAATTCATGGTTTATTGAAATGCAATTGGAAATCTTTTTATTATGCAAGTGTAACATGTGTGGAGATGAACCCCTTAGCTAGCCATCCCATCCATTCAATTCCATCACATTCATCTTTACAATCTATTTTTAAATACAATCTGTGCATTTTAGTTAATTTCGTCAAAAACTCAATCCCCCTTTACTTTAGTGTCCAATATAGTTAGAAAGTGTCTTAGTTTGTGTTTCTAAGTGTTTTGATTCAAGTTATTACCCAAATTCGTCCAAAGTACTCAAAGTGCTCAAAACTGCCCAGAAAGTGTTTTTAAGGCAGTTTTGAGTGTTTTGGTGCTGTTTTGAGTCTTTTGATTTGTTTTAGTGTTTTAAAGTTTAGTTTTGCATTCTTTGAGTCTAGTATAGTGTTTTATATTGTGTTTTTACGTTTTTGAGTCAAATCCAAGTGATTAACAATCCCTCCTAATCCCCGGTCCAGAACGATCCCTGCTTACATATCTATACTACAATTGTCAAAAAGAGGGTTTAATTTGTGTGCGTATAATTCACGCATCAAATTTTGGCGCCGTTGCCATGAATTAGCAACTTTGCTAATCTCTTGGATTGTTTTATTTTCGTTTGTGTGTATATATTTTTAGTTTTATTTTGTTGATTTTAGACGCAAGACATGGCACTTGATAATGCTTCCCTTTTGTCACAGCTTATGGAAGAGTACCAAATGCAAAGAGTTGGTACATTTGATCATAATCAATCAAGGAACGACGTGTTTTCCAATAATTACAATTCGGATTGGAGTGATCATTCAAACTCTACGTGGTGGGAACCTCAACATATTCAACAAGAAGGATATTGGCAGCCCTATGAGGAGTTCTATTCAACGTCTATGCATCCACCACAACCTCATATACAATATGCCCAACCAAACCAAGGTTTGTCAATAGATTATAATCACTCTCTTAATGAATTAATTTCTTCGGTGCAGGGCTCACAAAACCAAGTCGAGGAGGCTCAACAAGGAGAATATTGGCAACCATATGAGGAGTTCTATACAGCACCTATGCAGCCACCACAACCTGCCCAAAGCAATGTAAGTAATTCAAGTGATAATTATACGATTTTTCAATTACTTACTACTTTGACGCAGGAAGTCCAAACTCAAAACAAGGACGAACAAAATCAAGAAAAGAAGTTGGGTAAATTGGAGGAGCAAATTGGGCAGATTATGGAGTTCATGAAACAAATTCAAGAGCAAAGTGAACTCTCCAACTCAACTATTGAAAACTTGAAGGAAGATTTTGAAATCCATAATGCTATCACTTTGGGAAATGCTATGGAGGATCATGCAATCCAAGGAAGAAGAGGGTGAGAAAGGCATCTTCGAATCCTTTTCAAAGAATCAAGAGCAAGAGGTGACGGGGGAATATCAAGAATTCGTCAAAGAGGACATATTTGAAACCACAAAACCCAAAGAAGTTGAATTTGATGACATTGGACAAGTCATAACCATCACATGCAATCTGGCCAAGTCCAATATCCCTGAAACTTTCAAGGGAGTGGTGTTTGTCATTGAGTTCTTGTCAGAGCACACAGGTAAGCCGCCTCCCCGAATTTCAATTTTGTTTTATACTGATATGCTGTTAATGATCCAGGCACCCACTCTAGAATTTAAACCATTACCGGATCATCTCAAGTATCACCCCCCATTCAAAGATAAATTCCATGCCGTGGGTTCCAATTGAGCCTAAGAAGGCTTCGTCCGGCTGCAAGACGTAAAAGAAAGCGCTACTTGCGAGGCAACCTAATACAGTGAATAAAACAAAACTTGTTCATTGATTTTTCGAGATATTACAATTGTATCTAACAAAGAAAGAGAAAGATGGAGCCTTCACAATGGTTGTGTACGTGAGGCCCCACTACGTGGCAACACTCTCGGAGCAGGAGGCATCGGAGCAGGAGGCATCGGAGCAGAAGGCATCGGAGCAAGAGGCATAGGAGCGGGAGGCACCGAAGATAGATCATTCAAGGCCACAATCCTTAGTGGAACGCTGGATGACCCAGGAAAAAGGTGCCTCTGGAAGAAAGCTGCAAGCCTTTGACGGTCATCAAGCTCATCAAGCTTCCTCTTCATGCCTGTCGAATAATTGTTGGCAAGCACGTGCAAACTTCGGTTCTCGTACTTAAGCTGTTTGATCTCCTGCTTAAGACTCTCCACCTCCGCCATCAAGGATTCAACCTGACGAGAGCGAGCAAGAAGGCGTTGGCCCATGTTGGACACAGAACCAGCGCACTGAACGCTAAGAGCCAAGGACTCTTGAACGGCCAACTCATCGGACCGTCCTGAAAGCAACTGACTATCTTTGGGAGTGAGGAGGTTCCGAGCTACTATCGTAGCCGTTGTTGCATCCGTCATCACAGAGTCCTCACCTGTAAGAGGGCCATGAGAAGATAAGAAAGACGGGCACCATACCTTATCCTGACGCGGCGCAACCGGATCATTGCTTAGACTCAAATCTAAGCAAATGTTCGATGGGTTAGATGAGCTAGCCATTTTTCAAGAAGTTAAAAGAGAAGGGTTGGATGGAGTGAAATCTCGACGGACCGGAGACGATTTCTGGGCAATTTTCAAAGTGTGCATGATAGAGGTGATCGATCACCTCTATTAAAGGAGAGGCATTCACCGATTCAGAAATGAAGAGACACCACTCTTCAAAGCCGGATTTTCCGGCGTAAAGATCGCCAGCTCTTCAGACGCAATCCAGGCTTTTCAGAAAGCGTGTGCCACTTTGTCAAAGCTCCGGCTTTTCAGAAGACGCGTGGAAGGCGAGAAATCAGCTGCACACTTTAGCCGACAAACATGGGTGACAAAGCCGAAAGCTCCCGGCTTTCCAAGAAAGCGAGTGCAACTTTGTCAAAAGCTCCCGGCTTTTCAGAAGACGCGTGCCACTTTGTCAAAAGCTCCCAGTTTTTCAGAAGACGCGTGGAAGACATTGCCGCATCCGCACTGCCATTTGCCATTACAATTCCTATATACATCAACATTCATGGCAAGGCATACACCCACAAACGCATAACTTTCCTTCTCGGCTGAAAATGTAAGCTGCAACCAACCCGCACAAACATGCTCAGTTTTCTCCTTCTCTTAAGAACACATTTTCAACCATGGATGTATCCCCCAAAGAAGATACCAAATGCCTGGAGTACAAAGGAGGCAAGAGGAAACGGTGGATCGAAGCATGTGGATTCATTCGCTGCCTCTTCCAAAGCAAAGGTATCTCATATCATCAAGGGGGCGAAAGCAAAAGGTCTCATATCATGCTCTTTCCCTGTCTTTTTCCTTGATATACCTGCATGACAAAGTGAAAGAAGCATCAGCCGGCACTTGGAGTCTACCTGGACCTCTATTCCCTGGTTGCTTACCTAGCGTTGCTCTCGAGTAGTCATCTTCAACGGTTGATACACTTCCAGAGAAGGGACCACTTCTGCAAAGGGAGCAAGTAAGGCAAAGGAAAATGATACATTTAAGCATGAGGAGACAAGCATATGCTGAGCTATCCTCTAACCCTCTTCAATACGAATTGGAGAGATTGAACCAAAGAAACAGATAAAAGGAGTAAGCTCAGACCTTCGGGGGAGACCAAAAGAATCCTGCTGCCCAGTTCAAGAGTAGCACAAAGGAAAATCAACGATCGTAGGAAACCAAAAGAATCTCCAGCTCAGTTCAAGAGTAGCCTGTGGAAAAACTCAAGATGAAGCCTCACTGCAATCACCAAGGAAAGATGGAATTTACACTCCATAACCAGATTTGCATCTCTAAACTCTTCTCTTTGTTAGATACATTCTGCCATATTTAGTATGTTTAGTTGCTGTTTATGTGTTTACTTTTGTTTGGTGTGTTTTAAAACATTGAGGACAATGTTTGATTGAAGTGTGGGGGGGGTAACTAAGTATATTTGATGCAAATTCGTGGGATTTTATCACCCATAACTTCAAATGTTGTTCCTTGTTGTTTTAAGGTGTTTTTAAGATGTTTTAGAGTGTTTTAATATGTTTTGTTTTTTTTATAACTCCGAAAATCACATAAAAATTTGAAAAACATGTTTTGAAAAGCCTAAAAAGAGTGTTTTGAGTCGTTTTTGTGTGTTTGTGTCTTAGGGTACCTTCCAACACAATGATAAGGATTTGGTTTGTAATTGCATGACTGTTAAAAAGAGTTATGAACATAGAGAAAAGTTTGATTTACTCTTGGTATATGCTTGGTTATGGTTATAATGTATGACTTCACATGCAATCATAAAAGAAAAAAATTGTTTTTGTAACATGCTTGAAGGAAGGAACTCAAACAAACGCTACAACCTTGTGAGACTTGAGCCTAAATGTTCTGTGGAGAGTTATTTTCTGTGATTCTTTGTTTTCTAAAGTTGTTGCATGATCTCATTATTCCTTGCTTGGTTGCTACTTAGAATGCAATTGTATCATGATAGAACTAAATGCTAGAACTTATATCTGTTTCATTCAAAGCATGACATTGAATTGCATAACATATATCAAGATGAAGTTGTGTAGTTGCCACCATAGCCAAATAGCCTCACTTCCCATATTTCGTATATGTTGTAAGTTTTACCCCCGTTGAGCTTTGTTTAGCCTTTATTCTTTGTTAACCCACATCACCCCTTACCTAGCCTAGAGTAGGACTTTCCTATACCCTTGTTCTTAAAGTATAGTGAGCATGACTTAAATGAATTCCTTTTGAGTTAAATTATGCAAGAAAATGAGTGTGGGGGAGAGAATGTTTAAGTGTTTATGTATGTTTTGAGATTCAAAAGAAAAGAAAAAAAAAAAAGAAGAAAGAAAGAAAGAGGAAAAAAAAAAACTTGAAAAAAATGAAAGAATGAGTGATTGAAGAAAGGGTCCAAAACACCAATTCTGGCCGTAAATTGTCTAAATTCTCCCTTTTTGTTCAAAAGTTGAGTTTTCATTCAAAAGTGAATTCTAAGTTGATTCAAGTGCTTTGCTCACTATTTCTTTAAGACCTTTGTTTCCATATCCCTTCTTTGTTATCCACACGCCCCGAACCCCATTACAACCCGTGACTTCAATCTTGAGTGTTATGTGTTTCAATTTGTGGAGTTTGAACTTGGTATGAACATATGGTGTCACTGGTTCTCGCGTCTAAGTAGTAGCATTCCATTCATGAGATCATATCTAAACATGCTTATTAACTCCAGAAATTGCGTTCCTTGTGATACATATATGTGAGTGTTCGGTTTCATGTTTACATCAATCTTCTCATATACTTAGTGTAGGGTGTGTAGTCAGAAAATCTGAGTACAAATTGAGTGCATATCTTGTGAGGAATTGAGCAAATTCTCTAAGGCATGTTACTACATTCAAAACATGGTTTTAAATGCTTAATTGTGAATAGTATGTGGTGACTGTGATTAAGAATGTAATTAAGTGTGAAGATGACTAAAATCTGTGGGATGATGATTTTTAACATGTCATGTGCATTGGAAATCCCTAAGATTTGTTGGAAGGTTTAGGTTGTGTTTTACTTGTTTTGTTCGTTTCGTTTTGTTTTGTTTTTCTTTCTGTTTTGCTCGAGGACTAGCAAAAGATAAGTGTGGGGGTATTTGATAGGAGCATATTCATGCGACTTAAATGGCTTGTTCTCGTACATTTACGTTATGTTTCTTTAGTTATTTTAGTCCTTTATGCTTCTTTTTGTGTTTTCAGGTTCTAAGGGCAAAGGTGGCAAAAGGGTGCATTTTGGTGCATTTTGGAGTAGTTTGGGGCGTTAAATGGATTGCATATACTTGAAGCCAAGTAGATGGACGAAATTGAAGACCAAAGGAGGCCCTTTGTACCAGAAATTCACACCAACACATCCCATTTCAGATTGCATTCCAATCTTCCAGCCAAGCCACATGCACTCCCTTTAATTTATTCAACCTAGCTGTCAAAGCACATGCACATTCACCCTAATCATTCACATACACATCTGCCATCATTCACACATTCATTCCACATGCATTCCCTTCATATAAATCAGCCACATGCACCCATAATCATTCAACCAACTTTGCACATGCATTCATCATCATAACCTAGCTGTCATTCCACTTTAATCCACATGCATTCCCTTCACAAATCAGCCACATGCATCTCCCATCACCATTCCAGATTTCCACCAAGTTCCTAGCTGTCATATTCCCTCCTTTTCACCTATAAATAAGCATCCATTGCAGCCACAATGGATTCATTCCATTCATACACAATTCATTCACCATTCACCATTCACGCCAGAAATTCATCCCCTCTCTATAACACATCCATACTTCACCATTCTTTAATTTTTTCTACCCAAAAAGAAGCCTTGAGGTCCCCTACATCCATCCCTATCCTAAACCATCATTCCTACACCATCCATAACTCCCCATCCCTCCAAACCTATCCTTAGACCTTGTGCTACAACGAAGAGGAGGAGAGAGTGCCTAAACGTACATACAATTTGATGCGAGAATTATATGCACACAAATTAAACCCTCTTTTTGTCAATTGTAGTGAAGTGTATAAGTAGGGATCGTTCTGGACCGGGGATTAGGAGGGATTGTTAATCACTTGGATTTGACTTAAAAACGTAAAAACACAATACAAAACAATATTTAATGCTCAAAGAATGCAAAACTAAAACTAAGAAAGATTAAGACTAAAAAAAACTTAAACAAAATAAGGGGGGATTGGATTGGACGAATTTTACTAAAATAAATACTTAGACACAAAACAATTGTGAATATGGATTTGACGGAAATGAATGGATGGGAAGCTAGCTAAGGGGTTCTTCTCCACATATGTTATACTTGCATACAAGATTGATTCTCTTGGGTCTTTCGATAAATTATGATACTCAACACTCCGGATTAATTAGGTCCGCTTAAATTACCCGTCAAGTTTTCCTTAAGTTAATGAATTGGATGGGTTTGCGCAACGCAATTCACAATTCTCCAAAAGTCCTTTACGTGAATAGCACAAAGATACAATCAAAGATCATTAAGCATTATGAAAACTATAAGTGTTGACGAGGCATTCGTTACTATGATGAGCATGAAACTCGTGCCAGAATATGTTTAACATGATTGTTTATAAGCACCTCCACTACTTGTGAATATAAGTTCATAACGATTAGGTGAAATTCACTTATATTTTCTAGTCGTCATATTTATGCATGAAAATTAAGCGCGCATTCTTAATAAACATTCATAAATACGCTATCAATCAATTGGTTTAAACAAATTGAATCCACAACTTATGAAATTCTCCAACGAAAGTTAATCAATTCATATTGCAAATATAAACATAGTTTCGAATCCACCCCCTACCTAAAGGGGGTTTAGTTCCTCATAACCTTGAAATCAAAGAAACACCTAAACATTCCAACAACTCAAAGCTTGAATTGTATGAACGTTTAAGCACTCTTCTCTTCCATACATACAACACAAAGAGAATTAAAATGAACTTTTGAAATCAAAGAAACACCTAAACATTCCAACAACTCAAAACTTGAATTGTATGAACGTTTAGGCACTCCTTTCTTCCTCGTTGTTGTAGCACAAGGTTTAAGGGATTTGTTGGTGTTTGTGTATTGAGTGGGTTGGGGAATTATGGAAAGGAAGAATGGGGAGGAGAAATGGAAGGGAAAGCTTGCGGCCAAGGGAGAGGAAGGAATGGAGATTTTGAAGAGTGTTGTGTTGTGAGTGATGAGGAATGCCTTGAATGATGAGAATGCAAGGTATTTATAGGAGTAGTGGAGGGAACATATGGCTGCAATGCATGTGATAAAAAGACTAGGAAAGTGGGTGGAAAGCTGAAATTTTCACAAGGGGGCCAAAGGGATCCCACGGCAAAGGAAAGAATTTGATGCATGTGGGCTGATTTTGTTTGTTGAAGAAACATGTGTTTGGGAAGCTTTCTTGCTCATTTTCTGGATGCAATGATGAAAAGTTTAGTTTAATAAATAATGCATGTAGGTGGCTGAAATGATGAAGAATGAGTGGTTGGAAATGCAAGGGAAAGCTAGAAATACATGGTGAAGATGTTGGAATTTCACCAGGTGAAGTGCACGGCAATGATGCTTGTTTGTTGGTGAAAAATGTGTGTGTGTGCATGTTTGTGGATGAATGGGGTGTAAAGGTGGCTGCAAGGTTGAATGAATAATGAATGATGTGTTGATGAAATTACATTTGGGAAAGCTGAAATGTGGAGGGATGCACGGCATGGATGTTTGGTGTGTGAATGGTTATTGTTTTGCATGTGAAGTGTGTTGTGAATGTATGGGGTTAAATGATATTAAAGGGGGTGGAAGATGGATGAATGATGGATGAATGGAATGAAATGTGTATGCACGGTTTTGGTATGGAGAAGGACGGGGTGAATGTGCATGTGGGAGATGGAATGGAATGTATGTGCATTATGTGGGAAGCTATGAATGTGCATGGCACAAAGGTGTGGATGATTTATGAATGCATGTGGGTGAATGATTGTGGGTGCAATGATGAAGAGTGAATAAAGAATGCATGTAGGGTTAGCTAGGAAAGTGGGAATGTGGTTGGATGATTAAAGGGACATGCATGTGGTTTGTTTGATTGCTTGGTGGTGAGATGATGCATGCTTGTAGTTTAGGGTGTGTGAATATGGATTTGCATGGCATTTGAATTGGTGTGGGCGCTTTGGAATGAAGGGAATGCATGGCAAAGGGGCTTGGTTTAAGAGAGAATGGGCTAGGCCCTTTGTTTTATGTCCAAAATGAATACAAGGCCTTCAAATTCGTCCAACATTTTGGCTCCAATCATATGCCATCCATTCCAAGCCCAATTTTCTCCAAAATGCTCCAAAATGCATCTTTTTTCTTTATTAAGCCTTTAGAACCTGAAAAACACACAAAAGAAGCATAAAGGACTAAATAACTAGAGAAACATAACGTAAATGCACGAGAACAAGCCGTTAAGTCACATGAATATGCTCCTATCAAACTCCCTCCACACTTATCTTTTGCTAGTCCTCGAGCAAAACAGAAAGAAAAACAAAACAAAACGAAACGAAACAAAACAAGTAAAACACACCTAAACCTTCCAACAACCGTCTTAGGGATTTCCAATGCACATGACAAGTTAAAAATCATCATTCCCACAGATTTTAGTCATCTTCACACTTCTTAAGGTACATTCTTAATCATAGCACCATATACTAGTTCACAATTAAGCATTTAAAAACCATGTTTGAATGTAGTAACATGCCTTAGAGAATTTGCTCAATTCCTTACAGATATGCACTCAATGTTCACTCAGATTTTCTAACTACACACCCTACACTAAGTATATGTGAGAAGATTGATGTAAATATGAAAACGAACACTCACATATATGTATACAAGGAACGCAATTTCTGAGTAATAAGCATGTTTAGATATGATCTCATGAATGGAATGCTACTACTTAGACGCGAGAACCAGTGACACCATATGCTCATACCAAGTCAAACTCCACAAATTGAAACACATAACACTCAAGATTGAAGTCACGGGTTGTAATGGGGCTTGGGGTGTGTGGATAACAAAGAAGGGATATGGGAAAAAAAAGGTTCTTAAAGAAATAGTGAGCAAGACAATTGAATCAACTTAGAATTCACTTTGAATGAAACTCAACTGGAACAAAAAGGGAGACAATTTAGGGCCAGAATTGGTGTTTTGAGCCCTTTCTTCAATCACTCATTCTTTCATTTTTCAAGCTCTTTTTTTTTTTTTTTTTTTTTTTTTTTTTTTTTTTTTTTTTTCTGTTGTGAAACTCAAACATACTTAGAACAAGCATTCTTCCCCACACTTATTTCTTGCATAATGTAACTCAAAAGGAATTCATTAAGTTATGCTCACTATCTTTTAAGAACAAGGGTGTGGATTGTCCTAAACTAGGCTAGGTGAGGAAAAGTGTGGTAAACAAAGAATAAATGCTACACAAAGGTCAACGGGGTTAAAACTTATAACAAATACGAATATGGGAAGTGAGGCTATTTGGCTATGGTGGCAACTTAACAAAACTCATGATTATATGTTATGCAAATCAATAACATGCTTTGAATGAAATGGGCATGAGGTCTCGGATTTGGAACTATATGATGAAACGCCTTCTAAGTAGTAACCAAGCAAAGAATAATGAGATCATGCAACGACTTTAGGAAAACAAGAAATCAACACAGTTATACTCTCCAAGAACGTTATAGGCTAAGTCTCTCAGGGTTGTAGCGTTGGTTTGAGTTCCTTCCTTCAAGCAGTTTCAAAAACGAATTTGTCTTTTATGATTGCATGTGGAAGTCATACATTATAACCATAATCAAGCATACCAAGAGTAAATCAAACTTTTCTCCATGTTTATAACTCTTTTCAACAGTCATGCACTTAGAAACCAAATCCTTATCATTGTGTTGGAAGGTGACCTACGACACAAAAAACGACTCAAAACACCTTTTTAGGCTTTTCAAAACATGTTTTTTCAAATATTTTTATGTGATTTTCGAAATTTTAAGTCAAAACACACTAAACACACTTAAAAACAGCGAAGAAACACATTGAGGTTTATGGTGGATAAAACCCTACGAAATTGCATCAAAACACTTTAATACTCCCCCACAACTTAAATCAAACATTGTCCTCAATGTTAAAAACCACACTAAACACAAACAAACATATAAACAGCAATTAAACATACTAAACATGCAGAATTATCTAACAAAAGAAGAGTTAGAAAATGCAAATCTGGTTGTGGAGTGTTGTTCCATCTTCTCCTTGATCCTCTGTGCAGTTGAGCGGATTGGATCTTTGTGATTTCCACAGGCTTACTCTTGAACTGCGGTGCTCCCATCATTGATTTTCCTTTGTGCTACTCTTGAACTGGGCAGCAGGCTTCTTTCGTCTCCCCGAAGGTCTGAGCTTCCTCCTCTTATCTGTTTTTCTTGTTCAATCTCTCCAATTCGTATTGAAGAGGGTTAGAGGATAGCTGTGAGCAAAGCTAGGTAAGCAACCAGGGAATAGAGTCCAGATAGACTCCAAGTGCCGGCTTGATTGCTTATTCACTTTGCCATTGCAAGTAATATCAAGGACAAAGGAAAAGACAGGGAAAAAGCATGATATGAGATACCTTTGCTTTTGCCCTTGATGATATGAGATACCTTTGCTTTTAAAGAAGCGGTGAATGAATCAGCACATGTATGTGTTGTTGCTTCCTCCTGGATCATCTTACTCCAGGCATCTGGTATCATCTTGGGAAGGAAAGAGAGAGAAATGAGTAT